>JAYESA010000380.1:0-218232 GCA_036927795.1 Iris macrosiphon
GATACACACAAAACATCATATCTTAGGATACGTAGGTTTTTAATATGAAAATAGTTATTTATATACATATTCAAGCAATACATATAATATCTTGGCTAACTAGTGCAACTTGGATACCTTGACCTTGCACCAATATGTATCTCACTACCTACACACCCATCTCGATACTCAAACCCAATACCTTGAGTATCGACCCATTACCTTGACATTACCTTGGTATCCCAAGGTAATTCAAATCCTATTAGATATCTAACACTCATATACTAAACTATACTAACATAACTAAAATATTAAAACTATTAACTACTAATAGGTACAAATATCAATTATACCTACTAATCTTATTATCAATACCACATATATACATTGATACATATAGTATAATAGCTACTAGGCTTACCATTATACATATCTAACTAACTATTATACTAACAATGCCTATAACTACTAACCAATTAAACTCACTGAACTAAATACTAAGCATCCACTAACCCAACTAGTTAACTCACACATTGCTAGCCCCCTGTGCTGCTGATACTGTGCACCTACTTCCTGGCTGCAAGTTGATGTGGTTGCTGCCTGCTGAAGCTTCCTGCACATTGCTGTGTGCTCGATGCCTCTGCTGTGGAATGCCTACTGAACTGAATGCACAGTGCAATTGGCTGTACTTCTCTCCCTTTGGTTGCTCCCTGCACAATGCTGCAGGTGCCCGATCCTTGCTGCTACAGCAAACTGTAAACTGCAACTGCTGTAGCATGCTAAACAAGTTGTGGTTCCCTGCTAATACTGCTGTACCTACAATTGAAGCTCCCTGCAGTGAATGCACTTTCCTCTTTCCTTGTCTTGCTGTGTAATGAGGATACTGCACAGAGTTGCACACTACCCTGTTAATGATGCACAAATGCATATTATGCTCCTCGAGCTCGCTGAACTGAATGCATTGCCTGCATAGGCTGCTCTGTCCTTGACTTCCTGTCACTGCCCGGAGCCGTTTCGCTGCTCACCCGCTCACACACTCACAAACACATAGCACACACACATACATATATACATTCTCCTATATGTATCAATATATATATATAAACGCTCCTCTCAACACATAGATATATATAAATAACACAAATATACACGTATATATATATATATATATATATATATATAGACTCAAACATATATACATATACGAAGATATATCAATACTTTCCGGTTCCTCTTCCTCTTCTCAATCTACCTTTTGGATACCACATAATACATATACATAGATATATGCCAACATACATATTGATATATAATTTCATACGTATATGCACACACACACACACACACACACACACATACATATATATATATATATATATATATATATATATATATATATATATATATATATATATATATAATATATAATATATATATATAGGTATATCCATATACACTCTTATGGACACCTAGCCATAAACACATATATATCGTATACTATAGATACATACACACACACACACACACACAGACACATATATATATATATATATATATATATATATATATATATATATAGTATCTCTAATATATACACAAGTCATATACATGAATTAAAGAGCAATGAAACAAACATGTAGAGTGCACCGCACCCGTATCAAACTAGATTTATGATACGCTTGCGATACGTGTCCACCACACAACCAAACATACCCCGAAGAATACGAGCAAGTCTAAAATACTATTTATGAATAATACAAAGAGTCAATTGCATACCTACGTGTCCGTGTCAAAATATGACATGCTCAAAACCCCATGTCGGAGAAAAAACTCTAAATCAATATGTATCACCAAATTGTTAGAATACGACCTACACGTATCCAATTATGGACATGACACTAGTCATAAACAATTAAACACATGTCAATTTTGTCTAATTGGTCAATTGATAAACATAACATATTTCAATCTCAAAATTTTCCCAAAATTGACAGAAAATACACCATAGCTTTCTCCATAGGCCTCCTATGAACCTAATTCCAATTCCTATGGATAGATGCATCATATGGAGTATTTTATAATAACTAAAACACATAATTAGAACCTAATTAAAGGGAAAAAAATTGAAATATACCTATTGGGAGATGGATTTCCAATGTAACCTCTAAATTTGGTAAAAGTGGCCTTCAACTTGTAGATCATTGCTCCTTTTTATAGATCCTTACTTTCTCCTTCTAGATTCTTGCTTTACTAGTCTCCAATAGTGATTAAGGAAGGAATTAGAAAGAAATTTGGTAGGAAAATAATGTGGGAATGAAGGAATTTGGTTGGGGAAAATTCTAGATCTAGATTTCAAATAAAAAGATGAGAGAGAAATTTTTCTCCTCTTTTTAAATAGGACGGCCCCCCTAGCCCCCTCCCCAAGTCACTATGAAATGTCCAATATACCCCTTGGGGCCTCTCATAAAGAAATAATTAAGGAGGAAAGATTCTAGTCCAATGGGTTTAATTAAATTAATCATCCTCCTAATGAATGGGCTTCTAATTGGGCTTAATTCTAACTAATTATAAATATTGGTCCATGGATCTAACTTAACTAGTTAGGTCCACTAACACAAGCCCAAAACAATAAACTAACATCTAATAATAATAAAATAATAAAATAAATATTATTCAACATGCACAATATTTAATT
Source organism: Iris macrosiphon (assembly GCA_036927795.1). Taxonomy (NCBI): domain Eukaryota; kingdom Viridiplantae; phylum Streptophyta; class Magnoliopsida; order Asparagales; family Iridaceae; genus Iris; species Iris macrosiphon. The sequence continues at coordinate 2,675 of JAYESA010000380.1, forward strand.
AATTATAAAATTACCAAAATATCCTATCCTAGAAAATATGGTAGTGACAATTCTATCCCCCTTAAAATAATTTCTTTCTCGAAATTCAAAGACAAAAACTACCCCTCAGAAATAATAAAACAGAACAGAAAGAACATAACATAACTAGGAAAGAACATACCTCAAGGAACAAACAAATATAGATAACGATCTCGCATTTTATCCTCTCTCTCCCAGGTAGACTCCCCCTAAGAGTGATGCCTCCATGCGATGCATACCAAGAGAATAGTCTGGTTCCTCAGCACCTTCTCCATCCGATCCAGAATCTTAACTGACTGCTCTGGATAGCTATGAGTAGGGCCCACCTCTATCTCTGAGTGATCCAATATGTGACTAGGATCCGCGACGTACTGTCTCAACTGCGATACATGAAACACGTTGTGCACCCCCTCCAATGCAGGTGGTAAGTCTAGTCTAAAAGCAACTGCACCGATCCTCTCAAGAATAGTGAAAGGTTCAATGAATTGCGAACTAAGATTTTTGTCTCCATCGAAGCGAATCGTGCCTCGTATCGAAGAAATTCTCAGAAACACCAAAACACCAACCTAGAACAAAACACAACCTTAAGAACTTAATCTATAACAAACAACCAATAACAAGAACAAAACAAAATCTAAAACTATACCTCAAACTCCTATCGGTCCAATGTTGTTATCTGTCCTGCGCCACTCGAAGTCTGTCTCTAATCAGCTTAACCTTCTCCGCTACATCCGCCACTATCTCTGGATCTAGCAAAACTCTCTCTCCAATATTGTCTTATGACAAAGGAGTACGACATCTCCGATTGTACAGAGCCTCAAATGGTGACATATCTATACTAGCCTGGTAGTTGTTGTTGTAAGTAAACTCTACCAAATAGAGATGGACCTCCCAAGAACACCCAAAATCTAGTACACAAGTGCGCATCATATCCTCAAGAGTCTGAATAGTCCTCTCTGATTGCCCTTCTATCTAGGGAGGATATGTAGTACAGAACTTCAGCTGGGTGCACAAACTCGTCTACAAACTCCTCCAGAAATGAGAAGTGAAACGACAATCCCGATCGGAGACTATGCTGACAGGAACTCCATGTATCCTGATGATCTGCCCCACATACATCTCTGCCAGCTTCTCCGTAGACAAACCCACCTTGAAAGGCAAAAAGTTGGCCGACTTGGTCATCCTGTCAATGATGACCCAAATCGCATCTTTCCCTCCTGGAGATTGGGGAAGTCCGGACACAAAATCCATAATAACGTGCTCCAACTTCCACTCTGTACTGGGTAGTGGCTAAAATAAATCGCCTGGCCTCTGCCTCTCGGCTTTCACCTGTTGGCACACGAAGCATCTGGATATAAACTGTGTCACTTCCCTCTTCATGCCATACCACCACACACTCTCTCGTACATCCCGATACATCTTGTTGGCACCTGGATATATGTAATACAGAGAGTGATGCACCTCCTGCAATACCTCCTCACACAGCTCCCTAGTAGAAACACACAATCTAGTATCATGCCACAAAGAACCATTTTCAGCAATAGTGAAATCATCCTCCAATCCTGCTCTCACCTGAGCTCTGATGCTCCTCAGAGATACATCCTCATACTAGCTGCCTTGATCATGTCCATCAACTCTAGGAACCATCACCTCAATGTCCAAGCTCTCCAAGTCCTCCAACAAATATCTTCATGCGTCAAAAATATAGCTACCGGATACCTGCTCAAGGCATCGGCAACTACATTAGATTTTCAGGAGATACTGCAAAGAAATATCAAAATTCTTTATCAGTTCCAACCACCAACGCTGCCTCATATTCAACTCCTTCTATATGAAAATGTACTTCAAGCTTTTATGGTCTGTGAAGATCTCCACAGGCTCTCCGTACAAATAGTGTTTCCATAACTTCAGGGCAAAGATGACTGCTGCCAAATCAAAATTATGGGTAGGATAGTTCTTCTTATGAGAATGCAATTGCCTGGATTTATAGTCTCACTTTTCTATTTTGCTGAAGAACACAACCCAAATCTTTCTTCGATGCATCATTATAAATAGTGAAACTTTCAGACCCTGATGGCAACGTCAAACTAGAAGCAGATGTCAACTTCTTCTACAATTTCTTAAAAGCAACCTGGCAGTCCTCCGTCCAAACAAACTCTACATCCTTTCCGGTGAGTCTGGTCATCGGCTCACCAATCCTCAAAAAATCTTGCACAAACTTTCTGTAGTAGCCTGCCAATCCTAAAAACTTCTGATCTCTGCTACTGACCTCGGGATCTTCTAAGACTCCACTTTTGCGATCTTCTTCGGATCCACTGAAATTCTATCACCAGTCATAACATATCCCAAGAACTCCACCTTGTCCAGGAAGAACTCACATTTGGACAGCTTTCCATATCGCTTCTCCTTCCTCAACACATCCAACACAATCCACAAATGCTCCTCGTGCTCCTCTTGTATCTTCAAGTACTGGTGAAATACCTTGTTTATCAAATTTATAAATACCGCTGGGGCATTAGTCAACCTAAACGATATTACCATAAACTCATACTGACCATACTGAGTCCTAAAACCAGTCTTCGGTATATCCTCCGGCTTCACTTTTACCTGGTGGTAGCCTGATCTCAAGTCTATCTTAGAAAATACCTTGGCACCACTCAACTGATCGAACAAGTCATTAATCTGAGGCAAAGGGTATTTATTCTTTATAGTAAGATTATTCAATACCCTGTAATTAATGCACATGCACACCGATCCATCCTTCTTCGGTACAAACAATACCGGGGCTCCCCACGATGAAGAACTCGATCTGATAAACCCCGTATCCTGTAACTCGTCTACCTGCTTCTTCAGCTCGACTAGCTCGTTATTTTTTACTCTATAGACGTGCTATAAAATTGGTTTTGTACCTGGCACCAAGTGTATAAAGAATTTAACATCTTGATCAGGCAACAATCCTAGTAATTCCTCAGGAAACACATCCAAGAACTCTGCTACCAACAGATGCGGCAACTCCTTGTCTTCTACCATAGCTCTACAGATAATGCCTTCTCCCTACTCTATAGCTCCTCTAGCAAACTCAAACTCTGGCTCTACTAGCGGAACAAACAAAACTCTACCTCCTCTATAATCTATACTAGCATGGTGCCTACTCAACCAATCCATTCCAAGTATAATATCATAGCTCGGAAGTAGAATTACATGTAGACACACACTCAACTCCCATCCTCCCAGAGTAACTCTCCAATCCTTGCAAATATCATTAACGAGAATAATGCCTCCCCTGGTCATGATCATGTAAGTCTTAAGCAAAGACTCAGCTACAAAACCATGCTTCAGAGCAAAAAAATAGACATAAAACTATGGAAAGCACCACTATCAACCAAAGCTAAAGCTGGAATAGAATCAAGAAGAACAGAACCTGCGATAACATATCTGGTGGGCTTTATCTCCTCGACTATCATAGAGAATGCTCGTCCATGACTTGCACCTCCCTGATGTTGGTGCTGGTCATAACGCTATTGCTGGGTCGGAAGCGGTGGTCCCATCAGCTATACTGCAGGTGGTCTCGCCTATGTCCTCGGAACTGGAGCTACTCCCTGAACTGCACAACGAGGATTGGAAGGACACTCTCTCAACTGATGCCCTTCGGTACCATAATATAAACAAACTCCCAACCTCTTCCTGTAAATTTTCTAGATGTGGCCGGGCTTCTTACAGAAATGGCAGGAAGCTTGCTGTAACTGTCTCTGCTGTAACGCCCTGTAACCATAAGGTGTATTATGCTGAGTCGGATTGAACGAGACAATAGTTGGTTATATTTTGATTTATTGAATTTGGGAACAAGTATTGATTGAGTTGGTTTCATATGAAGATCGCTAGCAGAGTTTGATGGAATCAGATGTTCCTTCACAGCAGTACCATGATAGCAGGAATTGGAGCGATAATGTCGTCTTCCTTAGTCCGATCGGTCGAATTATTTGGAGAGCACGACTTGCTCGCACGGTCATACCAATTGAGTAGATCGTGCTTTGCATCGGACTACGGGTTCAAGGGATCGGCGGTATCGGCAAGGCAGGGTGCTTAACAGAATCAGACTTGGTGAGTGGGCTTTGTCCCTTCTTCTCTACTTCTTCATGCCTAATAATATGGAACACACGTAATGGCTTGAATAATTAGACTAGAACTTGAAAATTACTTCACTGTGGCGTGCATAGAGTGTACGTCATTTGCTTGGATAGATTTGTGGCTTGAGTTGGTTTCGCGTTAGGGCAGTTGGAGCTAGAGTTGGATTATAATTGGGGCAGTTAGAGAAACGGTTGGAATTATACATGGACAGTTGGAACAACTTGGTTGAAACATCGAGAAATTTGGGCAGGCGAACGAGCGTGCATCCGTGCACGAGTATCAGTTAGGCGCTTTGTCATACAAAGCGTGCAGTTGTGGTTCAAAATCGAACAACTACATCGGTGAGGGCATTGTGCCACTGTTGGGGCATTGTGCCACGGGATTGTTCTGGGCGGGGGGTGTTGCACCAATTGGAACATTGTGTCGAGAAGCGGCATAGTGCCTATGGGGATAATTTGAGATGGTGCCTTGGGTTATAAGTTAGAGAATGGTTATGGATAGTTGGTTGGATAAGTCTAGGATCATTTGGTAGGGCGAGAATGTTCGATCCTTTTGTCATACCTACTTGGTGTTTGCATCTATCACAGATAACTTGTTGCACACAGGGTTTCATCTCCTCGAACGGAATATGCTCCAGGGCACCAGGACCGTTCGGCCATGGAGGAGACAAATGGTAACGTGCCTTGGGCATGGTGCCGACAGTTTGATGCAACCAGGCTGGCTAGATACTCAGTACTGGATTGAGTAGAACTGCAGTTGAACAGTCCTTTATGGTTTGTGCTTTTCGTGTAGGCGGCGGCCACCTTGCCTCGGCAAAAGTATGCATATCGAAGATTGGATTATAAGGCTTGGATTGAGGAATGATATTGAGGCTTGGATTATAGTTCGATAAATTTTCGCGTTGCTTGGGATTGAGCAGGACGGTCTGAATGCTAGTTTCTTTTTTGAGTTGGATATATATTTGCTTGTATATTGGCTTGAGTTGAATGCTTGCATGCTTAACCTGCTTTACAGTTTTCCTTAACATGTCATACCTTTGCCATGAAATGAATCTAGGATTCAAGTAAAAAGATCACCATATAACTGTTTGCATTCACTATTCTACTTAGTGTCGGTTTAGACAAGTGGGTTATGCCGCTCACTAGTACGGCTGTGTACTGATCCACGTTTGTGGGCATTATTTCAGGTATGCAGGTGTAGTGGTGCTGCTGGGATATTCGGGACATAATATATGAACGGTAAGTACCTTTGTGGGCTAGAGAAAGAACAAAAGTGTTGCATTCTCCTTTGTGGCATTCTCCCTTGTGGTATTTTTATTGGACCTTATCAAGAGCTTTGTTGCGTATACTCTAATATATTCTTGGCACACAATACTTGACTTTCATTCCAACATGGTCATTTTGATGATAACTTTGATGTTTGACAACATCGCCTTGTGCGAGCAAAACTCCAGGCTCGTACGGTATCACGTCCCGATGAGAACGATTGTCCTGTGGGAGCGCTACAATATGGTGATTCATATTCAACGAGGACGATCGAGCTTGCGGAAGATTGGGGCATGACATATTGGTATCAGAGCGCCTGGTTCATTTCCTTGGACTTGGTCCTTCGCTTTATCATAAACTCTAAATAGCTTTCGCGTGTCATTTAGCTCTTGGCTCTACTTGGTGCCGCATTGGATGTTTCAAGTAATAAGTCTATATATTGCTAGTTGTGGGTGCATGTTGTTCTTTGTTGCGTTGCTTTCGTTGGATTTTGGTAGATCGCTTAGCATCGTTGGGCGTTGTTGCATTCGTGCAGCAAGTTGTGTGGCGTTGTTGCATTTGTGCAACAAGTTGAGAGGTGTCATTGCATTGGCTTGGCTTATCGTTCAGGGAGTTTCTGTTACATCAGTGGATCAGTTGGTTGACAGACGAGATTGGTTATGTGACATATTGTGAGTAAAATTATCGGATGAGAATATGTCGTTGCACAAGTTGCTCGTATAGCAAATGTGTTGGATAAAGTTTGATTTTTGGCTGGGTATATCACAAACAGCATTGGCTGAGAAGGTTTGAGTTGGCTTAGGGGTATCAGGATAGCGTTGCACGAGTTTCTCGTACAGCAAATGTAAGAAATAGTTGGGTATTGTGTTGAACTACTTGGAAGAGCTAGTCACACGGGTTGCTCGTGTAGCAAAAATATCTGACGGTTTGAGAATAGATGGAAGTATTGAGAATAGAACATGGCACAAATTGCATAGCAAGATTGATAAAAGAGTCAGATGGTTCATGCGTTGGCTGAGTTTAGTGTTAGACTTGAGTTGGGGATGGCAGGATCATGCATAAGGGATGGTTCGAACGGATCTTGGATCAGTGCAAGGAATCGTGATGCGAGTAGTAACTTGATTCGGAGTAGTATATGGTATACCACATATTGAGTAAAAGCATTTGAATATTTTGGATAGACATGAATAGAATTACCACAATGGACACAGGTAACAGGAATATAAGTTGGTTGGTGCACATCGGCTGAGTTAGGAAGAATAAAAAATGGAGCAAGCGAATGTTGAGTTGCGATCGACATGATCACCCCAGAATAGTTCGTTTGAAATAGATGTTCATCGACGCAGATTAAGCGCTAGAGTGACTTTATTTTCAAGTGGTATATGGTACAATAGAATTTGACTCAGATATTCTTTGACATATTAGACTTGAAAAAAAAATTAAGAACGGACTTGTGCAAAAGGAAGTATCGTTGGACTTAAGTGATGGACGAAAATGGAATCAGCAATAGAAAGAGTGTTTAGAAATTTGAAGGATTGAGGCAGACCAAGTATTGGAAATAAGTTGAGATCGATCAGATGGAAAGCTGAATATTAGAGTTCGCTTGCACGAATTGGAAGTTCGGTGGAGCATTCATGAATGCAAATAGAGAGTTGAGCATGAGAAACAAATAGTTGGGATACGCTTGAGCGAGCGATGGGTGAATCGAAGGATAGCGAGTACGGACTAAGAATTTTGGAAACACATTAGAGATGTTGGTTGAGCAATAAAACACGATCCGGTTTGGAGGGCCAATGTGATGGATTCGTACGGACTTGAAGGATTTTGGATATTGGGGCTCGAAAAGTTGGACTCATGGTTTAGCAAAAGTAAAATTTGGTAAAATAGTGCAACGATGGTAGACAGATTCTCCAAAAGACATAAACGGGCATGAGGCAAGTCTAGTTGATGTTAAGTCAGATTGGAAGTTAACACTTGCAGTACTGAGGCGGATTGAGGCAACAAGTAAAGGCAATATGGATTTAAGATTTATGTTAGAACCATGCATGAGGCATTGAGAGTGTATGGACTAATCGAAATATAGAGAAATTAAGACGGGCTAAGGAATGGAACGATAGCAAGGATTATGGCGGATGAACTTTTGAAGATTGCTAAACGAGCGAGCAACGTTGGAGCAAATTACTATACTGCCGAGCAAGTTGGACGTGCACTATGAAACATGGCAAACGGATAAGAATCGGAGCAAGTCTTTGGTTTCGGGAATCATTGCAAGTGGTAGTGCGAAAAGTTGAACATGGCAGTTCGGAAGATTTGATGGATTCAGGACAGAACGACGGATTGATGGAAGACGGTTTCACCGAGCGCAGTTCTCGAATTATGGCTTGGATAGATAGTAAGACTCTAGGTGGTTAAGCGACATTTAGTTTGGCAGATCGTCAGAGGTAGTACATGAAGTTCTTGGAGTCAGAAGTTTGTTCGGATGGAATGTTGAATTATGGCTTAGATTTGCAGAGAAGATATAGCATGGTTCGTAGTAACTGTCCATCGTGATGACTTACAATTATCGAGCGTAGCTTCTGGACAGCTGACCCTAGCGACTTGACCGCCAAATCAGAGATAAATATTGTAGACCCATAGAACGACCCTTGCAGCGGCACATTTAGGAATGCATCGATGATGGATGTGAGTAGTATTTGTTGGAGATTGGCCTAAGTTAATGAATATTGTATTTGTGAGATCCTTGGGATAGCCTTCAGCTAATGATACAGCCCAAAGATTGAAGCGATGGTAGGAATGGCCTAAGTCAACTGATGAGATTCGGAGTCGCAGATTTTTGAAGATGACATCGCCTCTGACTCATCATGCCCCGGAAGGGAATAACATTCATATGAATTGACGACTGTGAAACTAGCTTGTGAAGTTAAAGCAACAGCTCGTTCAGATCAAATTATTGTAATACTAGAAGGGATAGATATGCCTCAGATCTACATGATAAATCAGAACTTAGTCTGGTGCGTGCTCGTACAGAAGGCGAAAGTAATATCCTATGCTTCGAGGCAGTGGAAGCAATGCGAAGAACTATTACATGCACAACCTAGGAACTGTGGCGAGTGTGTCCACTTTGAAATTATGGCAACACTATCCCTATTGTCATGACCCGCACCCAGAATTTGGGCATGAGTCATGGGTACGTCTAGCCTACGCTGCAGCATCGGCGGTAGAACGCTGTCTAGGTCTCTATAATACTAAACATAACTTACAACTTGTCAATGATATTAACTCCATAAGGAGGACAATAAAATAAACATCTCTCAACATCTCATAATATAACTCAATTATAGCTATAAGAAATAATGGCACGATGAGATAAAAGATAAGATGTACTGATAAGTCAAGCACAATAACTCAAAATAGAGATAAACTACAGTCTAGCTGTCCAACATAAATAGTCTCAACAAGTCTCAAAATAAACTAAACATAACCTCAACATAAGTCTCAAATAAGTCTCAACATAACTCAAAGCATAAAATAATAACTGTCTAAATAGCTGCAAGTAGTGTCTCTTCTAAGGGAAGGGACTCTTCTAAGCTCTCTGGTATGTAGTCTTCCTCTACACCTGGTCCATAATGTGTAGGACAGAAGTCCTCAAGATCCTCTGAAAAATATATCCAGTCAGGATTGGATCGAAGTACAAACACTAACAACAGTTCCATGTATATTGACAAAAACTATAACACATTGTAAAGAAATACAAGATGGATATAATACTGAAAATAAGACTGCTGGAAATAATGAAATACTAGAATAATGAAATATTGGAATAAGAAAATGCTGGAGAATATATCATCATCAATGGTACAACAAGCAATGAACAGAAATACAAGTGCATACTGGAAAAATAAACTGGAAATACATGAATAGAGTATCTAGCTAAGTGTGTGAAACATCAGTCTATCATGTGATCGGCTTGGAACAGATCAAGCTTGTTACATATAATTAGCTATGATTCATGTAAGGTCAAGCTAGCCATCCGACTAGCTATGATACGAGCAATAGTTAGGCTAATCATATATAACAGGCTATAAGACATGTAATGGTCATGCTGCACCCGATATGAGGTGTGGGGTGAGCTATGATGCATGTAGAGTGGGGTATAATCACATAATCTACTAATATCTCCCCTCCCCCAGCTAGCACGATGGATTCCAATCACGGCTCCTTGTGACAGGACTCAATAATCCTAAATCGTGTATCCATAGTGTCAGGATCAAGTACGCTATACAACTAGATTCATAGAGATGATCAACATAATAAAAACTGTCAAAGAATGTACTCACCTGTGGTCCTGAGCGGGCAATACCACTTTCATATTTCCGAAGTCTTGTCTGAATAATCCAACAGTCCTATAGACATAATATAATAATAATATAGCATCAGTTGTTACACTAGCACACACACAAACATAATTATACTGAACTCAGAACTGCCTATGGGTGATACTGGTCATCTAGCAGGGTCAAGTCTGCGTCTAAATGTACGGGTGTCATGTCCTCAAATGCTGTGCATAATCAGACAGTCAACTCACTAACACTCAGGATCATATGGTCATATGCAAATATACGGGATATCCGCAGTTATAACCTAGGGTCATACAGCAAATATATTACAATCATACATAGTACTAGCAATTAATTTCTTATGTATATCTATATCTATCTATCTATCTATCTATCTATATATATATATATATATATATATATATATATATATATATATATATATATATATATATATCAAACTAATATTATACGCATACACGCACACGTATACGAGTTACTAGGTTTACCGACACAGGTCCTACGTCAAATAAACTGTCATGAAGCAATTACTAATCCTAATTAATATTCACACATGCACACATACAATCATGAAGGAAGGGCAGTCCAACCTATGTACACATGAATGAGGGAGGGTGTATTTGATAATCGAGGGAGGTCGTGCTCAGCTGCGGCTGCTGCTCAGGCGAGGGAGGTCGTCGGTCCAGCATGCTGGTGGCGGTGTTAAAGGTGATAATGATGATGAAGGAAGGCAGTGGTATTGTATCGTCAGTCTGGTGTGGGCAGTCTAGTGCAGTCGAGGTGAACCGCGGGTGCTCAGGCGGTTGTGGGTCGGCTGCTCCATTGGGGGTCGACAGCGTGGGAAGTCGAGGCTGCTGCAGGGATGGCCGGGGTGTTGGCAGTTGGGATCGGGTGATGGTGATGGTGTAGACGACGATGGTGATGGTGAAAGGAGGCATTGGTGGCGAAGTCGCTATTATCCGACAGTGTTGAATGGGGGGAGGCGATGATGTTCAGGCGGGGTGATGGTGATGGGGTGGCGCTGCTCGGGTGCTCAGGCAGTTGGGGGTGACCGGGGTCGAAGGGTTGCGGCTGCGGTGATGGGTTCAGCGGTTAAGGGCGCAACTGACGCGGTGGAGCGGTGAGCAGGCCAGGTTGTTCAGGCGAGGGGAGGCTCAGGATGACCGGGGGTCCGGAGGTCGGGCGGTTCAGTCGTCGGCCGTGGGATAGAGAGGGTGAGGGTGATGATAGGTCGGCTAGGGTTAGGTCTTTGATGTTTTGTAGTTTTGTGGTGTTGATGAAAATATGGTGAAAAAGTATTTATATATGAGGAGAAATTAAGGTGTTGTAGACCTAGGGTTAGGGTTCGGTTTGGTCCTCCTCGGGATGGGTTGGATGCTACATGAAGGAATTTGAAGGCTAGGATTGAGTGTGTTTGGATGGATTGTTAAAGTTGTGAATAGCAAGTTTTGGGTGTTGTACACTCCAAAAATATGGGAAAAATTGTAGTGACTAGTCAAAGAAGAGGGGGATGTTTCTTCATGTGTTCGATCCAATGGGATGTGGACACCTTACTGTAATTTTGCATAAAAGTCTCCAATAATTAGAAAATTGCACAAAAAGTGGCAATTAAAATAAATATCTGGAACGAATATTGTGCGACTAAAATAAAGCACCAAAAGGGCATATTCATGAGTTACACAAGGGACATAATAGAAGACTGGCAAGTCTAGGGCAAGGGTACAAAATTTGTTGGAAGGCAAAAGCTAGTGTAGCGCTCCAAATAACAAAGCAACGGTAAGATACAATAATCAAATAAAATCACCGCAATTAATATGATCCCTAATATTAAATCCCAAAAATGCTAATTAAAATCCATAGTCATATATTTTGGTCAGAGGTTCAACTGGTGGGTTTCTAGGTCTAGTCTACTAACCCACACATTAAAGAATACTATAATATATATATATATATATCATGCAATATATTAACACATTAAATAAATAAAAAGACGAAAATACCCATATTCTGGAATGTGGTAGTGACAAGTCTACCCTCCTTAAAAAAATTTGTCCTCGAAATTGAAATAAACTAGTACAAGAACAAACAATCAGACAAAGAATTATACCTCAAGTCTCGAAGAGATACGGATACTGCTCGCGTATTTCGTCCTCTTTCTCCCTGGTTGACTCGCCTGGAGCATAATGTCTCCATGCAATACGAACCTAGGGAATAGTCTGGCTCCGCAATACCTTTTCCCTACGATCCAAGGTCTTTATGGGCTATTCGGGATAGTTGAGAGTCGGTCCAACCTCGATCTTCGAGTGATCTAGTACATGACTAGGATCTGCCATGTACCGTCTCAGCTGTGACACGTAGAATACATCATGCACTCCTTCTAGTGCAGATGGCAAGTCTAGTCCATAGGCCACTGCACCGACCGTTGTAAGGATGTCGAAATGTTCGATATAACGTAGACTAAGCTTTTTGCCTCTATCAAAACGAATCGTGCCATGTGTTGGAGAAATTCGTAGGAACACCAAATTACAAACCTAGAACAAACAATCTTAACACGCAATCTAAAACACAATAATCATAAACCAAAATAAGAAAACGTATACCTGAAACTCTAGGGGTCTACGGTGGCTATCAGCCCCATGCCGATGTCTATCATGTGCCACCCGCAGTCTGTCTCTTATGAGTTTCACCTTTTCTGCTGCATCTATGACCATTTTTGGTCTTAACAAAGCTCTCTCTCCGACATCATCCCAAGATAATGGTGTACGACACCTCCGTCCATATAAAGCCTCGAATGGTGACATGTCAATGCTAGCCTGGTAGCTATTGTTGTAAGCAAACTCTACTAGGTGTAGATGATCCCCCCAAGAACCTCCAAGATCAAAAATGCAAGTGCGTAGCATATCTTCGAGAGTCTAAATAGTCCTTTCAGATTGCCCGTCTGTTTGGGGGTGATATGCAGTACTGAACTTGTGCTGAGTGCCCAAGCTAGCCTGCAAACTCTTCCAGAAATAGAAAGTGAAATGACTATCCCGATCTGAGATGATGCTTACAGGAACCCCATATAATCTGACAATCAGTCATACGTACATCTCTACTAGACTCTCTGTCGATGTACCACTTTGAATGGTAAGAAGTGGGCTGATTTGGTCAACCTATCCACGATAACCCAAATTGCGTCATTTCCTCCTGGAGAACGTGAAAGACCTAAAATGAAGTCCATAGTCACGTGCTCCCACTTCTATTATAGAATGGGTAAAGGTTGAAGTAATCCTCCTAGCCTCTGTCGATCTGCCTTTACCTGCGGGCACACTAAACATCGGGATACAAAGCGTGCTACCTCACGCTTTATACCATAGCACTATACGTGCTCCCTCAAATCTTGATATATCTTATTGGCACCGGGATGCATCGATTACTGAGAGCGATGTGCCTTCTGCAAAACATCTTCGCGCAGATCTCCACTCGACAAACACATCCTCGTGCTGTGCCTTAAAGATCCATCATCAGCAATAGTAAAGTCATCTGTCAATCCTGTCTGAACCTGTGCCCTGACACTTCTCAGAGTCTCATCACCATATTGTACTGCTCTAATTATATTTATCAGCTCAGACTGTATCTGCAATCCCTACATCTGAATCTCTATTCCTGGCACTAGCACCTCAATTCCCAAGCTCTCAAGATAGGCCAATAAATGTCTATCTATAGTCAAGTACATGGATACCAGCTCAAGGCATCGGCGACTACGTTGGCCTTTCCTGGGTGGTACTGTAATGAGATGTCAAAGTCTTTCATCAACTCCAACCCCCTTCTCTGCATTATGTTTAGCTCCTTCTGTATAAAAATGTACTTTAAGCTCTCATTGTCCATGAAAATCTCTACCCGCTCTCCGTATAGATAGTGTTTCCACAGCTTTAGAGTGAAGATAACTGCTATCAGGTCCAAATCATGGGTGGGGTAGTTCTTTTCATGAGGGCGTAATTGTCTTGAAGCATAGGTAATTACTTTTCCGTGCTACTGAAGAACGCATCCCAAACCTTTTCCTGAAGCATCATTGTAGATAGTAAATCTACTTGTCCCTGATGCCAACGTCAAAACAGGAGCTGTAGTCATTCTCTTCTTTAGCTCATCAAATACGGCCTAACAATCCTCTGTCCAGAAGAATTCTATATCTTTATTGGTCATCCTAGTTATTGGTTCTATAATCTTGGAGAAGTCTTGTACAAACCTCCTGTAGTATCCTGCTAACCCGAGAAAACTCCTGATCTCAGCTACCGAACTGGGGTAGCCCCTGATTCCACTGCTTCGATCTTCTTTGGGTTAACTGAGATTTCGTCACCCGTTACTATATATCCAAGGAATTCAACCTTGTCAAGGAAGAACTCACACTTTAAAAACTTTCCATACAACTCCTCTTTCCTGAGAGTCTCCAAGACCATCCTCAGGTGCCCTTCGTGCTCTTCCGGGGTCTTTGAATACACAAGAATATCGTCAATGAACACCACTATGAACTTGTCAAGGTACTGGTGGAATACCTTGTTCATCAAGTTCATGAATACTGCTGGTGCATTGGTTAAACCAAACGGCATTATCATGAATTCAAACTGGCCATATCTGGTCCAAAAGGCAGTCTTCAGTATGTCTTCTCTCTTCAACTTCACCTGGTGGTAGCCTGACCTTAATTCTATCTTTGATAATACCTTCGCTTCGCTCAGCTGATCAAAAAAATCATCTATCCTCGACAGCAGATATTTGTTCTTGATAGTGAGGTTGTTCAGAGCTCTATAATCAATACACATGCGTACCGTGCCATCTTTCTTTGGTACGAATAATACCGGAGCTCCCCAGGGTGATGAACTGGATCTGATGAAGCCTTTGTCCTGCAGCTCCTCAACTTGCTTCTTCAGTTCTGCCAGCTCGCTATTTTTGACTCTATAGACGTGTTGTCAAATAGGCTTCATACCTTGTACCAAGTCTATAGAGAATTCAACATCTCTGTCTGGCGGCAAGCCTCGCAACTCCTCTGGAAATACATCCAGGAACTCCGCTATCAGGGGATGTGGTAACTCCTCTTCTTCCTTCCTAGCTCCATAAAAAGTGCCTCTGCTCTGCTTTGCTGCTCCTTTGGCGACCTCAAACTCTGCCTCTCCTGGCGGTCAAAATATTACTCTACCTCCGTGACAATCTATGGTAGCATGGTATCTACTCAACCAGTCCATTTTGAGTACAATATCGTATCCCGAAAGTGTCATGACGAGTAAACTCACGCTCAACTCTCGGCCTCCCAATGATACTCTCCGATCCTTGCAATAATCACGGACTAGGATAATACCTCCTCCAGTCGTGATCCTGCAAGTCCTATCTAATGGTTTCGTCTCTAAACGATGCTTAAGGGCATAAGATACAGATACAAAACTATAGGAAGCGCCCTAGACGTGCCCGCCTTCCATTCTGACATTTTCGTAACTCGTAATTATGCTCTCTTGTGCTTCATTTTAGCCGCACAATATTCGTTCGCGGACGTTTATTTAATTTCTAAATAAATTCTAACTTTGTATCGTTGTGCGTTCCAATTGAAATTGGAGACACAATCTCGACCATTTTCGTGCACCCCAAATTAGGGTAATATTCTGTTCTGAGTCTTCTTCACTAATGATATTTGTGTCCCAACCTAATTTTGGCCCCATGTACTCCTAATTAATTTTAGAACACCGTTTGCATTTATTTCTAATTAAATTAGGGATACCATTTTGACTAATCCTATTTTAACCCAATTTAATCTAAGTACCCCATTAATTAAACCCATACAAAACCCATAAAACCCCTTCACCCTGCAAAACACCAAACACCAATTCCACCACCAGTTTTTCATCATTTCATGTGTCTGTGCAAATACCCAAATTTAAGGGAGCTCATTTGCAAATATTATATTAGGTGTCAACACCCCATTGGTTCAAACCAATAGAGAAGCCCTAATATTGACTAGTCAACCCAACCCTCACCATTGCATGAGTAATTCCTCATGTCAAATCTTGACCACCCATTCAAAATGGGAGCATCATCACCACTCATTCCCACTCACTACCTCCTATTTAATGTCTCCTCAAGGCACTCTACCCAAGCAAGCCCTAATCCCCCAATCAAGGAAAGCCCCCATCTTCTCTCTCCTCCCTCCTCACAAGCCCCTCAACCGTAGCCTCCTCCTTTTTTTTTCATTTCTTCCCTTCTTCTTCTTCTTCTTCTTCTTCTTCTTCCTTCTTCTTCCTCTTCATCATTTTTTTGTTTGAATTAAACCATCTTCACCCGATCCAGCAACCCCGGCCAAGCTCCGATCAGCGTCCGGCCACCTCTTTCAGCTCGGCCACCCATCTGAGTCAACCCCGACCTCCTCTAGTCTCCAGTCGACCCTACGCAGCACTTTCCTCCGCCGAGCTCTGTCTGAGCTGCTGTCCTCAACCACGAGCCGGCCATCGTCTCCTTCCACCACCACTGCACTGGCCTCTCTCCAGCTTCTTCCCCGACGAGCCCGCAGCATCATTCTCCCTCCATCCACGAGCAGACTAACCCCGGGATCTGCCTCATCCCGTCAACGACCTCACGTTGCACCCGCCGATTTCCTTTCCCGCTGTCCTCCTCGCCTAGCTCCTCCAACTCCGGTAGCCACCCTCGCCTTCATCCATCAACACCCTCGCCGTCGTCTTCACCTTGCCGTCCTCCGCCTAACAGGCGCGTACGCATCCCCATGCCTGACTGAACTCGCCTGAGCAGCGATCCCTAACCCCGCTGTGCAATGTCGGATCTCACCACCACCATTGTCACCTTCATTCTCCTCTTCCCTCTCCCTCGTAGACATCCCCAGCAGCTCTCCGGCCGCCCTTCTCCATAACCCATCACCACTATATAGCAGTACCACCCCCTGCCTCCTCCTCGACCAGTCTCCGGCCACCCTTCACCAGCCCCCTCCACCAGCACCTTCGTCGTCGCCTTCGTCATCATCGTCTTCGTCGTCTATATATATATATATATGTATGTATTAGTATGTACGTAATAGTATATATATGTATTCATATATATACATATGTATATGTATGTATATTGGTTTATTTTCATATAGTATATATTTAATAAAATGTATACTGGTATAAATTCAATTAATGTATTAGTATTTGTAAATGTTAATATTAATGATGGTATATATATATATATATATATATATATATATATATATATATATATATGATATATTTCTTAAATTAGTATATATATACTTATGTATATGTAGTGTAGACGTATGCCCTAGTATACGTATAAAACGAATACAATTGATTGGTATGTTTAATATATATACATAGTATAAATTCATTAGGGTATATACATATATTATTATATATAATTAATTGGTATACGTATATATTGTATATATATTTAATTTGGTGTATATATATATTGTAAGTATTAATGCTAGTTATTAATAATATGTATATTGTTACGTACTAGGTGACCCGTGGTTACATTGACCTGTGCCCATATAGTATGGTAGCAGACTGCCATATGTACATCGACGTACTGGCAAGACCTGTATCATCGAATGTCTAATTGTATAGCAATTTCAGACACAACACCCATGTAATTGACGCAACTTGACCATAGTTGACCAGAGTCATACCTAGCGTAGTCCCGAATTCAGTGTATTTATGATTGTGATTTGTGTAATGTCTGATGCAATGTTGTATTATTTTATGATATGTCTATAGGACTGTTGGATCATCCAGACGATACTCTGGAACAGGATATTGGTGTTACCAGCTAAGGACCCAAGGCGAGTACATTCTCTGATAATTTCCAATTATTTGATAATATCTATAATTTCAATATCTAGAAATGTTACATCTGATTCTTGACACTGTGCTACACGAACTAGTATATAGATTGGATCTGCAGTCATGAGATGTTACATTGATTATCGTATTGACATTGTACACGATATTGATATTTAGATCTTGTACATGATATATTGGATATTGCTCGTGTATCATGACATATCGTGATTGGATCCACTATACTAGTTGGGGGCGGGGGGAAATATTAGTAAATTATGTGATCATACCCAACTCTTCATGCATCATAGCTCACCCCACACCTCACGTCGGGTGCGGCCTGACCATTATATGCCTCATTGCTATTATATATGATTAGCCTGACCATTACTTGCATCATAGCTAACCAAATGGTTAGCCTGACCTTACATGAATCATAGCTAATCATATATAACCAGCCTGATCTTGTCCCAAGCTGATCACATGATAGACTGATATTTTAATCACTTAGAATAGCTAAAGTTGTCTAATTTATATCATATACTACATCACCCGTATATGATATTGTACCTCGTTCTCTTTGTTTCATATATGCACTGATTGTATCATATTGCCTATATTGCCTGTCTCTTTACATTGCATGCCTCTTTATTTTGCTATTGTATTTATTCACTGTCTTCTCTCAGTATATAGCATCATCTGTTTATTGTTTTATAGTCCTTATCAATTAAATGGAACTGTTATTTGAGATATACTTTGCTCCTTTCTGACTGAAAAATATTTTCCAGACTATACCTTAGAGGACTGGTATCCGACATTTTATAGACCACAGGGTGAGTAGCTACAGGCTTGGACTTGGTAGTTCAGTTGTGGTTCCGGGAGGTCTAGCCGGAATCACTAGTTATCTAGTTAGTTCTTTTAGCAGATTATTTTGGTACCGGATTTGTCTCTGGCATACTTGTTGAGACTTAGATTTATTATTGAGTTAGATTATTTCTATTTAGACTTGTATTGCATGTTACTTATTTATTCGAGATCTTATCGTGCTGTAGTTATGTGATTGAGTATGTTATTCATATTATATTGTGGTATTCGTGTCTCCTCATAGAGTTGGATGCTCGTGTGAGATTGTTTAGATAGTATCATGACCTAGGCAGCGTTCTACCGCCGACGCTGCGGCATAGGCAGGACGTACCCACGCTCTCGTACCCCTATACCGGGTGCGGGTCGTGACACATTTTTAGTGGTGGCCCATGCAGGCCAGACTTCGCAAGTTGTGCGATGTCATGGTAGTACGACGTATTAGTTGTACTACTGCGTGCCTGTTATAGAATATAGGACATGGAATACTAGTATGAGAGAGGATACTCAATCATGAATTATTTGAGAGATTCCTGGGACGACCCCTGAGAATCTTATTATGAATTCCAATTTAATCCCTTCCCCTTGTTTTTGTCTGTTCTCACTTGTTGATATTGAGTTTGATTCTTGTTGACCAGTTGTTAACTTTAATTCTTGGTATCGTTGTTGAGTTGATTTCATATCGAGATGAATTTTATGGGCTAAATTTTATGGTATCATCTGATGACATATATTGATAAGGACAGTGAGAAAGGTAAAATATCTACTTTGGTTATGGTGCCTAGAGTTTATCGCAGCCACATTAGCTGTCGTGACAAAAACGTAGGAATCCAACTTCGGATATACATATCTTAGTTATGAATCTAGAGTTTCTCGCAGCCATACCGGTTGGCGTGGCGAGCATTCTAGATGACATGATTATAGAGTTGCATACCTTAGTTATGGAACATGTCGTTTATCGCATCTATGCTTACTGGCGTGGCGAGGATTCTGAGTGTCATGATTTTGGTCAGACGTGTATGATTATCAGGTTGTATCTTAAATTGGTTCTTAAAGTCTCATCTCAATACTTATCTATTTTCGTTATTACAGGACTTTGTTCTATCGCTTCCTTTTGTTGCTAGCAGTAGAGATATCTTCATTCCTTAATCCAGTTCCTTTTGAGCTTCTTTTCTTGAAGATTCTTGTTAGTATGATAATTTATGACATATAAATTATGTATGTGTCTTGTATTAGTTTTGACTGAGTGTGACCTGTTCGTTGTATGTGTTTCTTAGTTGGACATGTGAGCAGTAGGCATTAATCTAGAGTTAACCCATAGCATAGTACCTTGTAGCAATAGCTCTAGGATAGGTGTCATTATATTACTATAAGTAGAAGGAGAGTATAGAGTATCAGTGATAGTTCCAAGAGTTAGTATCAGAGCCAGCATACCCGTCCTGGCTAGTCATGAATTTATGTAGTTGGATGATCTATGTAAACAATTAAGTATTAAGGAATTGTGTTAAAGATTAATGGAGCATGATGTTCAATTTGATGATGGATACTGGGTATGTTAAAAGTAAAGAAATGTACATACATGTTACTTATTTATTCGAGATCTTATCGTGTTGTAGTTATGTGATTGAGTATGTTGTTCATATTCTATTGTGGTATCCGTATCTCCTTATGGAGTTGGATGCTCATGTGAGATTGTTTAGATAGTATCATGACCTAGACAGCGTTCTACCGCCGACGCTGTGGCGTAGGCTAGATGTACCCAGGCTCTCGTGCCCCTATACCGGGTGCGGGTCGTGACAGCTGAAAGTATGGGCATTTGGCCGGTCCTGTACTACCACTTGTTCCTTCAGAAGTATCGTATCCTCCCTTGGGCTTGAGGTCCAAGTCATCCTCAGCAATCCGGGCATCCATCAGAATACCCTCAAATGTAGCAGTACAACGTCCCGAAGTAAGAGAGTTGATTTCTCTAGTCAACCCCTTCCTGAATTTTCGGGCTCTGTCTCCTGGGTCTCGAATCATCGATGACACAAAATGACTCAATCGGCAAAACTTTGCGGTGTATTCGCCAACTGACATGCTTCCTTGGACCAAGTCATGGAACTGACTTTCCAATGCTCCCAGGGCTACGTCAGGAAAGAACTTCTCCTTGAAGAGCTCTTTGAGGTCCTCCCAAGTAAGTCCTCCAACAGCGAGTCTCGGCTACGTACGATACCATGTCAGTATGATGTCAAACATCTGACTGCCAGTGGCCTCGATCTAAAAAATCTCCAGAATCTGCGCCAAACGCAAGCTTCTCTCTATATCCTCTAGCCATTCGTCAGCGTAGAGTATCCCCTCGGTGCCTTTGAACTCTCGAGGCATCATCCTTTTGAAGTCCACTATAGTACCCGGCCTCTGGTGCTGAAAGCCAAGATGCTGCTGATGTTGTGCTACTCTCTCCACAGCCTGGAGAGCCACCTGATGAGCATTCTCCATGCTCTCTCTCATCAGCTCTGTTTGTGCTTGGTGCACTTCTGTCTGCACCCTTTGAGCCTCAGCTTGAACACGCTGAGCTTCTTTTGTCATTCTCTGGGCATCTAATATGCCTCGGATCAGTGTGAGCATCTGTACCCCGTCAACGGGCATACCTTTGGGAGATGGAGTTGATGGTGGTGGAAGATTCTCTGTCATAGCTGGGGCAACCCTCGGAACAGGAGGAGGAGAAGGAGGAATCCCAAAAGCTGCAGATACTCCCACATGAATAGGAGATGTAGGAAGGACTCTTGATGTCTATTCGTCAGGTCGAGAGGTGGTAGACCTCTCTGAAGCTACTGCTGTCACTCCCTAGTCCCAAAATACGTAAGACTAGGACACGTAAGCATGCCAGCCGCATGTATATGGCAACTCCAATATATGGAAACCATAACACATGCGTACGTTGTATTATGAATATCAAATCCACCAGTGGTATAAACTATCATAAATTACAGGGTATAATCTAATCTCATCCACAGAAATCAAATGAATAAATGGATAACCAATAACTATGTAACTAGATCTCAATATGAAGTATCAAAGGATGATAGTCGGATGGAAACAAATCCACTACCGAACTAGAATATAAAATAAACAAGATAAAAACAATATAAGTGCAACATCTAACAATCACGAGGCTCGAAGAGAAGACCTCCTCGAAATATATAAGTAGTCAGTTCGGGTCTGCGCTCCTGTGAATACTCGTGAACATCTATACCAGGAAAGGGACCAGATCCTCAGAGGGACATAACAAGATACATAGAAACATGCCATAAAGTAAATACTGAATAAATAAAGGGGTGTGCTAACCATCTAAGTGAATGCAATTTGAGGACAACTTTGGTATGTATGGGTAGGCGTAGGCATAACGTCCAAATTTCTCTAGAGTGTGGTATTTGCAACGTCCATCATTCCGAAGAATGAGGTATCTGTAAAATCACCAAGTAACGTCCAATACTCTAAGGAACATGGTATCTGTAAAATATATACATCCATATCGCTCCGAAGAATGCGGTATCTGTATAAAGGAGGCGGGTGTCCCATACGCCTACTAGTCGTCCTCCCCGCCCAATGATCTATGCATGTTGTATCCACAACATGCTTTAGCTACTACGCCGAGGCGGAGAGCATGTATCGACGTCGTAACTCTGGCTCATAGTCTATCGATAGAACAATAGCCCAACCTTACAACCAAACAAGGACAAGGATTGGACCACTGTACTACAATAGTCTATGCTCCGACTACTAATTACTGCTAAGTCTTCTAACATGCATCACTAATAGCAGTTATTCCCTATCCGTTACACAACATACACGTACAAGTGGCTAGTCGAATACACAAGTTCGTACCCTACATGAGACTCACAACACGTATAAGAAATGTGTCAAGGCCTGAGAAGCTATACCGATAACTCCACAACTTTAGGTGAGTCCACTAGACACTAGGTCAGACACAAGTCCTAACGTCAACGCCTTCGTTGACTGCACCCGAGTCTTTCTCGGACGCGCACAGTTATCTAATATTAAAAACAATAACATTAAACTAAAGTAATAACTGAATTTAAACAGTACAACAAGGCAAGGTATACTTGCCTGCAAGAGAGCTGTAAAATGTAACATCCATATATCACGGACACGGGATCAGGAACTACGGCCTCTGAATTAACGTCTCCGGATGTTGAAATAGACATTACCAACATTTCTGGAATCAGCAAAATAGCTAGAAAATACTACCCTTTCGTCCAATTTGGACACAGGGGCAAAACGGTAATTTTAGATCAAAATGGGGTCCACATGTGGCCCACTTTTCACCGAAAAGCATGCCAAGGGTAAAGGTCTCTAAATGGGACAAATTTTAAGTCAAACAAACTCTAAAGGTCAGTACGAACTCATCGGTATGTCCAATTTTAGATTTTGGTGAGCCGAACACAAATTCGCCCAAAAAGTCAATCGTAGGGCCTGCCAATAGGCGGCTTGGTCAACTATCTCAGAATTGCGTGATACCACGAGTCCAATGACGCAAGTTTTGTCGAATTCTGACAAGCGTATACTAAATGGGGCGGGGTTTGCAAAAATTGCGATACGGAGAATTTTTGCGGATACGGGCTGATTCCGACGCGCACACGCATCCAAATCAGTTTCCGCGAAAGCCCACACGTCCGGGTATATCGTGTGCGCCTTGCGGTGCACTTGGTACGCGATAGGGCGGTCCCGTTTAGCGGGGCGCACTCTGTATCACAAATTTTGGAAATTGGAAAAAGTAGGTTTTTAAAATTTTTAATCTGTTTTAATTCTACATACAGCAATAAATAAAATATTATAATTAACAGGAATTAATCTAGGTTAAGTGTTCTTCGCATACCAAAAAGAAAAACTAAATTCGGATTTCTGTGATGGGAGATACAAGTCCTTAAACAGGGGTGGTTACCGTAGTTATTTGTGATCCAAAAGTTGTCATTTTTCCCCAACTTTTGCTCAATTTTCGCCTAGGTTTCCGTATTGTTCGAGATAAACTAATGCACAGTAATGGAAGAGGGATAGGTCGTGAACATACCGGTGAAGACAGGGTCGAATTTGGTTGAGCGAGGGCACAAAAAATAAAGCGTGAACAGGGCTTTGCTGCAGTCAAATTCTGCAGTGTACGCGCGTGGCATGCGGTGGTCGCAACGGCGGCTCCGGAGGTCCAGGCGGCGGTGCGACGGTGGTGTCTCGGCGGAGGTCGCAGTGCTCAGGTCGGGCGGCTCTGGTCGAGATGGTAAGGGAAAGATTTAGGGTTAGAGTTTGTTTTGGTGTAACTTATATATAGAGAGAGACAGCGGGGGGGTATCATCCGCGCGCTGCTGCTAATGCTGTGAAATTTCCTTGCGGGTGCGAGTCTATAGGACATCAGGTTGGGTTTGTTATGATATTGGGTTAGGGCTAAATGGGTGTGGGTAGCGGGTTTAATAGTGGCTAATGTGTTTTGGGTATAGATTATAGTTTTATTTCCTTTTTCTTTCTATTTTCTTTTTCATTTTTATTCCTTTTTCTAATTCTTTTAATAAACTTTATATATATATATATATATATATATATATATATATATATATATATATATATATATATATATATATATAATTCGAGGAATTTATTTTAGAGCATAGAATTAATCTATCAACTATCCACAGGGTCTCCTACATGTAAATAATTTAGAAAAAAATGATAATTGCTCCATAAAATCCCTAAATGCACAAATACCTAAAAATAAAAAAAATCTAATAAATTCTATTTCTTCTAATTAGCTACTAATTACTATAATTCAATTAAATAATTGATTAAAAAGATTAATACGGTTTTTAAAATTATGGGTTTTACATTCTACCCAACTTATAAAAATTTTGTCCTCGAAATTAAAACTAAGCCACGATAGAAAGTCAATGATGGTATAAGATAGAGACTTGCAGCTTATTTTGTACCTTCCTCCATCCTAACCTCCATGATTTTCCAATTGTCATGGGGATGTTTGGAGGGCTATAATTTGCATTGTTTAAAATGCAAGGCTAGGTTTAAATAAGTGGGCGATGTTGCGCGTTGCACATTCCAAAAATTATGGGGAAAATTCATGTGAAGGGAAAAATGAGTTTCTTCATGTGTTGTCCAATGGTGTGGACACCTTAATATACTTTTGCATAAAAGTGCCCAACAATTGGAAAATTGCACAAAGACGAAAATTGGGTTTTAATTAATTAAAATTAATGTGCAAGGTGTTCTGGAATTAATTAGAAGTACATGGGGATAAAATTAGGTAAAAACAAGTGTCATAGACATAGGGGACTCAGAATAGAATATTACCCTAATTTGGGTTGCACGAAACGGGTCAAGATTGTGTCTCCAATTTTGATTGGAACGCACAAGGACACAAAATTGAAATTATTTAGAATTAAGAAACAACGTCCGCGACGAATATTGTGCGACTAAAATGTAGAACAAGATAGCATAATTATAAGTTACATCGAGGTAAGAATAGAAGGCGAGCACGTCTAGGACAAGGATGTAAAATTTGTAGGAAGGCAGTGGCTAGTGTAGTGCTCCACTTATCGAAGCAACGGTAAGGTACGCTAAGTGATATAAATATTGTAAAATTAAATAAAATACCATGTTCTAGTTCTAATTGGATTCAAACTAGCCCTAGTTTCTCTTTCTAAGCCAAGTAGGCCTAATTTTGGGTGAGGGGGGTTTACAATCTAGCCAACTTTAAAAATAATTTAATCCTCGAAATTAAAATAAGGCATAATTTGTTAATTCCTTCACATTCGCATATAAGGCAAGTCAATCACAATCTCTTCCAAAATTTAAAATATATTCTAACCCATCGCAATCACTTTAAAAATTAAGGTAACCTCTGTTTAATCAAAATTTAACATATCGTAATCTCTTCTCAATTTTTTAAATCATCAACATCCAAATTTAAATTAAATCCATATAACATCTTCAAGAATTAAATAACGCGTATAAATTTTACACCACTATTTCCAACTATCATAATCTCCTCTGGGAAATAATTCTACTCAAATATTATTTCTATTTTTAACTTAAGAATTTTGTACTCTTCAAATTTTTAAATTTAATTTACATCCTCAATATTTCAAATAGGTGATCCAACAATCAAAATTTAATTTTTGATTCAAATCATCAAATTATAAAATTTTAAATCTAATTCACTAATTGTTCAAGTCTAAAATTCTATATTTATCCTCAAAATTCAAATCGATGATTCAACCTTCAATAGTCAAAATTTAAATCATGTACTTAAAGTATAAATATTTGGTCCGACATATCAAGATTTCAAAATTCATTAAATACTCATCATCTCACTCCTTCTTCTAAAATTCTCCATATTTAAATAACTTAATCTCTCAATCTAATCCTACTTGATCACAATCTAAAAGAATTTTACCTCAAATTAACAACGCGACTTCTACCCAACTTAGAATTTATCCATCTAACATATAAGGCCATACACTTAAGAAAAATATTTCTCAACTTATTTAATCATGTTATTCAATCCTCAAAGTTTGAACACCAACATATTACCTATGATATGCCCTTAATTACGAAAAATTATCATCAAGTAATACTGTTGGCCTATGGGGTATATCTAGTACTATCTGTATATCAATACTTATACCAAGCACGAGGTTTCGTCTTTCCGAAATAAGGGAAGACGGAAAACAATAATAAAGAGTCCAAGGGGAAGGTAATAGAATAGAAGTATGGGGATCAAGGCGTTTAAAGAATTAAAATAGGAATTGTCAAGGCAGTTGTGGATTGAAGTCCTATTTGGTAGATTCTTATTCACATGCTCATATCAGTACAGTTATGTAACTGATACGATATGCTTAAACATGTCTAAGGGCAAGTACATTCGTTTACTAGTCAACTATATATTTCAATCCACGTAACGTAGTCATGGGAAGAGCAAACCAAGCACACTAAGGTTAGCTAGACCTTAATACACTAATTCTGAAATGTATTAATGTGTCGACCCAATAATACATATATCATGATCAAGCTCGATAGAAGAGTAAGCTTGTAAAAAGGCTATAATAGCAGCATAAGTCAAGGTTGTTTAGAAAATATAAATACGCTGGATTATGATGGAAGAAGGTACAAAATAATTCAAGTTCACAAAAACAAAAACAAAAATAAACAAAAAATTATACTCTACAGTTGTCATACTAACTCCTTGTCTAAGTCGCTAGTCGACCAAATAGGGGTATGGACTTCTAAGTTCTACAGTTTGAATAAACAATAACTTCTTATGCTAGCATACAGTTAATGTCATTCAGTTACACTTCAATAATGAGTCAAGAGGACTATGTAACACTAGGTTATGAGGCATACTACCCAACTTAAAAGAATTAAACTAATATTGTGATAGTCTCAAAGGGAATCTACAAAATAACCTTGTTCTTGTAAATAAAGTATAAACTCTTATTGGGCTATACGAGGAACGGATCTTAGTACTTTTAGGGTCTCCTATTGAATCATATAGGTAATGGTTATCTTAAGTCTTAGTCGTAGTGCTCATAGAACAAGTGTCAATGATACGAATAAAAAAGTTATTGGCCTTCAGGGGAAAGAGGATATAACTCGTATCGAGGTGGGGGTACAAATTATGTGATTTTAAACTAAAGGATAATTATCAAGTCACAATCTACAAGGATAACTCAAAACTATCATGCTCTAACTACCAAGCACAAAAATTCCAAAATTCAAGAGTAACAACTATAATCCTAGCAAGTTGTATATCCTAACATGAAATAAAATCACTTGACCTATAATCATAAGAGTTATGCGGCACGAGTTGAAAGATGAAGAAAGGAAGAACATAATTTAGTCGTCACACAACTAGCGAGCGTTAATGTTGCAAGAAAACAAGATATGAAATTAAAAGAGAGAGACTCTTGATAATATCATGGTTTTCTAAGGGAAGATGCTATGCTAATCTCTGTGTTTGAGGTATGATCAAAAAAAATATTATTTTATTCCTCTAGGTTTTCTAAGGTGTTGTCTGCTAACATCAGGACAAGAACCTAAATTTATAGTTCTATAATACTATCTCACTATAAAAGTTAAGTTTTGGTCCTAATATTCAACCTTGGACTTCTATTAGTCCCTCCATGCTAGTGTCAAAAAATATGGTTAATTTTATAACTCACTTTAGTTGTGTATATACTACTCTCAAGTCATCCCTAATTATCAAGGGATAATGGTCAATCATTCTACAGGTAAGGGTTGCTAGGGTTCATTAGGTAGTCTAAACTTAATGATGTGTCAATGCCCTAGTTGTATTCAAAATAGGAATGTTACCCTAATTATCATCCTATCAACAGGGATTTCTATATTCTAGCAGGGGCTATACTCAAGGAACTATTCGGGAAGAACATGATTCAAGCAGGATGCAATTATTTAAATAGAACAGACTAAAAGGAAGATAAGTTATTGTCAATTGTGGATGAGATCCTATACTCTAATCCTAGGTTCAGGCTTGCTCGGTACAGTAACATAACCGAGACAATATATTCTTGACCTGCAAGGGCCACCACAAAAACATGTCATATCCCAGTCCCAAAATACGTAGGATTAGGACACGTAAGCATGCCAGCCACATGTATATGGCAACTCCAATATATGGAAACCATAACACATGCGTACGTTGTATTATGAATATCAAATCCACCAGTGGTATAAACTATCATAAATCACAGGGTATAATCTAATCTCATCCACAGAAATCAAATGAATAAATGGATAACCAATAACTATGTAACTAGATCTCAATATGAAGTATCAAAGGATGATAGTCGGATGGAAACAAATCCACTACCGAACTAGAATATAAAATAAACAAGATAAAAACAATATAAGTGCAACATCTAACAATCACGAGGCTCGAAGAGAAGACCTCCTCGAAATATATAAGTAGCCAGTCCGGGTCTGCGCTCCTGCGAATACTCGTAAACATCTACACCCGAAAAGGGACCAGGTCCACAGAGGGACATAATAAGATACATAGAAGCATGCCATAAAGTAAATACTGAATAAATAAAGGGGTGTGCTAACCATCTAAGTGAATGCAATTTGAGGACAACTTTGGTACATATGGGTAGGCGTAGGCATAACGTCCAACGTTCTCTAGAGTGTGGTATCTGTAACGTCCATCATTTCAAAGAATGAGGTATCTGTAAAATCACCAAGTAACGTCCAACACTCTAAGGAACGTGGTATCTGTAAAATATATACGTCCATATCGCTCTGAAGAACGTGATATATGTATAAAGGAGGTGGGTGTCCCATATGCCTACTAGTCGTCCTCCCCGCCCAATGATCTATGCATGTTGTATCCACAATATGCTTTAGCTACTACGTCAAGACGGAGAGCAAGTATCGGCGTCGTAACTCTGGCTCATAGTCTATCGATAGAATAATAGCCCAACCATACAACCAAACAAGGACAAGGATTGGACCACCGTAGTACAATAGTCTATGCTTCGACTACTAATAACTGCTAAGTCTTCTAACATGCATCACTAATAGCAGTTATTCCCTATCTGTCGCACGACCTACACGTACAGGTGGCCAGTCGCATACGCAAGTCCGTGCCCTACATGAGACTCACATCACGTGTAAGAAATGTGTCAAGGCCTGAGGAGTCATACCGATAACTCCACGACTTTATGTGAGTCCACTAGACACTAGGTCATACACAAGTCCTAACGTTAACGCCTTCGTTGACTACACCCGAGTCTTTCTCGGACGCGCACAGTTATCTAATATTAAAAACAATAACATGAAACTAAAGTAATAACTAAATTTAAATAGTACAACAAGGCAAGGTATACTTGCCTTGCAAGAGAGCTGCAAAATATAACATCCAGATGTCAAGGACACGGGATCAGGAACTACGGCCTCCGAATAAATGTCTTTGGATGCTGAAATAGACATTACCAACATTTTCGTAATCAGCAAAATAGCTAGAAAATACTAACCTTTCATCCAATTTGGATACAGGGGCAAAATGGTAATTTTGGATCAAAGTGGGGTCCATATGTGGCCCACTTTGCACCAAAAAGTATGCCAAGGATAAAGGTCTCTAAATGAGACAAATTATAGGTCAAACAAACTCTAAATGTCAGTACGAACTCATCGGTATGTCCAATTTTGGATTCTGGTGAGCCGAACACAAATTGGTCCAAAAAATCAACCGTGGGACCCGCCAATAGACGGCTTGGTCAACAGTCTCAGAATTGCGTAAAAATTAGGTCACAATACCAGCGAGATACCGCGAGTCCAGTGACGTAAGTTTTATTGAATTCTGACAAGCATACTCTAAATGGCACGGGATTTTGCCAAAGTTGCGATACGAAGAATTTTTGCGGACACGGGCTGATTCTGACGCGCACACGCGTCAAATCAGTTTTTACGAAAGCCCACATGTCCGGGTATACCGTGCGCGCCTTGCGGTGCACTTCGTACGCGATGGGGCAGTCCCGTTTGGCGGGGCGCACTCCGTATCACAAATTTTAAAAATTAGAAAAAGTAGGTTTTCGAGATTTTTAATCTGTTTTAATTCTAAATACAGCAATAAATAAAATATTATAATTAACAGAAATTAATCTAGGTTAAGTGGTCTTCGCATACCAAAAAGAAAAACTAAATTCGGATCTCTATGGTGGAAGATACGAGTCCTTAAACATGGGTGGTTACCGCAATTTTTTGCGATCCAAAAGTTGTCATTTTTACCAACTTTTGCTCGGTTTTCGCCTAGGTTTACGCTTTGTTCGAGATAAACTAATGCATAGTAATGGAAGGAGGATAGGTCATAAACATACCGATAAATACGGGGTCGAGTTTGGTCGAGCGAGGGCGCGGGAAGCGAAGCATAAACAGGGCTTCACTGTAGTCAAATTCTGCAGTGTATACGCGTGGCGTGCGGTAGTCGCAGCAGCGGCTCCGGCGGTCCAGGCATTGGTGCGACGGTGGTGTCTCGGCGGAGGTCGCAGTGCTCAGGTCGGTGCGGCTCTGGTCGAGATGGTAATGGAGAGATTTAGGGTTAGGGTTTGTTTTGGTGTAACTTATATATATAGAGAGATAGGGGGGTATCATCCGCGCGCTGCTACTAATGCTGTGAAATTTCCTTGCGGGTGCGGGTCTATAAGACATCGGGTTGGGTTTGTTATGATATTGGGTTAGGGCTAAACAGGTGTGGGTAGCGGGTTTAATATTGGCTAATGGGTTTTGGGTATAGATTATAGTATTAATTCCTTTTTCTTTCTATTTTATTTTTCATTTCTTATTCCTTTTTCTTTTCTTTTCTAATTCTTTTAATAAACTTTATATATATATATATATATATATATATATATATATATATATATATATAATTTAAGAAATTTATTTTAGAGCATACAATTAATCGATTAACTGTCTACAGGGTCTCCTACATGTAAATAATTTAGGAAAAATTATAATTGCTCCATAAAATCCCTAAATGCACAAATACCTAGAAATAAAAAAAATCCAATAAATTTTATTTCTTCTAATTAGCTACTAATTACTATAATTCAATTAAATAATTGATTAAAAAGATTAATACGGTTTTTAAAATTAGGGGTTTTACAGCTGCTCCCAGTCTCAAAGGCCTAGTCTTCGGCGGCATCCTGAAGGCAGACCGAAAATAATAAATTAAGGTAATAGATGTGATATAATCAAGGAAGGACAGTAAAATTCTAAAGGAAGCAGTTATTCAAAATAGCATTGTAAGATCAGAATTTTCTAGTTGTGAGTGAGCATACTCTCATCCTAAATCCTATTTTCTAACGCAGGCTCGTAGCAATACTCTAAGTGAGCACTACTACGATATCGCTCTAAATGCGAATCTAGGACCTGCATGGGCCACTACTAAAAATGTGTCACGACCCACACCCAAAATCTGGGCATGAGTCGTGGCTACGTCCAGCCTACGTCGTAACATCGACGGTACAATATTGTCTAGGTCTCTATAATACTATACATAACTCACAACATGTCAATGATATCAACTCCATAAGGAGGACAATAAAATAAACATCTCTCAACATCTCATAATATAACTTAAGCACAGCTATAAGAAATAATTGCATGATGAGATAAAAGATAAGATGTACTGACATAAGTCAAGCATAACAACTCAAAATAGAAATAAACTACAGTCTAACTGTCCAACATAAATAGTCTCAACAAGTCTCAAAATAAACTAAACATAACCTCAACATAAGTCTCAAATAAGTCTCAACATAACTCAAAGCATAAAATAATAATTATCTAAATAGCTGCAGGTAGTGTCTCTTCTAAGGGAAGGGACTCTTCTAAGCTCTATGGTATGTAGTATCCCTCTACACCTGGTCCATAATATATAGGACAGAAGTCCTTAAGATCCTTTGGAAAAATATATCCAGTCAGGATTGGAGCGAAGTACAAACACTAACAGGAGTTCCATTTATAATGACAAAAACTATAACACAGTGTAAAGAAATACAAGATGGATATAATACTAGAAATAAGAATAGTGGAAATAATAAAATACTGGAATAATAAAATAATGAAATACTCAAATAAGAAAATGCTGGAGAACATATCATCATTAATGGTACAACTAGCAATGAACAAAAATACAAGTGCATGCTGGAACAATGAACTGGAAATACATGAATAGAGTATCTAGCTAAGTGTGTGAAACATCAGTCTATCATGTGATCGGCTTAGGACAGATCAGGCTTGTTACATGTAATTAGCTATGATTCATGTAAGGTCAGGCTAACCATCCAGCTAGCTATGATGCGAGCAATAGTCAGGCTAATCATATATAACAGGCTATGAGGCATGTAATGGACAGGCTACACCCGACGTAAGGTATGGGGTGAGCTATGATGCATGTAGAGTGGGGTATGATCACATAATCTACTAATATCTCTCCGTCCCCAACTAGCACGATGGATTCCAATCACGACTCCTCGTGACAGGACTCGATGATGTTAACCCGTGTATCCATAGTGTCAGAATCAAGTACGCTATACAACTAGAATCATAGAGATGATCAACATAATAAAAACTGTCAGAGAATTTACTCGTCTGTGGTCCTAAGAGGGCAATACCACTATCATATTTCCGAAGTCTTCTCTGAATAATCCAACAGTCATATAAATATAATATAATAATAATAATATAGTATCAGTTGTTATACTAGCACACACATAAACATAATTATACTGAACTCAGAACTGCGCTAAGGGTGATACTGGTCATCTAGTAGGGTCAAGTGTGCGTCTAAATGCATGGATATCGTCTCCTCAAATGATATAAATAATCAGACAGTTAACTCACTAACACCCAGGATCATATGGTCATATGCAAATATACGGGATATCCGCAATTAATACCTACGGTCATACAGAAATATATTACAGCCATACCTAGTACTAGCAATTAATTTCTTATATATATATATATATCAAACTAATATTATACATATACACGCACACGCGTACGAGTTACTAGGTTCACCGACACAGGTCCTACGTCAAATAAATTATCATGAAGCAATTGCTAATCCTAATTAATATTCATACATGCACACACACACAATCATGAAGGAAGGGCAGTCGAACCTGTGTGCACGTGAACGTTTGAGGGTGTATTTGACAATAGAGGGAGGTCGTGCTCGGCTGTGGCTGCTGCTCAGGCGAGGGAGGTCGTCGGTCCGGTATACTGGTGGCGGTGTTAATGGTGATGATGATGATGAAGGGAGGCGGTGGTGTTGTGTCATCGGTCCGGCGTGGGGAGTCGGGTGCTGTCGAGGTGAACCGCGGATGCTCAGGCAGTTGCGGGTCGGCTGCTCCGATGGCGGTCGACAACGTGGGAAGTCTGGGCTACTGCGACGATGGCCGAGGTGTTGGCGGTCGGGATCAGGTGATGGTGATAGTATAGATGATGATGGTGATGGTGGAAGGAGGCGTTGGTGGCAAAGTCGTTGTTGTCTGGCGGTGTCGAAGGGGGGAGGCGGTGATGTTCAGGCAGGGTGATGGTGATGGGGCGGTTACTCGGGTGCTCAGGCTGTTGGGGTTGACCGGGGTCGAAGGGTTGCGGCTGCGGTGATGGGTTCAGCGGTTGAGGGCGCGACTGACGCAGTGGGGCGGTGAGCAGGCCGGGTCGTTCAGGCGAGGGGAGGCTCAGGATGAACGGGGGTCCGGCGGTTGGGCGGTTCAGTCGTCGGCCTCAGGATGAAGAGGGTGAGGGTGAGGGTGATGATGGGTCGGCTAGGGTTAGGTCTTTGATATTTTGTAGTTTTGTGGTATTGATGAAAATATGGAGAAAAAGAGTTTATATATGGGGAGAAATTAGGGTAATATAGACCTAGGGTTTGGGTTCGGTTTGGTCCTCCTCGGGATGGGTTGGATGCTACATGAAAGAATTTGAAGGCTAGGATTGAGTGTGTTTGGATAGATGGTTAAAGTGGTGAATAGCAAGTTTTGGGTATTTTACACTCCAAAAATATGGGAAAATTATAGATGACTGGTCAAAGAAGAGGGGGATATTTCTTTATGTGTTCGGTCCAATAGGATGTGGACACCTTACTGCAATTTTGCATAAAAGTCCCTAATAATTAGAAAATTGCACAAAAAGTAGAAATTAAAATAAATGTCTAGGACGAATATTGTGCGACTAAAATAAAGCACCAAAAGGGCATATTTATGAGTTACACAAGGATCAGAATGGAAGTTTGGCACGTCTAGGGCAAGGGTGTAAAATTTGTTGGAAGGCAAAAGTTAGTGTAGCGCTCCAAATATCAAAGCAACGGTAAGGTACAATAATCAAATAAAATCACAGCAATTAATATGATCCCTAATATTAAATCCCAAAAATGCTAATTAAAGTCCATAGTCCTATATTTTGGTCAGAGGTTCAACTGGTGGATTTTTAGGTCTAGTCTACTAACCCATACATTAAAGAACACTATAATATATATATATATATATATATATATATATATATATATATATATATATATATATATATATATATATATATCATGCAATATATTAACACATTAAATAAATAAAAAGATGAAAATATTCCTATTCTGGAATATGGTAGTGACACCTATGGCGTGGCAGCAAAATCTTTGTGGATCACATGAACCTCAATATAGATGTTCATCCAGTGAGGTATTCAGATTGAGGAAGAGGTATTGGCTGAGCTGATCTAAGAGCAAAGTTTGATATTTGGGCAAGTCGCCTAGCTGGGGTAGTAGCAGTTGTGATGATCGTTCAGAGCGAGAGATAATATTTAGAGATAGTGCATGCAGAATATGATGTGATTGGAGTCATGATAGACTTTGGTTAGTTTAGTTTGGATGGTGCTAGTGTAGATTCAGAAATAGTTAGATGGATAGAGTTGGAACACGAATTGATTGAGTCAGGTGGGAAGATCGTCGGTGGAAAATTATCATACTTGAGGATAGCGCTTGTACGAATATATTGAAATGAACGTCAGGATTGGTTCAATTAGGAGAGAAGTGAATGAATGTCTCGGACATAAACATATCCTTGTAACTTGTCCAAATTTGCTATCGTTAAGCTCGGCTGAAATACATATATTTCAGGGATGCCTTAAATATGTGTATAATCCAAAATTAAGCGATATAAGGAATTCCTATTGAGCTGCAATAAGGAAGTGAGAATAAGAAATTTGTGCAAGCGCTCAACACGGAGCAAGATGCTGAGTATGGATAAAGAGAATGTGAGTTATGTGGAGCAGAGTTATGAATTGGACAAGCGGCATGCGACAAGGAATGGATACTAGTATGGTTCGAGGACGAATCTGATTCTAAGTGGTATATTATGTAACGTCCCGCAACCGCACGGTGTATTATGCTAAGTCATTTTGAACGAGGCAATAGTTGGTTATATTTTGATTTATTGGATCTGGGAACAAGTATTGATTGAGTTGGTTTCATGTACAGATCTCTATCGGAGTTCGATGGAATCAGATGTTCGTTCACAGTAGTACCGTGATAGCAAGATTTGGAGCGATAATGTCGTCTTCCTTGATCCGATCGGTCGAATAATTTAGAGAGCACGACCTGCTCGCACGGTCATACCAATTGAGTAGATCTTGCTTTAAATCGGACCACGGGTTCAAGGGATCGGTCGTATCGGTAAGGCAGGGTGCTTAACGAAATCAGACTTGGTGAGTGGGCTCTATCCCTTCTTCTGTACTCCTTCATGCCTAATAATATGGAACAAATATAATGGCTTGAATACTTGGACTGAACTTAGGAATCACTACACTGTAGCGTGCATAGAGTGTACGTCGTTTGCTTGGATAGGTTTGTGGCTTGAGTTGGTTTCGTGTTGGGGCAGTTGGAGCTAGAGTTGAAATATAATTGGGGCAGTTGGAGAAACAGTTAGAATTATACATGGACAGTTGGAGCAACTTGGTTGAAACATCGGGCAATTCGGACGGGCGAACAAGCGTACATCTGTGCACGAGTATCAGTTGGGCACTTTGTCATGCGAAGCGTACAGTTGTGGTTCAAAATCGGATAACTGCATCGGTAAGGAAATTCTGCCACTGTTGGGGTATTGTGCCATAGGATTATTCTCAGTGGGGGTGTTGCACCAATTGGAACATTGTGTCGAGAAGCGGCATAGTGCCTATGGGGATATTTTGAGATGGTGCCTTGGGTTATAAGTTGGAGAATAGTTATGAATAGTTGGTTGGATGAGCCTATGATCGTTTGGTGGGGCGAGAATGTTCGATCCTTTTGTCATACCTACTTGGTGTTTGCATCGGTCACGGACAACCTATTGCACACAGGGTTTCGTCTCCTCGAACGGGATATGCTCCAGGGCACCGGGACCGTTCGGCCACGGAGGAGTAAAATAGTAACATGACTTGGGCGCGGTGTCAGCAATTCGTTACGACCAGGCGGGCTAGCTACTAAGAACTGGATCGAGTAGAACTGCATTTGAATAGTCCTTTATAGCTTGGCCAATGACTTCATATAGATAAGAGTTGGTTTGCTTTGCTTTGGTTTGGTTTGTGCTTTTCGTGTAGGCGGCGGCCACCTTGCCTCGGCAAGAGTGTGCATATCAAAGATTGGATTGAGGATGGATATTGAGGCTTGGATTGTGGTTCGATAGGTTTCCGCGTTGATTAGGTTTGGGTAGGACGGTTTGAATGCTAGTTTCCTTTTTTAGTTGGATATATTTTGCTTGTATATTGGCTTGAGTTGAATGCTTGCATGCTTAACCTGCTTTACAGTTTTCCTTTATATGTCATACCTTTGCCATGAAATGAATCTAGAATTCAAGTAGAAAGATCTCATATAACTATTTGTATTCACTATTCTACTTAGTGTCGATTTAGACAAGTGGGTTATCCCGCTCACCAGTATGGCTGTGTATTGACCCACGTTTGTGGGCACTATTTTAGGTACACAGGTGTAGTGGCGCTGGTTGGATATACGAGACATAAGGTATGAACGGTAAGTACCTTTGTGGGCTAGAAAAAGAACAAGAGTGTTGCATTCTCCTTTATGGCATTCTCCCTTGTGGCATTTTCATTGGACCCTATCGAGAGCTTCGCTGCGTATACTCTGATGTGTGCTTGGCACATAATACTTGACTTTCATTGCAACTTGGTCGTTTCGATAATAACTTTGATGTTTGACAACATCGTCTTGTGCGAGCAAAACTCAGCCTCGTATGGCATCACGTCCCGATGAGAATGATTGTGCTGCGGGAGCGCTGCAACGTGGTAATTCAAGTTCAGCGGGGACGATCGAGCTTGCAGGAGATTGGGGCATAAAATATTGGTATCAGAGCGCCCGATTCATTTCCTTGGACTACTTGGTCCTTCGCTTTATCACAAACTCTAAATAGCTTCTGCGTGTCGTTTAGCTCTTGGCTCTATTCGGTGCCGCATTGGATGTTTCATTCAATAAGTCTATATATTGCTGGTTGTGGGTGCATGTTGTTCCTTTTTTGTTGCTTTTATTGGTTTCGGTAGATCGCTTAGCATCATTGGGCTTTATTGCATTCGTGCAGCAAATTATGGGATATTGTTGCATTTTTGCAGCAAGTTGAGAGGTATCATTGCATTAGCTTGGCTTGTCGTTCGGAGAGTTTCTGGTTGCATCAGTGGATCAGTTGATTGACAGACGAGATTGGTTATGTGGCATATTATGAGTAGAAGTATTAGATGAGAATAGATTGTTGCACGAGTTGCTCGTGTAGCGAATGTGTTGGATGGAGTTTAATTTTTTGCTGGGTATATCACAGAGAGCATTGGCTGAGAAGGTTTGAGTTGGCTTGGGGGTATCAGGATAGAGTTGCATGAGTTATTCGTACAGCAAATGTAAGGAACAGTTGGTTATTGGGTTGGACTACTTGGAAGAGCTTGTCGCACGAGTTTCTCGTGTAGCAAAATTATCGAACGGTTTGTGAATAGCTGGAAGTATTGAGAATGGAACATGGCACAAATTGCATAGCGAGATTGATAAAAGAGTTAGATGGTTCATGCGTTGGCAGAGTTTAGTGTCAGACTTAAGTTAGGGATGGCAGGATAACACATAAGGGATGGTTCAAACGGATCTTGGATCAGTGCAAGGAATTATGATGTGAGTAGTAACTTGATTCGGAGTGGTATATGGTATACCACATAGTGAGTAAAAGCATTTAAATATTTTGTATAGACATGAATGGAATTGCCACAACGGACACGGGTAACAGGAATATAAGTTGGTTGGTGCACATCGCTTGAGTTAGGAAGAATAAAAAATGGAGCAAGCGATTGTTGAGTTGCGATCGACATGATCACCCCAAAATAGTCTGTTTAGAATAGACGTTCGTCGACGCAGAGTAAGCGCTAGAGTGACTCTATTTTCAAGTGGTATATGGTGCAATAGAATTTGACTCAGATATTCTTTGACAAATTAGACTTGAAAAAAAAAATCAAGAACGGGCTTGTGCAAATAGAAGTATCATTGGACTTGAGTGATGGACAAGAACAAAATCAGCAATGGAAAGAGTGTTTAAAAATTTGAAGGATTGAGGCAGACCAAGTATTAAAAAAAAGTTGAGATCAATCAGATGGAAAATTGAATATCAGAGTTCGCTTGCATGAATTGGAAGTTCGGTGGAGCATTCATGAATGCAAAGAGAGAGTTGAGCATGAGGAACAAGCAGTTAGGATACGCTTGAGCGAGCGATAGGTAAATCGAAGGATAGCGAGCAGTGACTATGAATTTTAAAAACACATTGGAGCTGTTGGTTGAGCAATGAAACATGACCCAGTTTGGCGGGGCAATGCGATGGATTCGTAGGGACTTGAAGGATTTTGGATATTGGCGCTCGAGAAGTTGGACTCGTGGTTTAGCAGAAGTAAAATTTGGTGAAATGGTGCAACGATGATAGACGAATTCTTTGGAAGACATAAATGGGCATGAGGCAAGTCTAGTTAATGTTAAGTTAGATTGGAAGTTAACACTTGTAGTACTGAGGCAGATTGAGGCAACAAGTAAAGGCAATATGGATTTGAGATTTATGTTAGAACCGTGCACGAGGCATTGAGAGTGTGTGGACTAATCGAAATATAGCGAAATTAAGATGGGCTAAGGAATGGAACGAGAGCAATGATTGTGGTGGATAAACTTTTGAAGATTGCTAAACGAGCGAGCAACGTTGGAGCAAATTACTATGCTGTCGAGCAAGTTGGACATGTACTATGAAATATGACAAATGGATAAGAATCGGAGCAAGTCTTTGGTTTCGGGAATCATTGCAAGTGGTGGTGCAAAAAGTTGAACATGGCAGTTCGGAAGATTTGATGGATTCAGGGCAGAATGGCGGATTGATGGAAGATGGTTTCAACGAGCGCAGTTCTCGAATTGTGGCTTGGATAGATTGTAAGACTCTAGGTGGTTAAGTGGTATTTGGTTGATAGATCGTCAGAGGTAGTGCATGAAGTTCTCAGAGTCAGAAGTTCGTTCGGATGGAATGGTTGGATTATGGCCCAGATTTGCAGAGGAGATATAGCATGGTTCTTAGTAACTGTCCATCGTGATAACTTACAATTATCGAGCGTAGCTTCGGGACAATTGACCGTAGCCACTTGACCGCCAAATCAAAGATGAATATTATAGCCCCATAGAATGACCCTTGCGGCAGTGCATTTGGGAATGCATCGATGATGGATGTGAGTAGTGTGTGTTGGAGATTAGCCTAAGTTACTGAATATTGGATTTGAGAGATCCTCGGGATAGCCTTCAGCTGAAGATGCAGCCGGAAGATTGAAGCGATGGTGGGAATGGCCTAAGTCAACTGATGAGATTCAGAGTTACAGAATTTTGAAGATGGCATCGCCTCTGACTCGTCGTGCCTCGAAAGGGACTAACATTCATATGAATTGAAGACTGTGAAAGTAGCTTGTGAAGTTAAAGCAGCGGCTCATTCAGATCAAATTATTGCAATACTGGAAGGGACAGATATGCCTCAGATCTACAAGATGTATTGGAACTTAGTCTGGTGCATGCTCGTACAGAAAGCAAAGGTGATATCCTGTGCTTTGAGGCAGTAGAAGCAGTGCGAAGAACTATTCCATGCGCAACCTAAGAATTATGGCGAGTGTGTCCATGTTGAAATTGTGGCAACACTATCCCTATGGCATGGCGGCAAAATCTTTGTGGATCACATGAACCGCAATATAGATGTTCACCTAGTGAGGTATTGAAATTGAGGAAGAGGTGTTGGGCTGAGCTGATCTAAGAGTAAAGTTTAATATTTAGGTAAGTCGCCCAGCTGGGGTAGTAGCAATTGTGATGATCATTCAGAGCAAGAGATAATATTTAGAGATAGTGCATGCAGAACATGGTGCGATTGGAGCCATACTATAGTTTGGTTAGTTGAGTTTGGATGGTGCTAGTGTAGATTCAAAAATAGTTGGATGGATTGAGTTGGAACACGAACTGATTGAGTCAGGTGGGAAGATCGTTAGTGGAAAATTATCATACTTGAGGATAGCACTTGTGCGAAAATGTTGGAATGAACATCAGGATGGGTTCAATTGGGAGAGAAGCGAATGAATGCCTTAGACAAAAAGATACCCTTATAACTTGTCCAAATTCGCTTTTCCTAAGCTTGGCTGAAATACATGTATTTCAGGGACTCCTTAAATATGTGTATAATCCAAAACTAAGCGATATGAAGAATTCGTATTGAGCTGCAAGGAGAATGTAGGAATATGAAATTTGTGCGAGCGTTCAGCGCGGAGTAAGATGCTGAGTATGGATCAAGAGAATATAAGTTGCGTAGAGTAGAGTTATGAATTTGACAAGTGGCAAGAGACAAAGAATGGATACTAGTATGGTTCGAGGATGAACCTGATTCTAAGTGGTATATTATGTAACGCCCCACAATCGCATGGTGTATTACGCTGAGTTGGATTGAACGAGGCAATAGCTGGTTATATTTTGATTTGTTGGATTTGGGAACAAGTATTGATTGAGTTGGTTTCGTGTGTAGATCGCTAGTGGAGTTCGATGGAATCAGATGTTCGTTCACAGCAGTACTGTGATAGCAGGATTTGGAGCGATAATGTCATCTTCTTTAGTCCGATCGATTGGATAATTTGGAGAGCATGACCTGCTCGTACGGTCATACCAATTGAGTAGATCGTGCTTTGCATCGGACTACGGGTTCAAAGGATTGGCTATATCGGCAAGGCAGGGTGCTTAATGGAATCAGACTTGGTGAGTGGGCTTTGTCCCTTCTCCTCTACTCCTTTATGCCTAATAATATAGAACACACATAATGGCTTGAACACTTGGACTAAACTTGGAAATCACTACACTGTGGTGTGCATAAAGTGTACGTCGTTTGCTTGGATAGATTTATGGCTTCAGTTGGTTTCGTGTTGTGGCATTTAGAGCTAGAGTTGGATTATAATTGGGGCAGTTGGAGAAACAGTTAGAATTATACATGGATAGTTGGAACAACTTGGTTGGAACATCGGGCAATTCGGGTGGGCGAACGAACGTGCATCCGTGCACAAGTATCAGTTCGGCGCTTTATTATGCAAAGCGTGCAGTTGTGGTTCAAAATCGGACAACTGTATCGGTGAGGACATTGTGCCACTATTGGGGCATTGTGCCACAAGATTGTTCTGAGTGGGGGGTGTTGCACCAATTGGAATATTATGTCGAGAAGCGGCATAGTGCCTATGGAGATAATTTGAGATGGTGCCTTAGGTTATAAGTTGGAGAATGGTTATGGATAGTTGGTTGGATGAGTCTTGGATAGTTTGGTGGGGCGAGAATGTTCGATCCTTTCGTTATACCTACTTGGTATTTGCATCGGTCATGGATAACCTGTTGCACACAGGGTTTCGTCTCCTCGAACGGGATATGCTCTGGGGCACTGGGACCGTTCGGCTATTGAGGAGACAAATTGTAACGTACAATGGGCGCGGTAACGGCAGTTTGAAGCGACTAGGCGGCCTAGCTACTCAGCGCTAGATAGAGTAGAACTGTAGTTGAGTAGTCCCTTATGGCTTGGCCAGTGACTTCATATAGATAAGAGTTGGTTTACTTTGCTTTGGTTTGGTTTATGCTTTTCATGTAGGCAGTGGCCACCTTGCCTCGACATGAGTGTGCATATTGAAGATTGGATTATAAGACTTGAATTGAGGATGTATATTGAGGCTTGGATTATGGTTCGATAGGTTTCCGCGTTACTTGGATTTGAGTAGGACGGTTTGCATGCTAGTTACCTTTTTGAGTTGGATATATATTTGCTTGTATATTGGCTTGAGTTGAATGCTTGCATGGTTAACCTGTCATGCCCCGATCTCCCGCAGGAAATCGGCCGTTCCCGCTAGGCGGGAATCACCCTAGCCAGCGCTCCCGCGGAATGATCGATTAACCCATCCGGGCATGATGCCGCACGAGCGTGATCCACGCCCGTGCAAGGCCATGGTTCTTTGGCTGGCGGCAAGAGTTCTAAGCCACAGAGTCGCACAGATTGTCCGAGTGCAGCGGAGTCATGAACGCATAGCAATTCGGTAACAGGTTCACTGAGTCGACAATATAGCGGAAGCATTGGAACACAAGTTGAAGAAAAGCAAGCTCTTTTATTGATATAAAATTGTGTTACAGGCGGCGTATAGCCGAGATTATAAGTCGCTCAAGCCTCTCTCTCTGAAACAGTAAAAGCGTGCCAAGTGGCTACATTTGTGGAATGAATGTACAGGCGATGGTCAGACGACGCTCCAACATTATGTCTTGTATATGTGCTTCAGTCCCGGACGCACCGTTGCTTCAGAGTGATCTTTACGCCCAAGCACGCACGTTGGAGGCATCCGCACCGAACGAGGTTCTCCCGCACCCTACATACAAACTGGTAGATTATCAATACATTGAATGCACTGGTGGGGAAGCTACTCGCCCGCTCGACAAATCCAAAAACGTAATACAGGTTTCGTGCACAACTATTAATTTATCTTTCTAGTTGCCTTAGGATCAGTTTTATGTAAACATTGAATAGCCTAACGTGTCGGGCAGTGCGCCGTGCGATGAGAGGAAACACGGCGAGACTTACCAACTTACCATCTCCTTCCCTGTCCAAGGCAAACATGATTAATTCAAGCACGGGCAAGTATAAGCATTCAGGAGGCAAGCATATGCAAACACGAGGGTCATTTTAATATGATCGTTCAGGTGTTCAGTTATTCATTTTAATATGATCGCACGCGGATAGCCGCTAAGCGAGGATGACTTATCTATATGAACATAATGTCGCTGGCCTAGCCATAAAGGACAGTTTTGTCTCAGGGCGAAGTGACGTACAACGCGGGTGGCGAGCCCCGTCGCATAACACTTGCCGGGTAACATACGACTAACATACGTCCCGTCCGGATCGGATCGGTCCCAGTGCCCCGGTGACCGTCCGCGGAACTCAACATAACATACCTTGTGCACACAAGTTGTCCGCGACAATGCAAGTCAGGGTCTTATCCATATTCCATAGCTTGACATGATAATCATGAAACTTAAACTTAATCTGAACGAGCATATTGCTCCACGAGCTGGGATTCCATCAGTACATAACACGATCCTCGTTCAGATGCATACTTAGCATGATTATCATTCAAGTGTGATTCACGTTCAGTATTCGTTCTTGCTTAATGCATTCTCCTGGTTCGGGGATATGCCTTGGTGACCTAACGGTCCCGGATACTTACAGGTTCATTCAGGCACGGAACGACTACGTAGTAGTCTCCCGGGGTTTAGATGAAAACACGGTAACATTCAAGCAGACAAGCATGCGTTTCTAAGGAACATAAACAGGCACGTTTGCTCGGACCCGAAGGTAAGCCGAGAGATGAAACCGTTAAGGGACTTAGCATGCGAGGGTCTGAATATAAGCAGTATTTCAATTTCCCTGTTCTAGCATAGCAGTACAAGTTGGGATTATTCCCTTAGCTAGGTGCGTTGGATTTTTTAGCATGCAGGGGGTGAATCACCTAGCGACTAGCATAAATATTCCAGATTTTATGTGTGCTGGCTAAGCAAAGACAAGTTTACCGTAGCCACCCACCTTAGCGATGATTCGCCTCGGTAGAGCGATACGTCTGAGCGAGCCTCTGAAAGTCCAAGCCGGATTCCTGTAGGGACAAGTCTGGATATCCTTTGCTTCTTCTTTGAGGCAAAGCGGGTCGGGACAGTTGCACTATTGCCGTTTGAGACAGCAGTCCGCTTGAGCAGAACGGGGTGTTACATCCTACCCAACTTAGAAAAAGTCTCGTCCTCGAGACTT
Source organism: Iris macrosiphon (assembly GCA_036927795.1). Taxonomy (NCBI): domain Eukaryota; kingdom Viridiplantae; phylum Streptophyta; class Magnoliopsida; order Asparagales; family Iridaceae; genus Iris; species Iris macrosiphon. Next base: position 47,029 of record JAYESA010000380.1, read on the forward strand.
ACTAAGGACAAGCAGTAATCTAGGGTTGAGGCAATCCTAGACAAGTCGTTGTACTTGTTCATTTGGATATTCACTTGCACAAGCATCGAAATCAGTATATCGCTTAGACTGGATCGTGCGCACTTTCGAAGTGCACTTCTAGCGTGAACACGTCAACCAGCTCAGTGATAGCGAAGTCTTAGCACTCGAGTTTCACCTTTTCTTAAGTCTTGGATGGTGCACTAGTTCAAGGCGTCCCTCGAATAGATGCATTCAACTAAACTTAAGGTCAGTGAAATCGGACAAGCTACTAGCGATACTCTCAAGGGTTCGCACAGGTTGGCACAAAGGCCACTCGCCGCATACAACCAGACAAGCAAGCATATCATTCAAAACATATTTTGAAAGTATTTAGACTTATTGTTGGAACATCCCATCGAGGCATTGAGAGAGAGCGTGCACATAACCCACGAACGAGCTTTCGAAACAGAGATATCGAATCGAAGTCCAAAGGCGTAAAAGCCAGGCTCTGATACCAACATGTCACGCCCCAATCTCCCGCAGGCAATCGGCCGTTCCCGCTAGGCGGGAATCACCCTCGCCAGCGCTCCCGCGGAATGATCGCTTAACCCATCCGGGCGTGATGTCGTACGAGCATGATCCACGCCCGTGCAAGGCCATGGTTCATTGGCTGGCGGCAAGAGTTCTAAGCCACAGAGTCGCACAGATTGTCCGAGTGCAGCAGAGTCATGAACGCATAGCGATTCGGTAACAGGTTCACTGAGTCGACAATATAGCGGAAGCATTGGAACATAAGTTGAAGTAAAGCAAGCTCTTTTATTGATATAAACTTGTGTTACAGGCGGCGTATAGCCGAGATTATAAGTCGCTCAAGCCTCTCTCTCTGAAACAGTAAAAGCGTGCCAAGTGGCTACATTTGTGGAATAAATGTACAGGCGATGGTCAGGCGACGCTCCAACATTATGTCTTGTATATGTGCTTCAGTCCCGGATGCACCGTTGCTTCGGAGTGATCTTCACGCCTAAGCACGCACGTTGGAGGCATCCGCACCGAATGAGGTTCTCCCGCACCCTGCATACAAACTGGTAGATTATCAGTACATTGAATGCACTGGTGGGGAAGCTACTCGCCCGCTCGACAAATCCAAACACGTAATACAGGTTCCGTGCACAACTATTAAGTTATCTTTCTAGTTGCCTTAGGATCAGTTTCATGTAAATATTGAATAGCCTAACGTGTCGGGCAGTGCATCGTGCGATGAGAGGAAACACGGCGAGACTTACCAACTTACCATCTCCTTCCCTGTCGAAGGCAAACATGATTAATTCAAGCACGAGCAAGTATAAGCATTCAGGAGGCAAGCATATGCAAACACGAGGGTCATTTTAATATGATCGTTCAGGTGTTTAGTTATTCATTAATGCGATGCAGTGACTCGCACGCGGATAGCCGCTAAGCGAGGATGACTTATCTATATGAACATAATTTCGCTGGCATAGCCATAAAGGACAGTTTAGTCTCAGGGCGAAGTGACGTACAACGCGGGTAGCGAGCCCCGTCGCATAACACTTGCCGAGTAACATACGACTAACATACGTCCCGTCCGGATCGGATCGGTCCCAGTGCCCCGGTGACCGTCTGCGGAACTCAACATAACATACCTTGTGCACACAAGTTGTCCGCGACAATACAGGTCAGGGTCTTATCCATATTCCATAGCTTGACATGATAATCATAAAACTTAAACTTAATCTGAACGAGCATATTGCTCCACGAGCTGGGATTCCATCAGTACATAACACGATCCTCGTTCAGATGCATACTTAGCATAATTATCATTCAAGTGTGATTCACGTTCAGTATTCGTTCTTGCTTAATGCATTCTCCTGGTTCGGGGATATGCCTTGGTGACCTAACGGTCCCGGATACTTACAGGTTTATTCAGGCACGGAACGACTACGTAGTAGTCTCCCGGGGTTTGGATGAAAACACGATAACATTCAAGTAGACAAGCATGCATTTCTAAGGAACATAAACATGCACGTTTGCTCGGACCCGAAGGTAAGCCGAGAGATGAAACTGTTAAGGAACTTAGCATGTGAGGGTCTGAATATAAGCAATATTTCAATTTCCATGTTCTAGCATAGCAGTACAGGGTAGGATTATTCCCTTAGCTAGGTGCGTTGGATTTATTAGCATACAGGAGGTGAATCACCTAGCGACTAGCATAAATATTCTAGATTTTATGTGTGCTGGCTAAGCAAAGACAAGTTCACCGTAGCCACCCACCTTAGCGATGATTCGCCTCGGTAGAGCGATACGTCTGAGCGAGCCTCTGAAAGTCCAAGTCGGATTCCTGTAGGGACAAGTCTGGATATCCTTTGCTTCTCCTTTGAGGCAAAGCGGGTCGGGACAGTTGCACTATTGCCGTTTGAGACGGCAGTCCGCTTGAGCGGAACGGGGTGTTACATCCTACCCAACTTAGAAAAAGTCTCGTCCTCGAGACTTACTAAGGACAAGCAGTAATCTAGGGTTGAGGCAATCCTAGACGAGTCGTTGTACTTGTTCATTTGGATATTCACTTGCACAAGGGTCGAAATTAGCATATCGCTTAGACTGGATCGTGCGCACTTTCGAAGTGCACTTCTAGCGTGAACACGTCAACCAGCTCAGTGATAGCGAAGTCTTAGCACTCGAGTTTCACCTTTTCCTAAGTCTTGGATGGTGCACTAGTTCAAGGCGTCCCTCGAATAGATGCATTCAACCAAACTTAGAGTCAGTGAAATCGGACAAGCTACTAGCGATACTCTCAAGGGTTCGCATAGGTTGGCACAAAGGCCACTCGCAGCATATAACCAGACAAGCAAGCATATCATTCAAAATGCATTTTGAAAGTATTTAGACTTATTGTTGGAACATCCCATCGAGGCATTGAGAGAGAGCGTGCACATAACCCACGAACGAGCTTTCAAAACAGAGATATCGAATCGAAGTCCAAAGGCGTAGAAGCCAGGCTCTGATACCAACATGTCACGCCCCGATCTCCCGCAGGCAATCGGTCGTTCCCGCTAGGTGGGAATCACCCTCGCCAGCGCTCCCGCGGAACGATCGCTTAACCCATCCGGGCGTGATGCCGCACGAGCGTGATCCACGCCCGTGCAAGGCCATGGTTCATTGGCTGGCGGTAAGAGTTCTAAGCCACAGAGTCGCACAGATTGTCTGAGTGCAGCGGAGTCATGAACGCATAGCGATTCGGTAACAGGTTCACTGAGTCGACAATATAGCGGAAGCATTAGAACACAAGTTAAAGTAAAGCAAGCTCTTTTATTGATATAAACTTGTGTTACAGGCGGCGTATAGCCGAGATTACAAGTCGCTCAAGCCTCTCTCTCTGAAACAGTAAAAGCGTGCCAAGTGGCTATATTTGTGGAATGAATGTACAGGCGATGGTCAGGCGATGCTCCAATATTATGTCTTGTATATGTGCTTCAGTCCCGGACGCACCGTTGCTTCGTAGTGATCTTCACGCCTAAGCACGCACGTTGGAGGCATCCGCACCGAACGAGGTTCTCCCGTACCCTGCATACAAACTGGTAGATTATCAGTACATTGAATGCACTGGTGGGGAAGCTACTCGCCCGCTCGACAAATCCAAACACGTAATACAGGTTCCGTGCACAACTATTAAGTTGTCTTTCTAGTTGCCTTAGGATCAGTTTCATGTAAACATTGAATAGCCTAACGTGTCGGGCAGTGCATCGTGCGATGAGAGGAAACACGGCGAGACTTACCAACTTACCATCTCCTTCCCTGTCCAAGGCAAACATGATTAATTCAAGCACGGGCAAGTATAAGCATTCAGGAGGCAAGCATATGCAAACACGAGGGTCATTTTAATATGATCGTTCAGGTGTTTAGTTATTCATTAATGCGATGCAGTGACTCGCACGCGGATAGCCGCTAAGCGAGGATGACTTATCTATATGAACATAATGTCTCTGGCATAGCCATAAAGGACAGTTTAGTCTCAGGGCGAAGTGACGTACAACGCGGGTGGCGAGCCCCGCCGCATAACACTTGCCGGGTAACATACGACTAACATTCGTCCCGTCCGGATCGGATCGGTCCCAGTGCCCCGGTGACCGTCCGCGGAACTCAACATAACATACCTTGTGCACACAAGTTGTCCGCGATAATGCAGGTCAGGGTCTTATCCATATTCCATAGCTTGACATGATAATCATGAAACTTAAACTTAATCTGAACGAGCATATTGCTCCACGAGCTAGGATTCCATCAGTACATAACATGATCCTCGTTTAGATGCATACTTAGCATGATTATCATTCAAGTGTGATTCACGTTCAGTATTCGTTCTTGCTTAATGCATTCTCCTGGTTCGGGGATATGCCTTGGTGACCTAACGGTCCCGGATACTTACAGGTTCATTCAGGCACGGAACGACTACGTAGTAGTCTCCCGGGGTTTGGATGAAAACACGGTAACATTCAAGCAGACAAGCATGCATTTCTAAGGAACATAAACAAGCACGTTTGCTCGGACCCGAAGGTAAGCCGAGAGATGAAACCGTTAAGGGACTTAGCATGCGAGGGTCTGAATATAAGCAGTATTTCAATTTCCATGTTCTAGCATAGCAGTACAGGTTGGCATTATTCCCTTAGCTAGGTGCGTTGGATTTATTAGCATGCAGGGGGTGAATCACCTAGCGACTAGCATAAATATTCCAGATTTTACGTGTGCTGGCTAAGCAAAGACAAGTTCACCGTAGCCACCCACCTTAGCGATGATTCGCCTCGGTAGAGCGATACGTCTGAGCGAGCCTCTGAAAGTCCAAGCCGGATTCCTGTAGGGACAAGTCTGGATATCCTTTGCTTCTTCTTTGAGGCAAAGCGGGTCGGGACAGTTGCACTATTGCCGTTTGAGACAGCAGTCCGCTTGAGCGGAACGGGGTGTTACATCCTACCCAACTTAGAAAAAGTCTCGTCCTCGAGACTTACTAAGGACAAGCAGTAATCTAGGGTTGAGGCAATCCTAGACAAGTCGTTGTACTTGTTCATTTGGATATTCACTTGCACAAGCATCGAAATTAGTATATCGCTTAGACTGGATCGTGCGCACTTTCGAAGTGCACTTCTAGCGTGAACACGTCAACCAGCTCAGTGATAGCGAAGTCTTAGCACTCGAGTTTCACCTTTTCTTAAGTCTTGGATGGTGCACTAGTTCAAGGCGTCCCTCGAATAGATGCATTCAACTAAACTTAGAGTCAGTGAAATCGGACAAGCTACTAGCGATACTCTCAAGGGTTCGCACAGGTTGGCACAAAGGCCACTCGCCGCATACAACCAGACAAGCAAGCATATCATTCAAAACATATTTTGAAAGTATTTGGACTTATTGTTGGAACATCCCATCGAGGCATTGAGAGAGAGCGTGCACATAACCCACGAACGAGCTTTCGAAACAGAGATATCGAATCGAAGTCCAAAGGCGTAAAAGCCAGGCTCTGATACCAACATGTCACGCCCCAATCTCCCGCAGGCAATCGGCCGTTCCCGCTAGGCGGGAATCACCCTCGCCAGCGCTCCCGCGGAATGATCGCTTAACCCATCCGGGCGTGATGTCGCACGAGCATGATCCACGCCCGTGCAAGGCCATGGTTCATTGACTGGCGGCAAGAGTTCTAAGCCACAGAGTCGCACAGATTGTCCGAGTGCAGCAGAGTCATGAACGCATAGCGATTCGGTAACAGGTTCACTGAGTCGACAATATAGCGGAAGCATTGGAACATAAGTTGAAGTAAAGCAAGCTCTTTTATTGATATAAACTTGTGTTACAGGCGGCGTATAGCCGAGATTATAAGTCGCTCAAGCCTCTCTCTCTGAAACAGTAAAAGCGTGCCAAGTGGCTACATTTATGGAATAAATGTACAGGCGATGGTCAGGCGACGCTCCAATATTATGTCTTGTATATGTGCTTCAGTCCCGGATGCACCGTTGCTTCGGAGTGATCTTCACGCCTAAGCACGCACGTTGGAGGCATCCGCACCGAATGAGGTTCTCCCGCACCCTGCATACAAACTGGTAGATTATCAGTACATTGAATGCACTGGTGGGGAAGCTACTCGCCCGCTCGACAAATCCAAACACGTAATACAGGTTCCGTGCACAACTATTAAGTTATCTTTCTAGTTGCCTTAGGATCAGTTTCATGTAAACATTGAATAGCCTAACGTGTCGGGCAGTGCATCGTGCGATGAGAGGAAACACGTCGAGACTTACCAACTTACCATCTCCTTCCCTGTCGAAGGCAAACATGATTAATTCAAGCACGAGCAAGTATAAGCATTCAGGAGGCAAGCATATGCAAACACGAGGGTCATTTTAATATGATCGTTCAGGTGTTTAGTTATTCATTAATGCGATGCAGTGACTCGCACGCGGATAGCCGCTAAGCGAGGATGACTTATCTATATGAACATAATTTCGCTGGCATAGCCATAAAGGACAGTTTAGTCTCAGGGCGAAGTGACGTACAACGCGGGTAGCGAGCCCCGTCGCATAACACTTGCCGAGTAACATACGACTAACATACGTCCCGTCCGGATCGGATCGGTCCCAGTGCCCCGGTGACCGTCCGCGGAACTCAACATAACATACCTTGTGCACACAAGTTGTCCGCGATAATACAGGTCAGGGTCTTATCCATATTCCATAGCTTGACATGATAATCATGAAACTTAAACTTAATCTGAACGAGCATATTGCTCCACGAGCTCGGATTCCATCAGTACATAACACGATCCTCGTTCAGATGCATACTTAGCATAATTATCATTCAAGTGTGATTCACGTTCAGTATTCGTTCTTGCTTAATGCATTCTCCTGGTTCGGGGATATGCCTTGGTGACCTAACGGTCCCGGATACTTACAGGTTTATTCAGGCACGGAACGACTACGTAGTAGTCTCCCGGGGTTTGGATGAAAACACGATAACATTCAAGTAGACAAGCATGCATTTCTAAGGAACATAAACATGCACGTTTGCTCGGACCCGAAGGTAAGCCGAGAGATGAAACCGTTAAGGAACTTAGCATGTGAGGGTCTGAATATAAGCAATATTTCAATTTCCATGTTCTAGCATAGCAGTACAGGGTAGGATTATTCCCTTAGCTAGGTGCGTTGGATTTATTAGCATACAGGAGGTGAATCACCTAGCGACTAGCATAAATATTCTAGATTTTATGTGTGCTGGCTAAGCAAAGACAAGTTCACCGTAGCCACCCACCTTAGCGATGATTCGCCTCGGTAGAGCGATACGTCTGAGCGAGCCTCTGAAAGTCCAAGTCGGATTCCTGTAGGGACAAGTCTGGATATCCTTTGCTTCTCCTTTGAGGCAAAGCGGGTCGGGACAGTTGCACTATTGCCGTTTGAGACGGCAGTCCGCTTGAGCGGAACGGGGTGTTACATCCTACCCAACTTAGAAAAAGTCTCGTCCTCGAGACTTACTAAGGACAAGCAGTAATCTAGGGTTGAGGCAATCCTAGACGAGTCGTTGTACTTGTTCATTTGGATATTCACTTGCACAAGCGTCGAAATTAGCATATCGCTTAGACTGGATCGTGCGCACTTTCGAAGTGCACTTCTAGCGTGAACACGTCAACCAGCTCAGTGATAGCGAAGTCTTAGCACTCGAGTTTGACCTTTTCCTAAGTCTTGGATGGTGCACTAGTTCAAGGCGTCCCTCGAATAGATGCATTCAACCAAACTTAGAGTCAGTGAAATCGGACAAGCTACTAGCGATACTCTCAAGGGTTCGCATAGGTTGGCACAAAGGCCACTCGCAGCATATAACCAGACAAGCAAGCATATCATTCAAAACGCATTTTGAAAGTATTTAGACTTATTGTTGGAACATCCCATCGAGGCATTGAGAGAGAGCGTGCACATAACCCACGAACGAGCTTTCAAAACAGAGATATCGAATCGAAGTCCAAAGGCGTAGAAGCCAGGCTCTGATACCAACATGTCACGCCCCGATCTCCCGCAGGCAATCGGTCGTTCCCGCTAGGTGGGAATCACCCTCGCCAGCGCTCCCGCGGAACGATCGCTTAACCCATCCGGGCGTGATGCCGCACGAGCGTGATCCACGCCCGTGCAAGGCCATGGTTCATTGGCTGGCGGCAAGAGTTCTAAGCCACAGAGTCGCACAGATTGTCTGAGTGCAGCAGAGTCATGAACGCATAGCGATTCGGTAACAGGTTCACTGAGTCGACAATATAGCGGAAGCATTAGAACACAAGTTAAAGTAAAGCAAGCTCTTTTATTGATATAAACTTGTGTTACAGGCGGCGTATAGCCGAGATTACAAGTCGCTCAAGCCTCTCTCTCGGAAACAGTAAAAGCGTGCCAAGTGGCTATATTTGTGGAATGAATGTACAGGCGATGGTCAGGCGATGCTCCAATATTATGTCTTGTATATGTGCTTCAGTCCCGGACGCACCGTTGCTTCGTAGTGATCTTCATGCCTAAGCACGCACGTTGGAGGCATCCGCACCGAACGAGGTTCTCCCGTACCCTGCATACAAACTGGTAGATTATCAGTACATTGAATGCACTGGTGGGGAAGCTACTCGCCCGCTCGACAAATCCAAACACGTAATACAGGTTCCGTGCACAACTATTAAGTTGTCTTTCTAGTTGCCTTAGGATCAGTTTCATGTAAACATTGAATAGCCTAACGTGTCGGGCAGTGCATCGTGCGATGAGAGGAAACACGGCGAGACTTACCAACTTACCATCTCCTTCCCTGTCCAAGGCAAACATGATTAATTCAAGCACGGGCAAGTATAAGCATTCAGGAGGCAAGCATATGCAAACACGAGGGTCATTTTAATATGATCGTTCAGGTGTTTAGTTATTCATTAATGCGATGCAGTGACTCGCACGCGGATAGCCGCTAAGCGAGGATGACTTATCTATATGAACATAATGTCTCTGGCATAGCCATAAAGGACAGTTTAGTCTCAGGGCGAAGTGACGTACAACGCGGGTGGCGAGCCCCGCCGCATAACACTTGCCGGGTAACATACGACTAACATTCGTCCCGTCCGGATCGGATCGGTCCCAGTGCCCCGGTGACCGTCCGCGGAACTCAACATAATATACCTTGTGCACACAAGTTGTCCGCGATAATGCAGGTCAGGGTCTTATCCATATTCCATAGCTTGACATGATAATCATGAAACTTAAACTTAATCTGAACGAGCATATTGCTCCACGAGCTAGGATTCCATCAGTACATAACATGATCCTCGTTTAGATGCATACTTAGCATGATTATCATTCAAGTATGATTCACGTTCAGTATTCGTTCTTGCTTAATGCATTCTCCTGGTTCGGGGATATGCCTTGGTGACCTAACGGTCCCGGATACTTACAGGTTCATTCAGGCACGGAACGACTACGTAGTAGTCTCCCGGGGTTTGGATGAAAACACGGTAACATTCAAGCAGACAAGCATGCATTTCTAAGGAACATAAACAGGCACGTTTGCTCGGACCCGAAGGTAAGCCGAGAGATGAAACCGTTAAGGGACTTAGCATGCGAGGGTCTGAATATAAGCAGTATTTCAATTTCCATGTTCTAGCATAGCAGTACAGGTTGGCATTATTCCCTTAGCTAGGTGCGTTGGATTTATTAGCATGCAGGGGGTGAATCACCTAGCGACTAGCATAAATATTCCAGATTTTACGTGTGCTGGCTAAGCAAAGACAAGTTCACCGTAGCCACCCACCTTAGCGATGATTCGCCTCGGTAGAGAGATACGTCTGAGCGAGCCTCTGAAAGTCCAAGCCGGATTCCTGTAGGGACAAGTCTGGATATCCTTTGCTTCTTCTTTGAGGCAAAGCGGGTCGGGACAGTTGCACTATTGCCGTTTGAGACAGCAGTCCGCTTGAGCGGAACGGGGTGTTACATCCTACCCAACTTAGAAAAAGTCTCGTCCTCGAGACTTACTAAGGACAAGCAGTAATCTAGGGTTGAGGCAATCCTAGACAAGTCGTTGTACTTGTTCATTTGGATATTCACTTGCACAAGCATCGAAATCAGTATATCGCTTAGACTGGATCGTGCGCACTTTCGAAGTGCACTTCTAGCGTGAATACGTCAACCAGCTCAGTGATAGCGAAGTCTTAGCACTCGAGTTTCACCTTTTCTTAAGTCTTGGATGGTGCACTAGTTCAAGGCGTCCCTCGAATAGATGCATTCAACTAAACTTAGAGTCAGTGAAATCGGACAAGCTACTAGCGATACTCTCAAGGGTTCGCACAGGTTGGCACAAAGGCCACTCGCCGCATACAACCAGACAAGCAAGCATATCATTCAAAACATATTTTGAAAGTATTTAGACTTATTGTTGGAACATCCCATCGAGGCATTGAGAGAGAGCGTGCACATAACCCACGAACGAGCTTTCGAAACAGAGATATCGAATCGAAGTCCAAAGGCGTAAAAGCCAGGCTCTGATACCAACATGTCACGCCCCAATCTCCCGCAGGCAATCGGCCGTTCCCGCTAGGCGGGAATCACCCTCGCCAGCGCTCCCGCAGAATGATCGCTTAACCCATCCGGGCGTGATGTCGCACGAGCATGATCCACGCCCGTGCAAGGCCATGGTTCATTGGCTGGCGGCAAGAGTTCTAAGCCACAGAGTCGCACAGATTGTCCGAGTGCAGCAGAGTCATGAACGCATAGCGATTCGGTAACAGGTTCACTGAGTCGACAATATAGCGGAAGCATTGGAACATAAGTTGAAGTAAAGCAAGCTCTTTTATTGATATAAACTTGTGTTACAGGCGGCGTATAGCCGAGATTATAAGTCGCTCAAACCTCTCTCTCTGAAACAGTAAAAGCGTGCCAAGTGGCTACATTTATGGAATAAATGTACAGGCGATGGTCAGGCGACGCTCCAATATTATGTCTTGTATATGTGCTTCAGTCCCGGATGCACCGTTGCTTCGGAGTGATCTTCACGCCTAAGCACGCACGTTGGAGGCATCCGCACCGAATGAGGTTCTCCCGCACCCTGCATACAAACTGGTAGATTATCAGTACATTGAATGCACTGGTGGGGAAGCTACTCGCCCGCTCGACAAATCCAAACACGTAATACAGGTTCCGTGCACAACTATTAAGTTATCTTTCTAGTTGCCTTAGGATCAGTTTCATGTAAACATTGAATAGCCTAACGTGTCGGGCAGTGCATCGTGCGATGAGAGGAAACACGGCGAGACTTACCAACTTACCATCTCCTTCCCTGTCGAAGGCAAACATGATTAATTCAAGCACGAGCAAGTATAAGCATTCAGGAGGCAAGCATATGCAAACACGAGGGTCATTTTAATATGATCGTTCAGGTGTTTAGTTATTCATTAATGCGATGCAGTGACTCGCACGCGGATAGCCGCTAAGCGAGGATGACTTATCTATATGAACATAATTTCGCTGGCATAGCCATAAAGGACAGTTTAGTCTCAGGGCGAAGTGACGTACAACGCGGGTAGCGAGCCCCGTCGCATAACACTTGCCGAGTAACATACGACTAACATACGTCCCGTCCGGATCGGATCGGTCCCAGTGCCCCGGTGACCGTCCGCGGAACTCAACATAACATACCTTGTGCACACAAGTTGTCCGCGACAATACAGGTCAGGGTCTTATCCATATTCCATAGCTTGACATGATAATCATGAAACTTAAACTTAATCTGAACGAGCATATTGCTCCACGAGCTGGGATTCCATCAGTACATAACACGATCCTCGTTCAGATGCATACTTAGCATAATTATCATTCAAGTGTGATTCACGTTCAGTATTCGTTCTTGCTTAATGCATTCTCCTGGTTCGGGGATATGCCTTGGTGACCTAACGGTCCCGGATACTTACAGGTTTATTCAGGCACGGAACGACTACGTAGTAGTCTCCCGGGGTTTGGATGAAAACACGATAACATTCAAGTAGACAAGCATGCATTTCTAAGGAACATAAACATGCACGTTTGCTCGGACCCGAAGGTAAGCCGAGAGATGAAACCGTTAAGGAACTTAGCATGTGAGGGTCTGAATATAAGCAATATTTCAATTTCCATGTTCTAGCATAGCAGTACAGGGTAGGATTATTCCCTTAGCTAGGTGCGTTGGATTTATTAGCATACAGGAGGTGAATCACCTAGCGACTAGCATAAATATTCTAGATTTTATGTGTGCTGGCTAAGCAAAGACAAGTTCACCGTAGCCACCCACCTTAGCGATGATTCGCCTCGGTAGAGCGATACGTCTGAGCGAGCCTCTGAAAGTCCAAGTCGGATTCCTGTAGGGACAAGTCTGGATATCCTTTGCTTCTCCTTTGAGGCAAAGCGGGTCGGGACAGTTGCACTATTGCCGTTTGAGACGGCAGTCCGCTTGAGCGGAACGGGGTGTTATATCCTACCCAACTTAGAAAAAGTCTCGTCCTCGAGACTTACTAAGGACAAGCAGTAATCTAGGGTTGAGGCAATCCTAGACGAGTCGTTGTACTTGTTCATTTGGATATTCACTTGCACAAGCGTCGAAATTAGCATATCGCTTAGACTGGATCGTGCGCACTTTCGAAGTGCACTTCTAGCGTGAACACGTCAACCAGCTCAGTGATAGCGAAGTCTTAGCACTCGAGTTTCACCTTTTCCTAAGTCTTGGATGGTGCACTAGTTCAAGGCGTCCCTCGAATAGATGCATTCAACCAAACTTAGAGTCAGTGAAATCGGACAAGCTACTAGCGATACTCTCAAGGGTTCGCATAGGTTGGCACAAAGGCCACTCGCAGCATATAACCAGACAAGCAAGCATATCATTCAAAACGCATTTTGAAAGTATTTAGACTTATTGTTGGAACATCCCATCGAGGCATTGAGAGAGAGCGTGCACATAACCCACGAACGAGCTTTCAAAACAGAGATATCGAATCGAAGTCCAAAGGCGTAGAAGCCAGGCTCTGATACCAACATGTCACGCCCCGATCTCCCGCAGGCAATCGGTCGTTCCCGCTAGGTGGGAATCACCCTCGCCAGCGCTCCCGCGGAACGATCGCTTAACCCATCCGGGCGTGATGCCGCACGAGCGTGATCCACGCCCGTGCAAGGCCATGGTTCATTGGCTGGCGGCAAGAGTTCTAAGCCACAGAGTCGCACAGATTGTCTGAGTGCAGCGGAGTCATGAACGCATAGCGATTTGGTAACAGGTTCACTGAGTCGACAATATAGCGGAAGCATTAGAACACAAGTTAAAGTAAAGCAAGCTCTTTTATTGATATAAACTTGTGTTACAGGCGGCGTATAGCCGAGATTACAAGTCGCTCAAGCCTCTCTCTCGGAAACAGTAAAACGTGCCAAGTGGCTATATTTGTGGAATGAATGTACAGGCGATGGTCAGGCGATGCTCCAATATTATGTCTTGTATATGTGCTTCAGTCCCGGACGCACCGTTGCTTCGTAGTGATCTTCACGCCTAAGCACGCACGTTGGAGGCATCCGCACCGAACGAGATTCTCCCGTACCCTGCATACAAACTGGTAGATTATCAGTACATTGAATGCACTGGTGGGGAAGCTACTCGCCCGCTCGACAAATCCAAACACGTAATACAGGTTCCGTGCACAACTATTAAGTTGTCTTTCTAGTTGCCTTAGGATCAGTTTCATGTAAACATTGAATAGCCTAACGTGTCGGGCAGTGCATCGTGCGATGAGAGGAAACACGGCGAGACTTACCAACTTACCATCTCCTTCCCTGTCCAAGGCAAACATGATTAATTCAAGCACGGGCAAGTATAAGCATTCAGGAGGCAAGCATATGCAAACACGAGGGTCATTTTAATATGATCGTTCAGGTGTTTAGTTATTCATTAATGCGATGCAGTGACTCGCACGCGGATAGCCGCTAAGCGAGGATGACTTATCTATATGAACATAATGTCTCTGGCATAGCCATAAAGGACAGTTTAGTCTCAGGGCGAAGTGACGTACAACGCGGGTGGCGAGCCCCGCCGCATAACACTTGCCGGGTAACATACGACTAACATTCGTCCCGTCCGGATCGGATCGGTCCCAGTGCCCCGGTGACCGTCCGCGGAACTCAACATAACATACCTTGTGCACACAAGTTGTCCGCGATAATGCAGGTCAGGGTCTTATCCATATTCCATAGCTTGACATGATAATCATGAAACTTAAACTTAATCTGAACGAGCATATTGCTCCACGAGCTAGGATTCCATCAGTACATAACATGATCCTCGTTTAGATGCATACTTAGCATGATTATCATTCAAGTGTGATTCACGTTCAGTATTCGTTCTTGCTTAATGCATTCTCCTGGTTCGGGGATATGCCTTGGTGACCTAACGGTCCCGGATACTTACAGGTTCATTCAGGCACGGAACGACTACGTAGTAGTCTCCCGGGGTTTGGATGAAAACACGGTAACATTCAAGCAGACAAGCATGCATTTCTAAGGAACATAAACAGGCACGTTTGCTCGGACCCGAAGGTAAGCCGAGAGATAAAACCGTTAAGGGACTTAGCATGCGAGGGTCTGAATATAAGCAGTATTTTAATTTCCATGTTCTAGCATAGCAGTACAGGTTGGCATTATTCCCTTAGCTAGGTGCATTGGATTTATTAGCATGCAGGGGGTGAATCACCTAGCGACTAGCATAAATATTCCAGATTTTACGTGTGCTGGCTAAGCAAAGACAAGTTCACCGTAGCCACCCACCTTAGCGATGATTCGCCTCGGTAGAGCGATACGTCTGAGCGAGCCTCTGAAAGTCCAAGCCGGATTCCTGTAGGGACAAGTCTGGATATCCTTTGCTTCTTCTTTGAGGCAAAGCGGGTCGGGACAGTTGCACTATTGCCGTTTGAGACAGCAGTCCGCTTGAGCGGAACGGGGTGTTACATCCTACCCAACTTAGAAAAAGTCTCGTCCTCGAGACTTACTAAGGACAAGCAGTAATCTAGGGTTGAGGCAATCCTAGACAAGTCGTTGTACTTGTTCATTTGGATATTCACTTGCACAAGCATCGAAATCAGTATATCGCTTAGACTGGATCGTGCGCACTTTCGAAGTGCACTTCTAGCGTGAATACGTCAACCAGCTCAGTGATAGCGAAGTCTTAGCACTCGAGTTTCACCTTTTCTTAAGTCTTGGATGGTGCACTAGTTCAAGGCGTCCCTCGAATAGATGCATTCAACTAAACTTAGAGTCAGTGAAATCGGACAAGCTACTAGCGATACTCTCAAGGGTTCGCACAGGTTGGCACAAAGGCCACTCGCCGCATACAACCAGACAAGCAAGCATATCATTCAAAACATATTTTGAAAGTATTTAGACTTATTGTTGGAACATCCCATCGAGGCATTGAGAGAGAGCGTGCACATAATCCACGAACGAGCTTTCGAAACAGAGATATCGAATCGAAGTCCAAAGGCGTAAAAGCCAGGCTCTGATACCAACATGTCACGCCCCAATCTCCCGCAGGCAATCGGCCGTTCCCGCTAGGCGGGAATCACCCTCGCCAGCGCTCCCGCGGAATGATCGCTTAACCCATCCGGGCGTGATGTCGGACGAGCATGATCCACGCCCGTGCAAGGCCATGGTTCATTGGCTGGCGGCAAGAGTTCTAAGCCACAGAGTCGCACAGATTGTCCGAGTGCAGCAGAGTCATGAACGCATAGCGATTCGGTAACAGGTTCACTGAGTCGACAATATAGCGGAAGCATTGGAACATAAGTTGAAGTAAAGCAAGCTCTTTTATTGATATAAACTTGTGTTACAGGCGGCGTATAGCCGAGATTATAAGTCGCTCAAGTCTCTCTCTCTGAAACAGTAAAAGCGTGCCAAGTGGCTACATTTATGGAATAAATGTACAGGCGATGGTCAGGCGACGCTCCAATATTATGTCTTGTATATGTGCTTCAGTCCCGGATGCACCGTTGCTTCGGAGTGATCTTCACGCCTAAGCACGCACGTTGGAGGCATCCGCACCGAATGAGGTTCTCCCGCACCCTGCATACAAACTGGTAGATTATCAGTACATTGAATGCACTGGTGGGGAAGCTACTCGCCCGCTCGACAAATCCAAACACGTAATACAGGTTCCGTGCACAACTATTAAGTTATCTTTCTAGTTGCCTTAGGATCAGTTTCATGTAAACATTGAATAGCCTAACGTGTCGGGCAGTGCATCGTGCGATGAGAGGAAACACGGCGAGACTTACCAACTTACCATCTCCTTCCCTGTCGAAGGCAAACATGATTAATTCAAGCACGAGCAAGTATAAGCATTCAGGAGGCAAGCATATGCAAACACGAGGGTCATTTTAATATGATCGTTCAGGTGTTTAGTTATTCATTAATGCGATGCAGTGACTCGCACGCGGATAGCCGCTAAGCGAGGATGACTTATCTATATGAACATAATTTCGCTGGCATAGCCATAAAGGACAGTTTAGTCTCAGGGCAAAGTGACGTACAACGCGGGTAGCGAGCCCCGTCGCATAACACTTGCCGAGTAACATACGACTAACATACGTCCCGTCCGGATCGGATCGGTCCCAGTGCCCCGGTGACCGTCCGCGGAACTCAACATAACATACCTTGTGCACACAAGTTGTCCGCGACAATACAGGTCAGGGTCTTATCCATATTCCATAGCTTGACATGATAATCATGAAACTTAAACTTAATCTGAACGAGCATATTGCTCCACGAGCTGGGATTCCATCAGTACATAACACGATCCTCGTTCAGATGCATACTTAGCATAATTATCATTTAAGTGTGATTCACGTTCAGTATTCGTTCTTGCTTAATGCATTCTCCTGGTTCGGGGATATGCCTTGGTGACCTAACGGTCCCGGATACTTACAGGTTTATTCAGGCACGGAACGACTACGTAGTAGTCTCCCGGGGTTTGGATGAAAACACGATAACATTCAAGTAGACAAGCATGCATTTCTAAGGAACATAAACATGCACGTTTGCTCGGACCCGAAGGTAAGCCGAGAGATGAAACAGTTAAGGAACTTAGCATGTGAGGGTCTGAATATAAGCAATATTTCAATTTCCATGTTCTAGCATAGCAGTACAGGGTAGGATTATTCCCTTAGCTAGGTGCGTTGGATTTATTAGCATACAGGAGGTGAATCACCTAGCGACTAGCATAAATATTCTAGATTTTATGTGTGCTGGCTAAGCAAAGACAAGTTCACCGTAGCCACCCACCTTAGCGATGATTCGCCTCGGTAGAGCGATACGTCTGAGCGAGCCTCTGAAAGTCCAAGTCGGATTCCTGTAGGGACAAGTCTGGATATCCTTTGCTTCTCCTTTGAGGCAAAGCGGGTCGGGACAGTTGCACTATTGCCGTTTGAGACGGCAGTCCGCTTGAGCGGAACGGGGTGTTACATCCTACCCAACTTAGAAAAAGTCTCGTCCTCGAGACTTACTAAGGACAAGCAGTAATCTAGGGTTGAGGCAATCCTAGACGAGTCGTTGTACTTGTTCATTTGGATATTCACTTGCACAAGCGTCGAAATTAGCATATCGCTTAGACTGGATCGTGCGCACTTTCGAAGTGCACTTCTAGCGTGAACACGTCAACCAGCTCAGTGATAGCGAAGTCTTAGCACTCGAGTTTCACCTTTTCCTAAGTCTTGGATGGTGCACTAGTTCAAGGCGTCCCTCGAATAGATGCATTCAACCAAACTTAGAGTCAGTGAAATCGGACAAGCTACTAGCGATACTCTCAAGGGTTCGCATAGGTTGGCACAAAGGCCACTCGCAGCATATAACCAGACAAGCAAGCATATCATTCAAAACACATTTTAAAAGTATTTAGACTTATTGTTGGAACATCCCATCGAGGCATTGAGAGAGAGCGTGCACATAACCCACGAACGAGCTTTCAAAACAGAGATATCGAATCGAAGTCCAAAGGCGTAGAAGCCAGGCTCTGATACCAACATGTCACGCCCCGATCTCCCGCAGGCAATCGGTCGTTCCCGCTAGGTGGGAATCACCCTCGCCAGCGCTCCCGCGGAACGATCGCTTAACCCATCCGGGCGTGATGCCGCACGAGCGTGATCCACGCCCGTGCAAGGCCATGGTTCATTGGCTGGCGGCAAGAGTTCTAAGCCACAGAGTCGCACAGATTGTCTGAGTGCAGCGGAGTCATGAACGCATAGCGATTCGGTAACAGGTTCACTGAGTCGACAATATAGCGGAAGCATTAGAACACAAGTTAAAGTAACGCAAGCTCTTTTATTGATATAAACTTGTGTTACAGGCGGCGTATAGCCGAGATTACAAGTCGCTCAAGCCTCTCTCTCGGAAACAGTAAAAGCGTGCCAAGTGGCTATATTTGTGGAATGAATGTACAGGCGATGGTCAGGCGATGCTCCAATATTATGTCTTGTATATGTGCTTCAGTCCCGGACGCACCGTTGCTTCGTAGTGATCTTCACGCCTAAGCACGCACGTTGGAGGCATCCGCACCGAACGAGGTTCTCCCGTACCCTGCATACAAACTGGTAGATTATCAGTACATTGAATGCACTGGTGGGGAAGCTACTCGCCCGCTCGACAAATCCAAACACGTAATACAGGTTCCGTGCACAACTATTAAGTTGTCTTTCTAGTTGCCTTAGGATCAGTTTCATGTAAACATTAAATAGCCTAACGTGTCGGGCAGTGCATCGTGCGATGAGAGGAAACACGGCGAGACTTACCAACTTACCATCTCCTTCCCTGTCCAAGGCAAACATGATTAATTCAAGCACGGGCAAGTATAAGCATTCAGGAGGCAAGCATATGCAAACACGAGGGTCATTTTAATATGATCGTTCAGGTGTTTAGTTATTCATTAATGCGATGCAGTGACTCGCACGCGGATAGCCGCTAAGCGAGGATGACTTATCTATATGAACATAATGTCTCTGGCATAGCCATAAAGGACAGTTTAGTCTCAGGGCGAAGTGACGTACAACGCGGGTGGCGAGCCCCGCCGCATAACACTTGCCGGGTAACATACGACTAACATTCGTCCCGTCCGGATCGGATCGGTCCCAGTGCCCCGGTGACCGTCCGCGGAACTCAACATAACATACCTTGTGCACACAAGTTGTCCGCGATAATGCAGGTCAGGGTCTTATCCATATTCCATAGCTTGACATGATAATCATGAAACTTAAACTTAATCTGAACGAGCATATTGCTCCACGAGCTAGGATTCCATCAGTACATAACATGATCCTCGTTTAGATGCATACTTAGCATGATTATCATTCAAGTGTGATTCACGTTCAGTATTCGTTCTTGCTTAATGCATTCTCCTGGTTCGGGGATATGCCTTGGTGACCTAACGGTCCCGGATACTTACAGGTTCATTCAGGCACGGAACGACTACGTAGTAGTCTCCCGGGGTTTGGATGAAAACACGGTAACATTCAAGCAGACAAGCATGCATTTCTAAGGAACATAAACAGGCACATTTGCTCGGACCCGAAGGTAAGCCGAGAGATAAAACCGTTAAGGGACTTAGCATGCGAGGGTCTGAATATAAGCAGTATTTCAATTTCCATATTCTAGCATAGCAGTACAGGTTGGCATTATTCCCTTAGCTAGGTGCGTTGGATTTATTAGCATGCAGGGGGTGAATCACCTAGCGACTAGCATAAATATTCCAGATTTTACGTGTGCTGGCTAAGCAAAGACAAGTTCACCGTAGCCACCCACCTTAGCGATGATTCGCCTCGGTAGAGCGATACGTCTGAGCGAGCCTCTGAAAGTCCAAGCCGGATTCCTGTAGGGACAAGTCTGGATATCCTTTGCTTCTTCTTTGAGGCAAAGCGGGTCGGGACAGTTGCACTATTGCCGTTTGAGACAGCAGTCCGCTTGAGCGGAACGGGGTGTTACATCCTACCCAACTTAGAAAAAGTCTCGTCCTCGAGACTTACTAAGGACAAGCAGTAATCTAGGGTTGAGGCAATCCTAGACAAGTCGTTGTACTTGTTCATTTGGATATTCACTTGCACAAGCATCGAAATCAGTATATCGCTTAGACTGGATCGTGCGCACTTTCGAAGTGCACTTCTAGCGTGAATACGTCAACCAGCTCAGTGATAGCGAAGTCTTAGCACTCGAGTTTCACCTTTTCTTAAGTCTTGGATGGTGCACTAGTTCAAGGCGTCCCTCGAATAGATGCATTCAACTAAACTTAGAGTCAGTGAAATCGGACAAGCTACTAGCGATACTCTCAAGGGTTCGCACAGGTTGGCACAAAGGCCACTCGCCGCATACAACCAGACAAGCAAGCATATCATTCAAAACATATTTTGAAAGTATTTAGACTTATTGTTGGAACATCCCATCGAGGCATTGAGAGAGAGCGTGCACATAACCCACGAACGAGCTTTCGAAACAGAGATATCGAATCGAAGTCCAAAGGCGTAAAAGCCAGGCTCTGATACCAACATGTCACGCCCCAATCTCCCGCAGGCAATCGGCCGTTCCCGCTAGGCGGGAATCACCCTCACCAGCGCTCCCGCGGAATGATCGCTTAACCCATCCGGGCGTGATGTCGCACGAGCATGATCCACGCCCGTGCAAGGCCATGGTTCATTGGCTGGCGGCAAGAGTTCTAAGCCACAGAGTCGCACAGATTGTCCGAGTGCAGCAGAGTCATGAACGCATAGCGATTCGGTAACAGGTTCACTGAGTCGACAATATAGCGGAAGCATTGGAACATAAGTTAAAGTAAAGCAAGCTCTTTTATTGATATAAACTTGTGTTACAGGCGGCGTATAGCCGAGATTATAAGTCGCTCAAGCCTCTCTCTCTGAAACAGTAAAAGCGTGCCAAGTGGCTACATTTATGGAATAAATGTACAGGCGATGGTCAGGCGACGCTCCAATATTATGTCTTGTATATGTGCTTCAGTCCCGGATGCACCGTTGCTTCGGAGTGATCTTCACGCCTAAGCACGCACGTTGGAGGCATCCGCACCGAATGAGGTTCTCCCGCACCCTGCATACAAACTGGTAGATTATCAGTACATTGAATGCACTGGTGGGGAAGCTACTCGCCCGCTCGACAAATCCAAACACATAATACAGGTTCCGTGCACAACTATTAAGTTATCTTTCTAGTTGCCTTAGGATCAGTTTCATGTAAACATTGAATAGCCTAACGTGTCGGGCAGTGCATCGTGCGATGAGAGGAAACACGGCGAGACTTACCAACTTACCATCTCCTTCCCTGTCGAAGGCAAACATGATTAATTCAAGCACGAGCAAGTATAAGCATTCAGGAGGCAAGCATATGCAAACACGAGGGTCATTTTAATATGATCGTTCAGGTGTTTAGTTATTCATTAATGCGATGCAGTGACTCGCACGCGGATAGCCGCTAAGCGAGGATGACTTATCTATATGAACATAATTTCGCTGGCATAGCCATAAAGGACAGTTTAGTCTCAGGGCAAAGTGACGTACAACGCGGGTAGCGAGCCCCGTCGCATAACACTTGCCGAGTAACATACGACTAACATACGTCCCGTCCGGATCGGATCGGTCCCAGTGCCCCGGTGACCGTCCGCGGAACTCAACATAACATACCTTGTGCACACAAGTTGTCCGCGACAATACAGGTCAGGGTCTTATCCATATTCCATAGCTTGACATGATAATCATGAAACTTAAACTTAATCTGAACGAGCATATTGCTCCACGAGCTGGGATTCCATCAGTACATAACACGATCCTCGTTCAGATGCATACTTAGCATAATTATCATTCAAGTGTGATTCACGTTCAGTATTCGTTCTTGCTTAATGCATTCTCCTGGTTCGGGGATATGCCTTGGTGACCTAACGGTCCCGGATACTTACAGATTTATTCAGGCACGGAACGACTACGTAGTAGTCTCCCGGGGTTTGGATGAAAACACGATAACATTCAAGTAGACAAGCATGCATTTCTAAGGAACATAAACATGCACGTTTGCTCGGACCCGAAGGTAAGCCGAGAGATGAAACCGTTAAGGAACTTAGCATGTGAGGGTCTGAATATAAGCAATATTTCAATTTCCATGTTCTAGCATAGCAGTACAGGGTAGGATTATTCCCTTAGCTAGGTGCGTTGGATTTATTAGCATACAAGTGGTGAATC
Source organism: Iris macrosiphon (assembly GCA_036927795.1). Lineage (NCBI taxonomy): Eukaryota > Viridiplantae > Streptophyta > Magnoliopsida > Asparagales > Iridaceae > Iris > Iris macrosiphon. Next base: position 69,305 of record JAYESA010000380.1, read on the forward strand.
ACCTAGCGACTAGCATAAATATTCTAGATTTTATGTGTGCTGGCTAAGCAAAGACAAGTTCACCGTAGCCACCCACCTTAGCGATGATTCGCCTCGGTAGAGCGATACGTCTGAGCGAGCCTCTGAAAGTCCAAGTCGGATTCCTGTAGGGACAAGTCTGGATATCCTTTGCTTCTCCTTTGAGGCAAAGCGGGTCGGGACAGTTGCACTATTGCCGTTTGAGACGGCAGTCCGCTTGAGCGGAACGGGGTGTTACATCCTACCCAACTTAGAAAAAGTCTCGTCCTCGAGACTTACTAAGGACAAGCAGTAATCTAGGGTTGAGGCAATCCTAGACGAGTCGTTGTACTTGTTCATTTGGATATTCACTTGCACAAGCGTCGAAATTAGCATATCGCTTAGACTGGATCGTGCGCACTTTCGAAGTGCACTTCTAGCGTGAACACGTCAACCAGCTCAGTGATAGCGAAGTCTTAGCACTCGAGTTTCACCTTTTCCTAAGTCTTGGATGGTGCACTAGTTCAAGGCGTCCCTCGAATAGATGCATTCAACCAAACTTAGAGTCAGTGAAATCGGACAAGCTACTAGCGATACTCTCAAGGGTTCGCATAGGTTGGCACAAAGGCCACTCGCAGCATATAACCAGACAAGCAAGCATATCATTCAAAACGCATTTTGAAAGTATTTAGACTTATTGTTGGAACATCCCATCGAGGCATTGAGAGAGAGCGTGCACATAACCCACGAACGAGCTTTCAAAACAGAGATATCGAATCGAAGTCCACAATATAGCGGAAGCATTAGAACACAAGTTAAAGTAAAGCAAGCTCTTTTATTGATATAAACTTGTGTTACAGGCGGCGTATAGCCGAGATTACAAGTCGCTCAAGCCTCTCTCTCTGAAACAGTAAAAGCGTGCCAAGTGGCTATATTTGTGGAATGAATGTACAGGCGATGGTCAGGCGATGCTCCAATATTATGTCTTGTATATGTGCTTCAGTCCCGGACGCACCGTTGCTTCGTAGTGATCTTCACGCCTAAGCACGCACGTTGGAGGCATCCGCACCGAACGAGGTTCTCCCGTACCCTGCATACAAACTGGTAGATTATCAGTACATTGAATGCACTGGTGGGGAAGCTACTCGCCCGCTCGACAAATCCAAACACGTAATACAGGTTCCGTGCACAACTATTAAGTTGTCTTTCTAGTTGCCTTAGGATCAGTTTCATGTAAACATTGAATAGCCTAACGTGTCGGGCAGTGCATCGTGCGATGAGAGAAAACATGGCGAGACTTACCAACTTACCATCTCCTTCCCTGTCCAAGGCAAACATGATTAATTCAAGCACGGGCAAGTATAAGCATTCAGGAGGCAAGCATATGCAAACACGAGGGTAATTTTAATATGATCGTTCAGGTGTTTAGTTATTCATTAATGCGATGCAGTGACTCGCACGCGGATAGCCGCTAAGCGAGGATGACTTATCTATATGAACATAATGTCTCTGGCATAGCCATAAAGGACAGTTTAGTCTCAGGGCGAAGTGACGTACAACGCGGGTGGCGAGCCCCGCCGCATAACACTTGCCGGGTAACATACGACTAACATTCGTCCCGTCCGGATCGGATCGGTCCCAGTGCCCCGGTGACCGTCCGCGGAACTCAACATAACATACCTTGTGCACACAAGTTGTCCGCGATAATGCAGGTCAGGGTCTTATCCATATTCCATAGCTTGACATGATAATCATGAAACTTAAACTTAATCTGAACGAGCATATTGCTCCACGAGCTAGGATTCCATCAGTACATAACATGATCCTCGTTTAGATGCATACTTAGCATGATTATCATTCAAGTGTGATTCACGTTCAGTATTCGTTCTTGCTTAATGCATTCTCCTGGTTCGGGGATATGTCTTGGTGACCTAACGGTCCCGGATACTTACAGGTTCATTCAGGCACGGAACGACTACGTAGTAGTCTCCCGGGGTTTGGATGAAAACACGGTAACATTCAAGCAGACAAGCATGCATTTCTAAGGAACATAAACAGGCACGTTTGCTCGAACCCGAAGGTAAGCCGAGAGATGAAACCGTTAAGGGACTTAGCATGCGAGGGTCTGAATATAAGCAGTATTTCAATTTCCATGTTCTAGCATAGCAGTACAGGTTGGCATTATTCCCTTAGCTAGGTGCGTTGGATTTATTAGCATGCAGGGGGTGAATCACCTAGCGACTAGCATAAATATTCCAGATTTTACGTGTGCTGGCTAAGCAAAGACAAGTTCACCGTAGCCACCCACCTTAGCGATGATTCGCCTCGGTAGAGCGATACGTCTGAGCGAGCCTCTGAAAGTCCAAGCCGGATTCCTATAGGGACAAGTCTGGATATCCTTTGCTTCTCCTTTGAGGCAAAGCGGGTCGGGACAGTTGCACTATTGCCGTTTGAGACGGCAGTCCGCTTGAGCGGAACGGGGTGTTACATAACCTGGTTTATAGTTTTTCTTAATATGTCATACCATTCCCATGAAATGAATCTAGGATTCAAGTAGAAAGATCACCATATAACTGTTTGCATTCACTATTGTTCTTAGTATCGGTTTAGACGAGTGGATTATCCCGCTCACCAGTACGGTTATGTACTGACCCACGTTTCTGGACATTATTTTAGGTACGCAGGTGTAGTGGCACTGGTTGGATATACGGGACATAATGTATGAACGGTAAGTACCTTTGTGGGCTAAAGAAAGAACAAGGGTGTTGGATTCTCCTTTGTGACATTCTCCCTTGTGGCATATTAAGGATGAACGGTAAGTAACATTGTTGCGTATACTCTGATGTGTGCTTGGCACACAATACTTGACTTTCGTTACAACTTGGTCGTTTTGATGATAACTTTGATGTTTGACAACATCGCCTTGTGCGGGCAATATCAAACAGCTGAAGTCCTACTGTCTCAACCTTCAGATCCTCTGAAAGATAGGACACCCCCGTGAGACACTCAATATCCTTGAGCCAACCATCAGCATAGACGATGCCCTCCATCCCCTTGAAGACCATAGGCTCCAGGTTCTTGAAGTATTGATTGTTGCCTGGTTGAAGCTGAGCAACCTGAGGAGCAACCTGTTGTTGGACCGGAACTCCTTCCTCTACTACGGAATAAGCAAGCTGATGAACAATCAAGATGCCCTATCGCAAGACGTCTGTTTGTCTCTGGTGTGCCTCAGATTGAGCCCTCTGCGCCTCCAACTTCATACAAAATAGTGTGAACATCTGTGTCGCATCTGCCGGTATAGAAAGTGGAAGTGGAAGTCCCTCAGATACAGCCGGAACAGTCCTCTGAGTAGGACGTGGACCCCCGAACGCAGCTGACACTCCAATCATTGAAGAAGTGACTGGTACAGTCCCTCGGGACATCGCAGACCTCTCAGAAGCTACTATCCCCTGCTATGATCTAGTCTTAGGCGGCATCCTGAGACAAAGTGAAAGAAAGAATCAATATGGCACATGATGTAAGATACTTATAGAAAGAACAATTAAAAATCAAATATCAATATCAAGGAAGAATAGTTGAATGAATCAAAAGAGTTTTTCTTAGATGTGATTGAGTATTCTCAGGAAATAGCCTATATCCTAATCATGAAACAGGCTCATAATAGCACTCAAATAAGAGCACCACTACGAATCGCACTAATTGCAACCTCGAAGACCTGCATGGGCCACCACTAAAAATGTGTCACGACCCACACCCGGTGTAAGGATGCAAGTCAGAAACAACGCCTAGCCTTCGCCGCGACATCGACGGTAGAATGTTGTTTGGATAATCTATCTAACAATATACTATGCCATAAACAATAACAATATACTCAATTACAAATCTAAGATGAAAAATAGCACAAATATGATAAAAGAATAAAATAGTCAGAATATAACTCATGAGTCAAAATAATAACATCCATGAGTCAGAGAAAATACTAAACAGTATGATTGAGACAAATCCAGTACAAAAGAAGCTAAACATCTAAGCTATGAGTCCCGGGTCATCTGTCTCAGTCGGGATGAGTCCCTCCTGAGCCAGGGTCTCTGGCATTAAGCCCATAACATCCTGACGCCCGTAATGAGTAGGGTACCACTCCTCAGTGTCATCTGGAAAAAATATATCAAGTCAGGAAAAGAGCAGAGTACATCTCTAACAACAGTTCTAATTAATAATATAAATAATGTAACAGTAAATAGATATAAATATACAAGATGAAATAATAAATATAAGAGATATACAATAAATAAAATACTGGAAACAAATACAAGAATGAACAATATGACAATGAACAAGAATACTAATGACTAAGTGAGTGAGTACTAGCTTTAACATGTGATCGACTTGGGAACTTGTACAAGAAACTTGCACAAGGATAAGGGCCTGGCTAGTCATACGTGCGGTGTATGACCAACACTAATAAGGAACAAGACATGCACAAGGAGGGTATGATCACATATCTACAATAAAATACTCTCCACCCCTGACTGGTATAGTGGAACAACCATGGTATGTTATGGCACAAGATTCTCTAGGATGGTAGCAAGTCTTCCCGAGAATCAGTGTCTGTACATGTACAAGAAGAACAAGAAAACAAGAAAATAAGGCTTGCACAAGATACACCATATATACCAAGGAATAACATCTCATGACGAGATCCGGATATACCAACCCGTGTAACCATCGTGTCAAAAAATCAAGGATATCTACACTAGATACAAGAAACATAGAGGATATCATAAATGAGAAACTATTAAAGAATGTACTCGCCTGAAACCTGTTGAACAGTATCACAGATGTCCGGTACATTGCCTTAATGACCTAAATAGGGAATATAACATCAATACAAGATTTCAGAATAAAAATAAATTAAACTAGTCAACATCTAGGTCAAAGAGTAATTTCTAAGTCAAAATAGTCAAACTAGGTCAACTCTATGCTAAACTAGTGAAACTTTGTCAAACTAGCTATTTCTAGGTTGTATGAGTCCAACTCTAGAGTATTAGGTCCCCACACTATGAAACTAAGCCACATTATCTACGCTAAAATACTAGGATACACACAAAATGTCGTATCATAGGATACACTGGTTTTTAAAATAAAAATAGTTATTTATATACATATTCAAGCAATATATATAATATCTTGGCTAACTAGTGCAACTTGGATACCTTGGCCTTACACCAATGCGTATCTCACTACCTATACACCCATCTCGATACTCAAACCCAATATCATGAGTATCGATCCATTACCTTGACATTACCTTGGTATCCCAAGGTAATTCAAATCCTATTAGATATCTAACACCGATATACTAAACTATACTAACATAACTAAACTATTAAAACTATTAACTACTAACAGGTACACATATCAATTATACCTACTAATCTTATTATCAATACCATATACATATATAGATACATATAGTATAATAGCTACTAGGCTAACCATTACACATATCTAACTAACTATTATACTAACAATGCATATAACTACTAACCAATTAAACTCACTTAACTAACTACTAAGCAACCACTAACCCAACTTGTTAACTCATACCTTGCTAGCCCCCTGTACTGCTGATACTGTGCACCTGTATCCTTGCTGCAAGTTGATGTGGTTGCTGCCTGCTGAATCTTCCTGCACATTGATGTGTGCTCGATGCCTCTGTTGTGGAATATCTGCTGAACTGAATGCACAGTGCAATTGGCTACACTGCTCTCCCTTTGGTAGCTCACTGCATAATGTTGTAGGTGCCCTATCCTTACTGCTGCAGCAAACTGTAAACTGCACTTGCTGCAGCATGCTAAATAAGTTGTTGTTCCCTGCTGATACTACTGCACCTACAACTGAAGCTCCCTGCAGTGAATGCACTACCCTCTCTCCTTGTCTGGATGTGCATTGGGGATACTGCACAGAGTTGCACACTACCCTATTATGATGCATTGATGCATGTTATGCTCCTCGAGCTCGCTGAACTGAATGCATTGACTGAACAGGCTTCTCTGTCCTTGACTTATTCTCACTGCCCTGAGCCCCCTTCACTTCTCACTCGCTTACACACTCACAAACACATAGCACACACACATACATATATATACTCTCCTATATGTATCAATCTATATATATAAACACTCCTCTCAACACATAGATATATATAAACAACACAAATATACACGTATATATATATAGAGAGACTCAAACATATATACATATACATAGATATATCAACACATACATAATACATATACATAGATATATTCTAACATACATATATACATATAGATATATAATCTCATACGTATACACACACACACACACATACACACACACACACACACATATATATATATATATATATATATATATATATATATACACTCTTATAGACACATAGCCATAAACACATCTATATCATATACTATATATATATATATATATATATATATATATATATATATCATACATAATATAGTATTTCTAATATATAAATAAGTCACATGCATGAATTAAAGAGCAATAAAACAAACACGTGGAGTGCACCACACCCGTATCATACTAGATCTATGGTACGCTTGCGATACGAGTCCACCACACAGCCAAACATACCCCGAAGGATACGAGCAAATATAAAATACTATTTATGAATAATATGAAGATTCAATTGCACACCTACGTGTCCGTGTCAAAATATGACATGCTCAAACCCCCGTGTCGGGGGAAAAATCCATAAATCAATACGTATCAACAAATTTTTGGGATACGGCCTATACGTATCCAATTATGTATACGACACAAGTCACAAACAATCAAATGCATGTTAATTTGGCCTAATTGACCAATTGATAAACATAACATGTGTCAATCTCGGAATTTTTCCAAAATTGACACAAAATACACTATAACTTTCTCCATAGGCCTCCTATGAATCTAGTTTCAATTCCTATGGGTAGCCTCATCATATGGGGTAATTCCTAATAATAAAAACAAAATTTAGAACCTAATTAAAGGAAAAAAAACTGAATTGTACCTATTGGGAGATGGATTCCAATGCAATCTCCAAATTTGGTGAAATTGGCCTTCAACTTATAGATCCTTACTCCTCTTTATAGATCCTTATTTTCTCCTTTTAGATCCTTGCTCTACTAGTCTCTAATGGTAATTAGGGAAGAAATTGGGAAGAAATTTGGTAGAAAAATGATATGGGAATAAAGGAATTTGGTTGGAAGGTATTCTAGATATAGATTTAAAATAAAAAGAGGAGAGAGAAATTTCCCCCCTCTTTTTTAATAGGCCGGCCCCCCTTAGCCCCTCCCCAAGTCACTATAAAATATCCAATATACCCCTTGGGGCCTCTCATGAAGAAATAATTAAGGAGGAAAGGTTCTAGTCTAATGGGTTTAATTAAATTAATCATCCTCCTAATGAATGGGCTTCTAATTGGGCTCAATTCTAGCTAATTGTAAATGTTGGTTCATGGATCTAATCTAAACTAGTTAGGTCCACTAATACAAGACCAAAACAATAAACTAACATCTAAAAATAACAAAATAATATAATAAATAATTATTCAATATTCATAATATTTAATTAATTATAAATTTATCAAAATACCCTTACCTAGAAAATATGGTAGTGACAAAATATACGAATGGCATTTAGATAAACATGATAACTAGGAGTAACAAAATCTTCTAATCCAAGAGTCTGAAAAGTAGATAAGTATGTTGGAAATATAGTTAAATTTAATGGACTTCCAGAACATATAGTCCTATCATTGAAATCATTAAACCACTTTATGGAATTATCAATGGAACAAAAATTAAGGTAGTCAATTTCACCTTCATCAGGCCTAGGACAGAAAAAAGAGTATAAAACTTCTTGAACATTGGAAGAAGAAGCATATCCAACTTTTTTTTTCTTCGTTGACAATTTTTGTGCCAATGAAAAAGAATAGAGAGAAAGTATAAGATTATACCTAAAACAGACAAGGGAAATGGTAGAGAACCTTGAAACAGGATCGAATCCAAGATTTGGAGAGTTGAAAAGCTTGGAGGAATAAGATCCACAAGTTAGGGTTTTGAAAAATAAGGGTTTTTGGAGTTGAAAGAAGAGGAGTCCGGTGCTGTATGGTGATCCCACAATTTTTTATGTGATAAATAGTTATATAAGAGAGTGGGGCCCACACAACTCAAATCTAGAAACACGAACAACCGAGTTCACACATAACTCTGTCCTAGTTCGGTTAGTTTGTTTCCATGATTTGTTTTGTATGATTTCCATTCTTTATATTTATTGGATGCATATTTTACTTTTGTAAAAAAAAAATTATATTTTAGATTAGAGAATAAATAATTACTCATATTATTAATTAATCTTTGTCCGAAAAATGTAATGATCTTCTTGGGTTAGTTGTAGGGGCCGAATACCAGCTAGCAATGGTTCGAAGACACTTAAATACATTATCGCTTAAGGCTATTTACGCCTCTGTGACAAAAGGGCCCTTTCGGCTTGTTACCAAAATGATCTTTACATATGACAAACGTTGATTGACAGAATAATATAAGTGAATTATATGATTTCGCTGTCCAAAATACCTAATTCTCGACGTATAAAGTTAAAACGATCTTCAGCTAAGAATTTTGTGAATATGTCAGTGAGTTGATGTTCTCTATCAACAAATTATAAGCATATATTACCTTGTAGTTTATGATCTCTTAGGAAATGATGTCTAATTTCAATGTGCTTAGTGCGTGAATGACAAATTAATTTTTTAGTGAGATTAATAGTGCTAGTGTTATCATAGTAAATGAGAATATTTTTAAAAGAAATATTGAAGTCTACTAATGTTTTGCTTTATCCACAAAATTTGTGCACAACAACGTCCTGCAACTATATACTCAGCCTCAGTAGTTCATTATACAACTGGATTTGGCTTTTTAGAACACCAGGAGACTAAAGACTTTCCTAGGAAATGACAGGTGCCGCTGGTACTACGATCGACCCTGCATTCAGCATAATCAGCATGCGAATAAACGATCAGGTAAAAGGATATAGTTTTGGGATATCACAAGCCGGTTGTTAAAGTGCCTTTAAGGTTCTGAAAATATACTTAGTTGCGCTCACATGAGATTCCTTAGGATTGGCCTAATATCTAGCACAAAGACAAACCAAAAATATAATATCTGGGCGACTAGAAATCAAGTATAATAAACTACCAATCATACCTCTATACTTAAGTTTATCAGCTGGTTTTCCATTTTCATCAAGATCAAGTTTAGTTGAAGTTGCTATAAAAGTGCCAATAGACTTTGTGTTGTCCATATCAAACTTCTTAAGTAGATCTTTAGTATATTTTTCTTGATTAATGAATATTTTCTGTGCATTCTGCTTGATTTGTAATCCAAGAAAGAATGTAAGTTCTCCCATCATGCTCATTTTGAATTCTTTCTACATACACTTAGCAAACTTGTTACATAACATATCATTAGTAGGTCCAAATATAATATCATCTACATAAATCTGTAATAATAAAAGATTATTATCATGATATTTTATAAAAAGTATAGTATCAACTTTCCTTTTGAAAAATCGTGTTCAAGTAGGAAGGAACTAAGACGCTCGTACCAAGCACGATGGGCTTGTTTGAGTCCGTATAGAGCCTTGCATAAATTGAATACATGGTCATGATATTTGAAATCTTCAAAGCCAGCGGGTTGCTTAACAAAAACTTATTCTTTTATAAAACCATTCAAAATTACACTTTTGACATCTATTTGAAAAAGTTTAAAGTTATAAAAAGAAGCAAAAGCACATAACATGCGAATGGATTCTAGTCTAGCAAAAGGAGCACAAGTCTCATCGTAGTCAATACCTTCCTTTTGGTTATAATCTTTAGCTACGAGACATGCTTTGTTACGTTTGACTAAACCATCCTCGTTAAGTTTATTTTGGAAAATCCATTTGGTGCCAAAAATCGGGTGATCATTAGGTCCAGAACTAGTTTTCAAACTTGATTCCGTTCAAATTGGTTAAGTTCCTCTTGCATTGCAAAAAACCAAAATTCATCATTAAAAGCTTCTACTATATTTTTAGGTTCTATCTAAGAAGTAAAAGCCATATTAGTAATGATATCTCTACTTGCAGAATGAGTACTTGCACCTATTGATACAGCATATATTATTAAGTCCTCTAGGGACGATAGTGAATTTTAATCTTTTAGACAGACTCTCCAGGTAGGTAGTTGTTGTATCTTCATCATCATCATTGTCGTTTGCTACTTGATTGTCCATCTCATCAAACGTAACATTTATTGATTCTTCAACAGTCAAAGATTTTTAGTTGAATACTCTATATCCCTTACTCTTTGTTGTATATCCAAGAAAAATACCTTTGTCATCCTTTCAATCAAACTTACCTAAGTTGTCTTTAGTATTCAAGATAAAATATCTGCAGCCAAACACTTTAAAGTAGCTGATAGTAGGAATTATTTTTAACCATAGCTGATAGGGAGTCTTTTTTAATATAGGTCGAATAATAACTCTATTCAGAATATAACATGTTGTATTTATAGTCTCAGCCCAAAAATATTTTGGAAGGTTATACTGATTTAACATGACTCTAGTCATATCGCCAAGAGTTCTATTATTTCGCTCCACAATACCATATTGTTGAGGAGTTCTAGGACAAGAAAATTCATGCAAAAAACTTTTTCAATCATAAAATATTTTGAAATTAGAATTTTTGAATTCGTCTCCATGATCATTTCGGATACGAGTAATCATGAATCTATTTTCGTTTTGTACCTTTTGGCAAAAATTGACAAACTTGAAAATGCCATATTTTTTTGCAAGAAAATAAATCCATGTATATCTTAAAAACTCATGAATAATTACATAAGCATACAATTTACCGCCAAGACTGGCGACTCTACTAGGTTCAAACAAATACATATATAAAAGTTGAAGGGGCCTTGAAGTACTTACAATATTTATTAATTTTAAAGAAGATTTGGTTGCTTTATTCTTTTCACAATCAGCACATACCATATCTTTTTTGAAAGTAATTTCAGGTAGGCCTCTTACCAATTTTTTTTTAGATAACCTTGCAATTATGTCCATATTTGCATGTCCAAGATGCATATGCCATAGTCAACTTTTGTCTTTGTTTGCGTATAGACATCTACCTGTATTGCTAGTATTCTCCGAGCTTATTCCTTCATATGTGACCTTACTAGTAGCTCTTTCATAGATAGAGCATTTATCCTTCACAAAATTAAAACCATAACCATGGTCAGCTAGATGAGTGATGCTGAGTAGGTTGTGTTTTAATTCTGTTACTAAAAAAACATCTTTAATAATAGAAAAAGGAGGAATACCTTTACCATTACCAATTACATGCCCTTTGAGATTGTTACCGAATGAGACATATCCTTCTTTCTTCATCGATATTGTTGCAAATAGATTGACATCATTTTTCATATGTCTTGAGTAGCCATTATCGAGTATCCACTTGCTTCTAGCATGAGAGGGTAGCTCTACCTATAATACAAGTTGAATATGTAACATTTGGTACCCACTTTCTTGAGGGTCCGGATATGTTAGTTTTTAGAATCCAAACATATACATGTATATCCACTAATTTTCTAACTCTGTATTGCTGTGAGATATGTCCTTTCTGACCATAATAGTAATAGATAGCAGACGTGTTAGTGCTAGTTGTAGCATGATAATGGATATGTGTGGTAGAAGTAGTAGAAGCAGTGTATTGTGTCTTGCATGGACATTTATAGAAAAATGCATAATTCTGGAAGTCTTAGTCGTGTGAGTTTGTGTCTTGTTATGATTCTTATGTTTTACACCATGACAAGTGTTAACCTGGGTTGTAGGTTGAACTGCATGTTTCCCTAATTTAATCTCTAACTTTTTAGAGGTGTCACATGCTTCATTGTATTTGGTTGCGAGTGGATCTACTCTTTCTACCGCTATGTTTTATTTCCTCTTTTCTGATTCATAAATATCATTGAGCTTTATATTCTCTTGATAAGCCTTTTCGATCTTTTTAAGAGCATTATGCAGACTCAATTTTAGAGAGAATATCTCACCTGTGTTACTAGAAGATGATGTATCTCTGATTACCTCTAGTGTATGTGATTGCTTTATATATTCAGAGTGTAAAGACTTAAGCTCTTTCTTAGCAATTTTATACATGTCTTTCATCTTCTTATGATCTTCTAGTAAATTACTAAATGAATCTGATAGTTCATCAAAAGTAAGATCTTTATACATAGGATTAGTAGTTATCTTAGCATCGGTTGTCATAAAATATAGGTTTACAGTATTGCGAGAATTCTCTTCTTCTTCAAAATCGCTTGCCTCACTTTCGCACCATATGATAGTGTTGGCATAATTCCTTTATGAGGTTTTTCTTTTATTTCACTACAAAAATACAGAGGTTTAGCGATGAAATTTACCGTCGCTAAAATGCCTATTTTCGTCGCTATTTGAATTTAGCAACGGATTAGCGATAAAATTATGGCGTCAGTAATTTAAGTTTCGCTGCTACAAGTTCGTTGCTAATACGTCGCCATGGCGATGGCTTAGCGACGAAAATAGCGACGTTGTGCCAGCAACGGATTAGTGACATACTATTTTCGTAGCTATATTTAGTAACAAAATAGTGAAGGAATTTCAATGGAAACTGTGAGCCAATTTTTATCAACTTTTCCAGAAGATCATCGGCTAATATTATGTTACTAATGCATCGCTAACAATGACTGTCTTAACGACGGATTTAGCGACTATTTCTGATACATATTTGGTATATTTTTGGTACCAGACATATTTAGCGACAAATTTTTCGTCGCTAAGACGTAGCTGATACGTCGATGATCCGTCGCTGGCCTAGAATTTTTCCAGTATTCTGTCGCTAATCCATCGCTAACTTATTATTTTTCCAAGAATATAATCAATTTCCTATTAAGCATATCCATGTTATATTATACAAAAACAATCACAGATTCAAACACAGATTACATTTATACTATGTAATGCATAACATTATACAAAAATAATCACAACTCAAATACATATTCCAGACATTTAAAGTTATACGTACAATTACTAAATCCCACAAAGTATCATATTATCAAAAAAATAAAAAATACATCAAGTCGACGGTGGAGGTGGATGCGGTGATGGCTGTCCGCTAGCCATATACTACATCATAACCGCAGTGATGATCTGCTGTAGATCCTCAGAAATAACAGGAGGAATAGCAGAAGAAGTCAGAGATAGAGATGGAGGAGCCATAAGAGGAACTGGAGGAGCCATCGTTTGAGTCGTCGGAGGAGCAGGAGATGCAGTATCACGAGACTCTGCCAGGTGTCTAACCATCCTCTGTAGCTCTATCATAGATGTCGTGAGCTGCTCCAAAGACATAGCACCATATGGAACACTGGGGCTGGGCTCTGGTGGAGCTGGAGGAGCTCTGAAAATAATTGATGGTTGGAATACCAACGATCATGTCCCGTACACGCTGCCACCTTTTTCACTCCGGTACACGCTACTGTATTTTTCTCTCCCGATAGCTTGTACCCACCGATCATTTCTCACAGTCATCGTACTTCTTTCAGCCACCCTCTAACGTCTCATACATCTCCTATATTTATTTATGTAAGTAGATTTAGATATCGTAGGTTAGGATTAATTTTTAATTGAGTATAACTAAGGTTAGGTTTAGAGTTAAGTTTAGATATCGTAGGTTAGCTTTAGAGTTAAGGTTTTTAGATTTCATAGGTAACGATATTACTGTTAAAGTTAGATTTTTATGATAGGTAAACTAATATAGTTAAATTATAATAAGTTGACAATATTTTATAAACATAACTTACGTATGCTTTGGCTGCCCTCTCATCTACGAGCTTCCCATCCTTCTTTCTTTTGTGGGTCTACTGGAAGATTGTGGGAAAGTTGACAGTCTTTAGGTCTCCCCTGACTCTGATGGCCTCCTCGTACTATAAAAATTAAGTAATTAATTAATAAGAAAAATTAAGAAATACCAAAAATTGATCTAGAAAAATTATAATACTGACCATCCGTCAGAATGGATCCACCAGTGTGGAGACCACCCTTAGCACGAGCCGCTCTCGCCTTCTCGCACTTGGCCTTATAGGCTGGAGCCTCCATCTTCTCCTCCATCTTCTCCCTGAACTCCATCTTGAGCCACTCCTTGCGAATATCTCCTGAATGTAACGCCACTGTCTTCTGATCATTGATCATATCCCTGAACCTTTTACTGGCAACGGTATTTTAGCACTTTTTGATCGCAGCATCTCTATGATCCGGCCACAAGTACAACTTCTGCAAATTAGAAAAATATACTTTAGCATTGTAATCAAAATATTATATATTATTCTAAATAAAAATCTTATACATATCCAAAGCATATCCAGCCAAATTGTAAAACCCCTATTCCTAGAAACCGTATATACCCTTTAATTATTAATTATTAATTTAATTATAGTAATTAATGGCTAATTAGGAGAAATAGATTTTTAATAATTTTTATTTTAGGTGTTGGTGCACTTAGAGGATTTATGGGACCATTAGAAATTGTTTTCAAATTTATTTCATGTAGGAGATCCCTTGAGCAGTTGCTAGCTTAATGTTATGTACTAGTATAATTCTAATTTTTTTCTATGAGTATATACGTATATATAAATATGTATATACATATATACTTTAAAGAAAAATATAAAAAAAAGGAAAAGAAAAGAATAGAAAAAAAAAAAAAAACTATTAATAACTTAACTATTACCAAACCAACTTAGCATTACTCATCCTTAGCTCACCCGCACATAACCTGCAAACCAACCATTCCCTTAGCAGCCTACACTCGCTGCCCCTATTAGCTTTGTGAGCCAACTTAGCAAGTAGCCAGCAGACCCCCCTCAGACCCGAGCCCGCGAGCGGAACACTCCTCTTTCCCTTTCATATATATATATATATATATATATATATATATATATATATATATATATATATATATATATATATATATATATATAATTTATAAAACCCTAACCCTATAATTATCCAAACCCTTCCTCTTCCCATCTAGACCTAGAGAGCGCCACCACCGCAGCCGGAGAACCCCGCCAGGCCGTCCAAACCAATCCCGACGACCGCGACCCCGCGCACTGCAGATTTCTGCAGCGAGGTACCTGTGTTCCGGAGTTGTTTCCCGTCGCCTCGCTCAACCAAACGCCACCCCGTCTTCACCGGTATGCTCACCCCTTAACCCTCTTCCTTATCTGTGTGATAGTAGACCTCGAACAATGCATAACCATTGTCACGACCTGCACCCGGTTTAGGGGCACGAGTGCATGGGTACGTCCAGCCTACGCCGTAGCATCGGCGGTAGAACGCTGTCTAGGTCAAGTACTATCTATAAAATCTCACGCTAGTATCCAACTCCATAAGGAGACTCGGATAACACTATAAAAATATTAACAACATACTCAATCACAACTACAGCACGATAGGAATTTGAAGAAACAAAAGAATACAACACAAGTCTAATGGCAAAATAATCATACCTGCAATCATTAACTTCCAATCTCCAAGTGTGTCAGAAACCAGTCTACTAAGGTCACAGTCTGGAAAAATATTTTCCAGTCAGGAAGGAGCAAAGTACATCTCCAAATAGCAGTTCTTTATTAATGATATAAACTATGTAGCAGTTCTAGATAGAAATATACCAGAAGCATGTATAGGTACGAGAAATGTACAATAAAAGAAATACTGGAAATACTGTAAGTAAATGCAGTAAGAGAAACAATATGTCAACGAGCAAGAATCCTATGACTAAGTGTGTGAGTACTAGCTTTAACATGTGATCGGCTTGGGAACTTGATCAGGCTGGTTACATGTGATTAGCTATGATTCATGAAGGTCAGGCTAACCGTTGGTTAGCTATGATGCATGTAGAGGTCAGGCTAATCACACGTAACAGCTATGAAGCATGGAGATGGTCAGGCCGCACCCGACGTGAGATGTGGGGTGAGCTATGATGCATGGAAAGTTGGGTATGATCACATATCTACACTAAAATACTCCCCACCCCCGACTGGTATAGTAGATCTAATCATGGTACACTATGGCACGGGATTCCCCAGGAAGGTAGCAAGTCTCCCCGAAAATCAGTGTCTGTACATGCACAAGATAACAAGGAAAACAAGTCTTGTACAAGCTACACCATGAATAAAGAATAACATCTCATGACGAGATCCGTGTATACCAATCCGTGTAACCAGCGTGTCAAGAGCATGGATATTTACACTAGATACAGTGAACATAGGAGATATCATAAATTAGAAACTAATCAGAGAATGTACTCGTCTTGGGTCCTTAGCTGGTAAAACCAATGTCCTGTTCCAGAGTATCGTCTGGAGAATCCGACAGTCCTATAAACATATAATATCACTTGTATCAGATGCTACACTAACTCACAATAGAAATACACTGGCCTCAGGGCTATGCCAGGCATGGCTCTAGTCAACTAGGGTCATCTAGTAGGGATACGTATATGTATAATACACATTTACACTCAAAGTATATACCAATAAAAATGTATATAATATATATATATATAAGTGTCTATTAGTAATTTGTACAAAATACGTATTTGTGTATATACACTAATAGATGTATATAAATATATATATTTTTATACCAAAATACATATTTGTATATATATATATATCAATCAAATATTTCTACATATGTATATTAAAAATCAAAGAATGTACATAATGCCACACTTCTCAAGGTGGTCCCAAATGAAGTAGCAGTTAGTTCCAATGGGTCCGGAGCAGTCCAAATAGCTAGAAACTATATAAGGAAGTCCATGATCGGAGTTCGGCACGAAAACCGAGATAAGGATACCAGGCTAATTGGAGAAATAGTCGTTTCTTTGTAATTAAGGTAACACCTTAATTCATGAAAATTATTTTGAATTTATTTTGAACAATAATTACAAATAAAAGTTTATTTATAAAATTTAGAATTTATGTAAAAACCAATGTATTTATATATCTCTAGTAATTTCAGTTACCAATCAAAATAACCAATTTCGAACTAATTTTGATTATTAAAACTATAATTTTTTAATTAATTATAAACCCCAAAAATTATTATATTTTTGCATAATCAAAAACCCCCTTTTAATTACATATTAATATAACCAAATCCCTATATATAATACATAACTAAATTTTACACATAATAACTAGCTAAATTCATACATTAAAAACAATGAAACTAATTATATTTTATTTACTAAACTAATTAGAATTTAACTAAACTAATTAATTAATAATTTAATTAACTGATTAAGAATTTATTTACTGATTATAAATAATTAACTAAACTAACTAATATTAATTAACTAATTGATTAATTAGTTAATTGATTAATCACAGTAACTTAACTCATTTAAACCGTAACCTAACTCAGAACAGAAGAAAGGCAAAAGAAAGAGGGCTCACGATGGGGGTTTCCCGTCGGCGCGGTGGAGTCTCGCCGGGGTCGGGTCGGCGAGGCGTCGGCGCGGTGCTCGGTCTGCTGTGGCGGGGCCGGGTGCTCGGCTCGAGACGATGGGGTGCTCGGCTCCAGGCGGCGGGGGAACTCGAGACGGCCACGGCTCGACAGATCTGAGGCGGCGGTGGGTCTGAAGCGACGGCGGGTGCTCGAACTCGGCGGTGGTCGACGCTGAGGGGGAGGTCCCAGGTGCCAGCGGCGGTGGAACGCGAGAGCGGCGGCGTAGCTCGGCTCGAGGCGGATCCGAGGCGGCGGTCGACTCGGCGAGGCGTCGGCTCCGGATCTGAGGCAGTCCGAGGCGGCCACTACTCGACGCCGAGGAGGAGATCCTAGTCGCCGGCGTCGGGTCTGATCTAGGTTAGGGTTAGGGTTTCTGCGCTGTGTCGGGGTAGATCGTGTCCGAGGCTGGACACGATGGGTTCGGTGTATTGTGGACGTGTCCGGGTATTGGACACAGGGTTGGGTGTTTGCTGTGGTGGAGGTGGATGTGTCCGGGTGTGTCGGACACGAAAATCAGGTTGTAATGTTGTAACCGGACACAGGAAATGAATGGATACGGTGGGACACCCGGGGTCAGACCCGAGGCCAATCACGGCTGATGCGATAATGCTGGACACACGGACACGAGCACACAATCAATGGTGATGGCTTGTTGGCTTGGAAAATTGTGAGGGCTAGCTAGGGTTTCTAGGGAATGGTGTGAATGAGACTTTAATTAGGGAAATAGGGTGTGGGATGAAGGGTGCGGATTGGCCCAATAATGAATGGCTAGGATTATATAAATGGGTTTTTTTTTCATGTGGGAAAAATGAGGGTGTAAATGGGAGACGGTAAACTGGTAAATTAATAGAAAAATATAATTTAAGAAAAAAGTTTTAAGAGGCTTTCGATTAGCTACTAATTAAACTCATTTTCAAAACCATAGAAAATATGCAATTTATTTATTTACTATCCCAAATGGATTTCAAATTTTATTATGAAGAAAACAACTAGTCCTTTAAATAATTTATCAAACAAATGATTTTATGATTTCAAGCCAATAAATATTTGAAACTAGAGAAATATATATATTATTATTTATTTATTTATTTTGTAATACATCGACATTTAGGGAAAATGATTTTTATAAAAGATTTTAAATTACCTTCTAAAATCAACACTGTTCAAAATCTAATACTAGAATTTCAGGAAAAATATTTTATAAATTTGGTATTTAAAATAAATTAAAAGTCTAATTATTTCGGAAATTTGAAAATCGGAGGTTACAAGTCTACCCACCTTAGAAAAATTTCATCCTCGAAATTTAAGGTCCACAATGATTGCATTTACATTGTATTATTTCTATCAAAATTTAAAATTTCAAATCAAATAATCATGAAGTACTCCCATATTGTTTTTTCCACAACCTTTCAAAATTCTATAACATCATATTCCTGAAAATCTTCAAGTTTAAAAATCAATCCCCTTTTTGTCATAATCTCCTCCAAAAATTTTAAGTTCATATCTAAATGTTCCAGAATTTTAATATCCAATCCTCCAAATTGAAATCCAATCAATGCATATTTATAAAAATCGTATCCCAAAATTTAAATTTTTAACCACTAATCCATCAATCATCTTACTCTTCTAACTCAAATTCAATTGATGCTTATTCAAATCTAAATTCTTTTCCGAGAATTGAATTCGACACCATTCCATTAACGATTTTATTTCCCAATTTTCTTTTTCCTCAAATACTCAACGATGCGATACTTTCAGAATCTTCAACGCAACATTCATAATACAAAATATAAAATTTCTATCTTGCAATCAAATAGATAAATGATAATCTCTCCAATTTTCTCAAATTTTAATAATCAATTTAATCATATCAAGACCTTCCTAAAATTAATAAATCCTCAATTTTGCCCTGTGAATTTCTTAACTCTCCATTTAAGTTAATGTGTATTCTCGAATTTCAATCATACCTCGATTTTCGCAAAATCAATGATCCATCTACTCTGTTATAACAATCCCCTAAATTCTTTATTTAAATTAATGCCCATCCATAATTTAATCATCTTGTCCCTCTTTGTCGGTCACAACCTTGTCATAGACCTTTGTTATGGTCAAAACCCTAATGATCATGGTTTAAGAAAACTCTACCTACAGCCATGCAATTTAAGAAAAATATAGGTCATGTATCTTTGGTCATGGTATTTCAGTCTCTGTTAAGGTGTACTACTAGTTATATCCTAACAAGAAAATCATGAATACGAACTACAGTATTAGGAAAATCAATCAATCGAAAGATGGAAGAAGGAATCATTAGGAGAGAAAGAAAGAACCTGCTAACATATTACTTGCGGTATCTGCTATCAAACACTTAACTCTAGCACATTATCTAACTAATTT
The DNA here is from genome assembly GCA_036927795.1 of Iris macrosiphon. Taxonomy (NCBI): domain Eukaryota; kingdom Viridiplantae; phylum Streptophyta; class Magnoliopsida; order Asparagales; family Iridaceae; genus Iris; species Iris macrosiphon. The sequence continues at coordinate 89,344 of JAYESA010000380.1, forward strand.
CCTATTCCTGTACACTGGTACCCATATCAACTAGTCATTTATCCACAAGATCCATGAATATATCCATATTGCACACACCTGTCCATTAACACCTAAATCTGATACCAAGAATCTCTAATATAACCATGATTCAATAATGCATCCAAGTTGATACCTCTATCTCCTTAGTACCATACCCTCTGTCAGTTCCCGTTCCTACTACAATTGTCCATACTATTTGTTCTCATCATTCCAGTGCACACCAAGTGTAACACCATACTAAGTGCTAAACCCTTTCTAATACAACTCTAGTTGGACACCCGAGTCAGTCTGCGGTGCCACCTCAATCATGCTCAAGTCATCAGATCCTTACACATATATATCATCTACTCATATATTAATATTCATCTCTTTCATCTATCATAAAATTAATCCTCAAAATAATCGTCAAGGTTTAACTTCTCGATCAACTTAAAATAAATTGTATATCCCTCCTCAAAATCAGATACTCAACATCGAAATAAATTTAATCACTTCTAAAATCTTTGTAGCCTTAACCATGTTTATTGAGTTCATATTTGAAATCCTCAAAATTTTAATGACACAATCCCAACTTCTCAATAATTCTCAAAAATTTATTTCCACTCTTTAATTTATAAATCCACCAATTTACATATGAGTGCTCGTAGTCTCTAATACTCGAGGTGCACTCAATGCACCTAGTGTCTATAACTGTGTACTAAAATTGTACTGCCTGAATCACTTGTACTATTACCTCCAATGATCAAAGTTATCATCACCTGTATTTTCTTTCATGATTTCAATTTATGTCAACTGGTATATCATTTAATTATTATCACACAGAGTGCTTACTGTTATTAACGTTATTTTCGACTAATCCTCAACATAGAACCATTAGCACTCTTGGTATTATATCACTAGTTCCATTAATGGATTATCTCATCAAGCTCATTAGAACTCATGATCACCTGAATCCGCTATTACACTCATGTTTCTTTACTCTCATGGGTATGTGTATGGTTCCTCATCTCGATTGTGGTATATGTATTTCCTTTTAACCTTTTTCAGCCTGTTAAACTGGTCTGTGATACGCTTCACCATCTTCATTACTGATTCCGATATTTCTCTACTCATGACACCTTATTATAACTCCTCATGCATATAAATTTCTTTACCTTTAACAAGCCCGATATCAATCATCAGATTGGACGTTATGCTCTATTAATCCTTAACACAATTCCTTGATACCTAATTGTTTACATAGATCACTCAATTACATAATCATGATTATCCAGGACGGGTAATTGGCTCTGATACTAACTCTGAGAACTATCACTGATACTCTATACTCTCCTTAACTCTCAGTCTCTAATGACACTTATCCTAGAACCATTGGTACAAGGTGCTATGCTAAGGGCTAACTCTAGATTAAAGCCTACTGCTCACATGTCCAACTAAGAAATACTTACAAACTCACAAGTCACACTCAGTCAAACTAATACAAGACACAACCAAAATTGCAAGTCACTAATTATCACACTAACATGGATCCTTAAAGAATTAAGGCTCAAAAGAACTGGGTTAAGGACTGAAGGTATCTTTACTGCTAGTAAAGAAAAGAAGCGATGGAACAAAGTCCTGGAATAACATAAATAGATAAGTTTTGAGATGATACTTTAAGAACCAATTTAAGATACAACCTGATAATCATACACGTCTGTCAGAAATCATAACACACAGAATCCCCGCCACGCCAGTAAGCATATATGCGATAAATGACAGGTTCCGTAACTAAGGTATGCAACCCTAAAATCATGTCATCTAGAATCCTCGCCACGCCAACCGGTATGGCTGCGAGAAACTCTAAATCTCATAACTAAAGTATGTACATCCAAGTTAGGTTCCTACGTTCTCGTCACGACAGCTAATATGGCTGCGATAAACTCTAGGTCCCATAACCAAAGTAGACGTTTTACCTTTCTCACTGTCCTCATCAATATATGTCATTAGATGATACCATAAATTCTAGTCCGTAAAATTCATCTCAATATGAAATCAACTCAACAACGATACCAGGAATTAAAGTTAACAACTGGTCAACAAGAATAACTCAATAATGATGCCAAGATTTTAATTTAATAACTGATCAACAAGAATCAAGTTCAATAACAACAAGCAAGAGCGAACGGAAACAAGAAAAAGATTTAAATTAGAAATTATAATAAGATTCTCAAGGGGTCGTCCCAGGAATCTCTCAAGAATTTGTGATTGAGTATCCTCTCTCATCCTAGTATCCTATGTCCTATATTCTATAGCAGGCACGTAGTAGTACAACTATGACGTCGCACTACTATGACATCGCACCACTAGCGAAGTCTGACCTGCATGGGCCACCACTAAAAATGTGTCACAACCCGCACCCGGTTTAGGGGCACGAGTACGTGGGTACGTCCAGCCTACGCCGCAGCATCGGCGGTAGAACGCTGTCTATGTCAAGTACTATCTATAAAATCTCACGCTAGTATCCAACTCCATAAGGAGACTCGGATAACACTATAAAAATATTAACAACATACTCAATCACAACTACAGCACGATAGGAATTTGAAGAAACAAAAGAATACAACACAAGTCTAATGGCAAAATAATCATACCTGCAATCATTAACTTCCAATCTCCAAGTGTGTCAGAAACCAGTCTACTAAGGTCACTGTCTGGAAAAATATTTTCCAGTCAGGAAGGAGCAAAGTACATCTCCAAATAGCAGTTCTTTATTAATGATATAAACTATGTAGCAGTTCTAGATGGAAATATACCAGAAGCATGTATAGGTACGAGAAATATACAATAAAAGAAATACTGGAAATACTGTAAGTAAATGCAGTAAGAGAAACAATATGTCAACGAGCAAGAATCCTATGACTAAGTGTGTGAGTACCAGCTTTAACATGTGATCGACTTGGGAACTTGATCAGGCTGGTTACATATGATTAGCTATGATTCATGAAGGTCAGGCTAACCGTTGGTTAGCTATGATGCATGTAGAGGTCAGGCTAATCACACGTAACAGCTATGAAGCATGGAGATGGTCAGGCCGCACCCGACGTGAGATGTGGGGTGAGCTATAATGTACGGAAAGTTGGGTATGATCACATACCTACACTAAAATACTCTCCACCCCCGACTGGTATAGTAGATCTAATCATGGTACGCTATGGTACGGGATTCCCCAGGAAGGTAGCAAGTCTCCCAGGGAATCAGTGTCTGTACATGCACAAGATAACAAGGAAAATAAGTCTTGTACAAGCTACACCATGAATAAGGAATAATATCTCATAACGAGATTCGTGTATACCAATCCGTGTAACCAGCGTGTCAAGAGCATGGATATTTACACTAGATACAGTGAACATAGGAGATATCATAAATTAGAAACTAATCAGAGAATGTACTCGCCTTGGGTCCTTAGCTGGTAAAACCAAAGTCCTGTCCCAGAGTATCGTCTGGAGAATCCGACAGTCCTATAAACATATAATATCACTTGTATCAGATGCTACACTAACTCACAATAGAAATACACTGGCCTCAGGGCTATGCCAGGTATGGCTCTAGTCAACTAGGGTCATCTAGTAGGGATACGTATATGTATAATATACATTTACACTCAAAGTATATTCCAATAAAAACGTATATAATATATATATAAGTGTCTATTAGTAATTTGTACAAAATACGTATTTGTGTATATACACTAATAGATGTATATAAATATATATATTTTTATACCAAAATACATATTTGTATATATATATATATATATCAATCAAATATTTCTACATATGTATATTAAAAATCAAAGAATGTACATAATGCCATACTTCTCAAGGTGGTCCCAAATGAAGTAGCAGTTAGTTCCAATGGGTCCGGAGCAGTCCAAATAGCTAGAAACTATATAAGAAAGTCCATGATCGGAGTTCGGCACGAAAACCGAGATAAGGATACCAGGCTAATTGGAGAAATGGTCGCTTGTTTGTAATTAAGGTAACACCTTAATTCATGAAAATCATTTTGAATTTATTTTGAACAATAATTACAAATAAAAGTTTATTTATAAATTTTAGAATTTATGTAAAAACCAATGTATTTATATATCTCTAGTAATTTCAGTTACCAATCAAAATAACCAATTTCGAACTAATTTTGATTATTGAAACTATAATTTTTTAATTAATTATAAACCCCAAAAATTAATATATTTTTGCATAATCAAAAACCCCCTTTTAATTACATATTAATATAACCAAATCCCTATATATAATACATAACTAAATTTTACACATAATAACTAGCTAAATTCATACATTAAAAACAATAAAACTAATTATATTTTATTTACTAAACTAATTAGAATTTAACTAAACTAATTAATTAATAATTTAATTAACTGATTAAGAATTTATTTACTGATTATAAATAATTTACTAAACTAACTAATATTAATTAACTAATTGATTAATTAGTTAATTGATTCATTACAGTAACTTAACTCATTATTAAACCGTAACCTAACTCAGAACAGAAGAAAGGAAAAAGAAAGAGGGCTCACGATGGGGGTTTCCCGTCGGCGCGGTGGGGTCTCGCCAGGGTCGGGACGGCGAGGCGTCGGCGCGGTGCTCGGTCTGCTGTGGCGGGGCCGGGTGCTCGGCTCGAGACAACGGGGTGCTCGGCTCCAGGCGGTGGGGGAACTCGAGACGGCCACGGCTCGACAGATCTGAGGCGGCGGCGGGTCTGAAGCGACGTCGGGTGCTCGAACTCGGCGGTGGTCGACGCTGAGGGGGAGGTCACAGGCGCCAGCGGCGGTGGAACGCGAGAGCGGCAGCGTAGCTCGGCTCGAGGCGGATCCGAGGCGGCGGTCGACTCGGCGAGGCGTCGGCTCCGGATCTGAGGCAGTCCGAGGCGGCCACGACTCGACGCCGAGGAGGAGATCCTAGTCGCCGGCGGCGGGTCTGATCTAGGTTAGGGTTAGGGTTTCTGCGCTGTGTCGGGGTGGATCGTGTCTGAGGCTGGACACGATGGGTTCGGTGTATTGTGGACGTGTTCGGGTGTTGGACACAGGGTTGGGTGTTTGCTGTGGTAGAGGTGGATGTGTCCGGGTGTGTCGGACACGAAAATCATGTTGTAATATTGTAACCAGACACAGGAAATGAATGGATACGGTGGGACACCCGGGGTCGGACCCGAGGCCAATCACGGCTGACACGGTAATGCTGGACACACGGACACGAGCACACAATCAATGGTGATGGCTTGTTGGCTTGGGAAATTTTGAGGGCTAGCTAGGGTTTCTAGGGAATGGTGTGAATGAGACTTTAAATAGGCAAAGAGGGTGTGGGATGAAGGGTGCGGATTGGCCCAATAATGAATGGCCAGGATTATATAAATGGGTTTTTTTTTTCATGTGGGAAAAATGAGGGTGTAAATGGGAGACGGTAAACTGGTAAATTAATAGAAAAATATAATTTAAGAAAAAAGGTTTAAGAGGCTTTCGATTAGCTACTAATTAAACTCATTTTCAAAACCCTAGAAAATATGCAATTTATTTATTTACTATCCCAAATGGATTTTAAATTTTATTATGAAGAAAACAACTAGTCCTTTAAATAATTTATCAAACAAATGATTTTATGATTTCAAGCCAATAAACATTTGAAACTAGAGAAATATATATATTATTATTTATTTATTTATTTTGTAATACATCGACATTTAGGAAAAATGATTTTTATAAAAGATTTTAAATTACCTTCTAAAATCAACACTGTTCAAAATCTAATACTAGAATTTCAGGAAAAATATTTTATAAATTTGGTATTTAAAATAAATTAAAAGTCTAATTATTTCGAAAATTTGGAAATCGGAGGTTACAACCATAGGCAAAAACAGCGCCAAAGTTGGCAGAATTAGACCAAATTCTGGGATCGTAAAAAACTGCGGTGACACCCATGTTTCTGAGTTCGTATCTCCCACCGCAGAGATCCTAATTCGATGATTCTTTTTGGTATGCGTAGACCACTTGACCTAGTTTAATTTCTGTTAAATAACCCTAAATTATTAACTGCTGTAGACAGAATTAAATTCGTTGGAATACCCCGTGAACCCATTTTTCCCAGATTTCTAAAAGTTATGAAACGGAGCTCGCCCCGCCAAACGGGACTATCCCGCCGTGTACCAAGTGTACCGAACGGTGCGTGCAGCATATCCAGACACGTAAAAGTTTACAAAAACTGATTCGGACGCGTGTGCACGCCGAAATCAGCCCGTATCCGCGGACAAACCCCGTGTCGCAACTTTTGCGAAAGTCGCGTGCATTTTTGTACGCTCGTCAGATTGGGACAAAACTTGTGCCACTAGACTCGTAGTAACGCGCTGGTCCTGTGACCCAATTTTCATACAATTCTGAGACAGTTGACTAAGTCGCCAATTTGCGGGCCCCACGGTTGACTTTTTGGGCAAAATTTTGTTCGGCCCATCGAAATTCATATTTGGATATATCGTTGGGTTCGTATTGACATTTAGAGTTGTTTGACCTAATATTTGTTCCATTTAGAGACTGTTATCCTTGGCACATTTTTCGGTGCAAAGTGGGCTACACGTGGACCCCACTTTTACTCGAAATTACCGTTTTGCCCCTGTGTCCAAATTGGACGAAAGGAAAGTACTTTTTAGCTATTTTGCTCATTCCAAAAACGTTGGTGATGTCTTTTTCAGCATCCGGAGATGTTTGTTCGGAGGCCATTAGTTCCAGATCCCGTGTCCTTGATATTGGACGCTTACACTTTACAGATTTCTTGCCATGCAAGTATACCTTGCCATTGTACTGTATCTACATCCATATAAGGCATGCATGTTTATTTCTGCTTATTTTTGTTCGTTTATTTTAACTGCTATATAAATTGCGCGTCCAAGGAAACTTGGGTGCAACGACGGTGTCGTCGTACTATATTTTATTTATGTATATGCATTGGACTTACTTTATGAGACTACCCCATCTTCATAAGGCATTTATGTTTCATTGGCCATGACACTATTCTTACACGAGTGTGAGTCACATGTAGGACACGGACTTGCGTACTCGGCTGGCCACTGGTACGTATAGGTCGTACGACGGATAGGGATAACTGCCAATAAAAACTTTGCATGCTAGTAGACCTTGCGGTTATTAGAGGTTTTATCGTGTCATGGATATGACATGCTTAGAGCATTGGGTAGGGAGAACAACAAGTAAGGCATTTGGGCTCCTTTATACTTTTTCCTTCTGTAACCCGGAAGCTCCACTGGAGATACGGGCGGTGATGACCCCTATACTACTTGGCGGCCTCTGTCATTCAAAAGACGACATGCTTTGAGGCCCTTGATTCTCCGAGAGAGTCATGCCAATCCCAGTTTTCAGCCAGATAGCCCACTTGGTGGAAAGTTGTTCTCAAACTGCATTCACATAGATGGATAGGCGACCCCATTGGATGTTTATATTTTAGTACTTTATTGGCATATGTTTTTTGTATCTTGTTACGTCCCTCTGAGGACCTGGTCCCTTTCCAGATATAGATGAGCAGGAGTACCCGCAGGAGTATGGACCTGGACCTGACGCTACCTATCAGACTGAGGAGGTCTTACCTTCGGATTATATGTGATTCATTGCAGCTGTTTAGAGATTCTAGTTGTTATTCTTTTCGAGACATTTATTCTTATATTAGAGTTTATTCTCTTCTCTCTTTAGTAGTTTTGGTTATAGTCGATTTGTAGTAGATTTGTTTCCATCCGACTATCATACTTTGAGACTGCTTATTTGATATTCAGTTATTGATTTCCATTTATCTATTATTTGTGTTATAGATAAGATATAGATTTACGTGTGACTTGTTGGGACAGTATATTACCACTGTGGATTGGATATTTATGTACAGCGTACGTGTGTATATTGTTTCTGTATATTGGAGTTCGTATACATACGGCTGGCGTGTTACGTATTCCTAGCCCTACGTATTTTGGGACTGGGACATGACATGTTTTTAGTGGTGGACTATGCAGGTCGAGAATATATTGTCTCGGTTACGTCACTATACCGAACAAGCCTGCGTATAGGAATAGAGTATAAGGATCTCATCCACGCTTGACTGAAACTCATCCTTACTATTTAATACTTGCATCATGTTTGATTCATGTACTTCTTTTAATCGTTTCGTACATTACTGCAGAGAGATAGACATGCAAAATGGATGTACTACCGCCGATGGAGACACAACTTCTGGAGTCAATGGTCAGACTCAAGGAGGGACCCCAACGATTCCTAGGCTTCCGGGGCCAGATAGACAGACTCACACTCCAATTCCATCTGATCTTCCCGTTTCACCTATTGGGAACCTTCCAGCTTTCCCAGTACCGTAAGATGGCCAGGCACAGTTGTTCCAATTCTTTCAGATGATGATACAGGAACAGAGGCAGCAGGCAGCCGAGCAGAGGCAAGAATTTTTGGCAGCACTTGAGAGGATGGCTGCACAGGCTACTGTACCAGCCCAAGCACTAGCTCCAGTACCTCGAGCTAGAGTGGGATCAGTAAAGGACTTTATTCAGATGGGTCCGAGGCCGTAAAAGGGCACTGAGAGCCCGGAGGAGACTACCAACTGGATCACCCACACCAGAAGCTTTTGGAGACATCGCAGTTACCTACGGACCTATGGATGACGGGTGTACGGACGCTTTTAGATGGTAATGCTCATCACTGGTGGGAATACATGGAGCGCCAGTTGGGTATATACCAGACTTAGGAGCAGTTCTTGGAGTGCTTCAAGAGGAAATACTTTTCGGACACCGTCAGAGATATATTGTACGATCAGTTTCTTCACTTGGAGCAGAGGAACCGAACAGTGGACGAGTATGATGCCGAGTTTAGTCGACTCAGCAAATATGGCACTGCCCTAATACCAGATGACTTGGCTAAGGCTAAGAGGTTTTATCGAGGACTGACCCAGGAGCTACAATATTATACAAGCTCGCAGTCCCGAGTCTCTTATGCTGAACTACTGATAGAGGCCAGATTGCAAGAAACCATTAGCAGAGGAAAAGGAGGTCAGCTGAGGACACAACAAGGATCGGCAAGGACACAGCAGGGACCGGCAAGGACAACAGGGAGGACCTATCAGACGTCCCTTGGCACAACAGCATCAGCAACACAGAGCCGGACCGTAACAGATTTCGGAGAAACCCCAATATAATTATTATGGGAAAATTGGACACATTTTAAAAGATTGTCGAGGCCGCTTGGGACAGTATTTACGATGTGGTTCCGGACAGCATTTGGCAAGAGATTGTCCAAAATAGCAGACATTGACACTACCACCGCCAGCACAGAGACTAGCACTTCCAGGACCGAAGCCAACTCAGCAGATGACTGGACCGGGAGCACCTCGACCCCCGACAGCAGAAGGATTTCAGAGAGGACCATCGCTACCTACCCAGGAGGATCAGTATACAAGGGCCAGGCATGGACAGCCGCAGAGGAACGGGTGAGCTTTTGCATTGGAGGTAGATGACATGGATCATCAGGTGGATGTCATAGCAGGTATTACTCTTGCTTTTACTTTTCCTACTGTGACATTGTTTGATACGGGAGCCACCCACTCATTCATATCATCTAATTTTATTGCCAAACACAACATTGCTTCTACACATTTATCTAGTTGTGTTAGAATTCTAACCGGAGGAGGAGCTATACCAGTTAGCCGAGTTTGTAGATCGGGCCCTATAGTGATACGTGGTAGAGAGATGAACGCCCAACTCTTAGTCATTCATATGCCATTTTTTGATATTGTGCTTGGAATGGATTGGCTAAGCAAGTACCATGCATTCTTCGATTATTTTGGAGGAAGCATTCTTTTTAAGGTACCAGGTAAGCCTGAACTTGAGTTTGCAAGAGGATCCACTGAAGCTGTGGATGGTATTCAGCTTGCAATGGACGATGTTGTCTATCATCCTATTATTTCAGAATTTTTAGACATCTTTTCAGAGGATTTACCAGGACTACCCCCAGATGGAGACGTAGAGTTTTCAATTGAACTAGCACCGGGTGCAACAACTATAGCATCACATGTTTACAGACTGGCGAAGAAGGAAATGGATGAGCTGAAGGCACAGTTGAAAAAACTAGAAGAGAAAGGTTTCATCCGACCGAGTGCATCATCCTGGGGAGCACCAGTGTTATTTGTACCAAAAATGGATAGGTCAGTACGTATGTGCATTGACTACAGAGCCTTGAATGCAGTGACTGTGAAGAACAAATATCCATTGCTACGCATTGATGACCTATTCGATCAACTCAGTGGAGCCAAGGTGTTCTCAAAGAGAGATTTGAGGTCGGGATATCACCAGGTGAAGGTACGAAAGCAGGACATTTCGAAGACCACATTCAGAATAAGATATGGGCACTACGAGTTTTTTGTCATGCCATTTGGATTGACCAATGCTCCAGCGATCTTTATGGACTTGATGAATCGAGTCGTCCACCAGTACTTGTACCAGTTCGTGGTTGTCTTCATAGATGATATACTTGTCTATTCGAAGAGCCACGAGGAGTACGAGAAGCATCTGCGGATTATTCTAGAGACCTTGAGGAGAGAGCAGTTATATGCAAAGCTCAGCAAATATGAGTTCTTCTTGGACAGAGTCTCATTTCTTGGGCATGTTATTACGGGAAATGGTATTTCTGTTGATCCAGAGAAGATCTCAGCAGTTGCGACATGGCCTATTCCTAAATCAGCAGCAGAGGTGAGGAGTTTCCTTGGACTTGTGGGATATTACCAACGGTTCATGGAAAACTTCTCAAGAATAGCGGTACCTGTAGAAGCATGAAAAATATGCTGGATGGCTATACGCAGCATGTTCATACAGGGCAGCGTAAAAAGATGACCTCAGAGCCATCAACTTGCAACAGAGCTTCTCCGCTGAGCACAGCATAAAATATAAGCTCAAGGACCATCCGCGTAGTGCAATATGTCCAGGCTGCTTCAGCGTAAAAGAGGTACTACATCGCCTTCATGGCATAAAACCCATCCGCTTTTAATACAGCATTAAAGTGTACGAGGAATGCTTCATGTTCTTCAAAATGAACCTGTCAGAGCATACAATAAACCTGACGTCTGCACTCCTGACAAAGAGTACTGTACGACTACCCAAGCGACGGGTATCATGATGGCGTGATACTGCAACCCAGGCTGTCATTTACTGCCATTTCCTTTGCGTAAACCACTTTTTCACATACGAAGGAATACGCCGCCTTGTTTTACACAGGCAGATGTGAGCTGTTTATGCTCCGCGGAAGACAAACAGCCTGCCACGTCAAAAGCTGTATTTAGTACAGGGCTCGAGGCACGTCTCTACATTTAATACGCAGAGCAGTGACAGTTTCTCGAGGCACGTCTCTGCATTTGAAGCATCGAATACTGACAGATGCCTGAGGCACGTCTCTACACTTGAGGCACAGAAGGGTGGCAGACCTTCAATCCATGCCTCCTTATTTAATAAGCAGGATAATGGCAGATCTCCGCATTTAATGCAGGAGATTTGATTAAATATCACCGAACCGTAGTTTAGTGGCATCCCCTTTGCGTAAACTACTCTTACGTATATAAGGGAATACGCTGTCCAGTTTTACATAGGAAGACGTGAGCTTCTTACGCTCCGCAGAAGGCAAACAGACCGCCACATCAGCAGTCACTCTTCGTACAGGATTTGAGGCGCGTATATACATTTAATGAGCGGAATGATAGCAAATCTTAAAGACAAGTCTCTGTATTTAAGGCACAGGATGGGGGCAGATCTCTGCAGTTAATGTAAGAGATTTGATTATATCTCCAAGAGCCATAATTTCGGCTAAAATGTCCACATCGTCTCGGCTTCTATGCCTGCTCGGCTTCTATGCCCACTCGGCTTCTACGCCTCCTCGGCCTCTATGACCACTCGGCTTCTACGGCTGCTCGGCTTCTATGCCTACTTGGCTTCTATGCCTACTCGGCTTCTATGCCTACTTGGCTTCTATGCCATGGTGATAGTCATTTGGCTTCTACGCCAACCTCTTCTACACAAGGGATAACTACCTATGTGGCTTCTACGTCGTGATCTTCGTAGCAGATATACGCATTCTATCCCTTAGTTAGACACGCGTCACATGCTCACTCAAAAGGTCATTTATACGAAGGCATTGGTTATTTTAAACCGTCGTGTAAAAGGGTGCTGTACTTTTCATTACTCTGTTTCTACGCCGACTGTGTGGTCACTATCACTAAAACTCTATAAATAGAGACCTCTATCAATGAGGAACAAGGTCGACAAATTGGAGGGTCGAAGAAGTTAGGTCTAAAAACTGATCAAGATCTAACGGTCTAGAGAGAGAGAGAGAGAGAGAGGAGAATCCAGAGCTCAGGCAAAGAGAAGGGATCGACGACTTTGGCATCGGGCATCCACCCTCTTTAGCAATCTTCGAAGCTGCTACCTGTCTTCCACGACACTTCTTCAACATTGTGTGGTCCAAAGGCTAAAGTGATCGACTGCAGATCAGACACCTATAGCAATATTCACCCAGATTAAATAAATTGTACTTAGACATCCTCGTGTAGGATCAAATTTGTACAATCTTGTTTGAAAACATAAAAGAAGGGCGGGTCTTCGCGCAAGATCTCATTTTCCCGCATTCATCAAATCTTTTCTCGTTTATTATCCTAAACAAGATGGCGACTCTGCTGGGGACGTCTTTCTCTTCTGATGAGGAAGCTATTGCTCAACACGATGCGGTATCCGTAGGATTCGTGAAGAAGACAGTGGTCGTCCAGTTCGACTAGTCTGCCTACGAAGACATGCTTCGAGCAGGGGGTAGCTCTCACTCCCTCTCCGTCCAAAGCAACAGGAAGCTGCGCAAGGTCTGGATGCCCAAGACATCCTCTGCCATTTCCTGTGGACTCTCCGATCTCTCCGACCATTGAGGTTGTAGCTTTGCTCCCTCTGTGCCTTGCGCATAAAATTCAGTCGCCTGTCTCTGACAGGACCGACAAAACTTCTGGCAAAGCCTCAGCGCTAACCCAGAAGTATAATCCGTGCCTTGCGCGTAAAATTCAGTCGCCTGTCTCTGACAGGACCGACAAAACTTATGGCAAAGCCTCAGCGCTAACACAGAAGTATAATCCGCGTTCTGCGCATAAAATTCTTTCTCCCGTCCCTGGCGGAACAGACGAAACTTCTGACAATGCCTCAGCGCTAGTCCAGGAGCCTAAACCGTGCTCTGCGCGTAAATTTTAGTCTTCCGTCCCTGGCGGAATAGACAAAATTTCTGATGATGCCTCAGCGCCAAATCAGGAATCATAAACGCGCTCTGCGCGTAAAAATGCATCTGTCTTCCGGGGAAAAGCAGATGATCCCTGCAATCTACGCAAGGAAAAGCAAGCGGCGGACTACTCAACTTCATGACCATTACGCCAGTAAGAAAAATACTCCACAGTGAGTTGTCCAGACATAAGCTTATGTTCATCATCCAAGCATTTCATTTCTTAAACCTGAAGTTTGTCATGTTCATATTACCTCTGAATAAACCTTCTTAGTTTTGGCTACCGATTATCATAATATCGGTTGTCATCTCAACTTAGCGCCCGTACTTAAACTCTAAGTACGCCAGTGGTGTTAGGTCCACAAAGACTGCCATGTCCATATTACCTCTGAGTAGATATGTGCCTCTATCCTCGATGGAATTGCATCCCAGAAGTTTGTCATGTTTATATTACCTCTGAACAAATACTTCGAGTTTTTTTGGCTATCGATTATCACATCGGTTGTCATCTTAACTTAGCGCCCGTACTTAACTTTAATTACGCCAGTGGTGTTAGGTCCACAAAGACTGCCATGTCCATATTACCTTTGAGCAGATATGCACCTCCATCCCTGATGGAATTGTATCCCAGAAGTTTGTCATGTTCATATTACCTCTGAACAAACTCTTCGAGTTTTTGGCTATCGATTATCATAATATCGGTTGTCATCTCAACTTAGCGCCCGTACTTAACTCTAAGTACGCCAGTGGTGTTAGGTCCACAAAGACTGCCATGTCCATATTACCTCTGACAGCGCTTGTCCCGAACCTATTATTTGCACTCTCGTGCGTAACGAATAATAGGTCTACCAAAGAACCCATGGCGTATCCTCAATACCACAGTGTGATGGAGGTGATCCCAAACATCATTTTCACTCAAGACGACATACTGTTGAAACATAACAAGCATGACAGACCCCTCTATTACACCGGGTACATCGGTTCCATGGAGGTCGACCGGATACACATAGATCTGGGATCATCGATCAGCATCATTCCTCATAGTCTGCTCAGACCGCTGAGGATTCCTACCAGGGAATTGGCTTACACCACCACTACGATCGTGGGGTTCAACGCCGAAAGAAGTAAGCCGTTGGAGAAGATTCGCCTGAGGATCCAGATTGGCAACCTCAGATCTGTGGCTACATGTTACGTTATCGATTTAGAGGTATCCTACAACATTTTGCTGGGTAGACCTTGGATCCACGACCACAGCATCGTTCCTTCAACTCTACACCAATGCTTCAAATATGTAGACGTCCGAGGAACAGTACAAACGAAGATTGCTGACCTGAACCCTTTCAAAGGAGTAGAATCCTACTACTCTGATGTCATATTTTACTCTCAAGACTGCACGGAAGAGGTGTCAGCCGAAGCAGAGAAGGAATTCCACCGGGAGCCAGAGCAACTCTCTGCCAAGCAACCTCTATCAATCAAGGTGAAAGGATGGACTACTCGTCCAAAAGCCATAGAGCCTACGACGATCCACCTGAACGAGACCAGATCAGGAAAAGGGGGTGATCCTCTAGTGATCACTTTGAACCAGAAGCCTCCATCCTTGGTCATCAACCTTCGGCGCAGCAAACAGCCGAGTGATGTAAATGCAACCGGGCACGGAGTTTCAGATGATAATAAACATCCTCTTTTCCAGTATATTAACGCCCAAATTCCGAATCAGGAATCCTCCCCATACGACGATATAGAACCTATAGCGCAAAAATTCTTGAAAGCTATAGATTCCTATTATCCGTATATATGGGAAGTGGCGTTATCATCCAATGTCACAACGACATATGGACTGTATGAGGATTCTATCTTTGTTGTCCTGCCTACTCGAAGCAGTCAGTATTCAATAGTCTTCGGCCGCATGCGCAATCAACCGACTGTGATAGAGGACTCTTCCGACGACGATGCCGGTAAAATACAGGTTCACAGATACAGCCCACAAGCTCTGAAGATCATGCAAAATATGGGCTATAACTTGAAGCTGGAACCGGGTCTCAACTACGGGAAAGGCAGACGAATGTCGCTGCACGGCAATCCCTACTACCAACGAACTCGTTTCGGGTTAGGGTATACCACCTCCCTCGCAGCTTCTGAGTCAAGCGAGGATATCTTTTCCTTCTCTCAAACCGGCTCAGTGCCCTCCGACTCATCTCATGCTCTCGAGCAAACATTATCAGCAAATATGGTAGTGACGGATTCCTTCGAATCAGACGAACAAGAATTCGAACCGTTTGAGAATGACGCTTGGGCTCAGCAAATGGATACACAATAGGACTTCCGTTTCGAGCAGAGAAAACCTCCCACTGAAGACAAAGTTATCTAGATTAACGTTGGGGATGAACTTTTGCCAAAGCCGATATTTATCAGTAATAATCTTTCCGAAGCAGAAAGGAAAGAATTTATCCAGCTGATAAAAGAATATATCGACATCTTTGCGTAGAATTATAAGGACATGCCAGGCCTTGATCCAAAGGTAGCTACTCATAGGCTCAACATATTGCCCGATTCGAAGCCTGTCAGCAAGCGTTCGGTGATATCAAGCGCTACCTCACCAGTCTGCCAGTTCTGGTGACTCCTGTCATGGGAAGACCATTTGTGCTGTATGTTCGAGGGATGAATCATTCTCTGAGAGCTCTTCTCGCACAAAAGAACGAGATGGGTCATGAGCAGGCTATCTACTTCCTCAGCAGGATGATGGTTGGAGCCGAACATCGGTACAATCCAGTGGAGAAAGAATGCTTGGCTCTGATGTTCGCTATCCAGAAGACGCGACACTATGTCACGGGCTAAACCATTCACCTCATCTCCAGGATCAATCCTCTTCGTGTACTAATGAACAAGCCAAGTGTTCTTAATTTTTGACTCGCGACTTGGGCGATGTTATTAACACCATATAACATGGTGTACGTCCCCCAGAAATTCGTCAAGGGCCAAGCACTGGCTGACTTCCTAGCTGCTTATCCAATCCCGGAGGCCTCTAAGCTGTACGAGGACATTCCCGACGAAGTTGCAGAATGTAATTCCGCAATGGAGAGTGATGCATGGCAACTATTCTTCGATGGTGCCTCCAGAACTAGTCCCAGGGGAAACGTGGTCTCGGGAGTAGGAATTGTCCTGGTTACTCCTGATAAGCTCGTCATCTACCGAGCATATTCTCTTAGTGAGCCCTGTTCCAACAATGTGGCAGAGTACAACGCTCTACTAATCGACCTCCAAGTCGCTAAAGAATTGGGCGTCGAATCTCTGAAAGCTTTCGGTGATTCTCTGTTGATCGTCAATCAAGTCAGAGGAATATATGAAGTTCGGAATCCATACCTCATCCCCTATCACGTTCAAAGGTCGAGATAGCCATAACGTTCAAAGGTTTCTTCCTAGAGCATGTACCTCGATCTCAGAATCTAGAAGCTGATGCCCTATCCAGTCTAGCTGCAGATTTAGCTACCCCTATAAGAAGGCAGAATTTGGTAATCCTTCTTAACAGAGACTTATTCTGTGTGAAAAATAATTTTCACATCGAATGCAGCTACGCTGTGAACACAGATCCTCCCAGGAGAGACTGGAGAAGTCCCTTCATAGATTTCGTAGCATACGGAATCTTGCCAGAGGATCCTAAAGAAGCGGTATCTGTCAAACGATGATCACTACGCTTCTATTTTGACGCATCATCACAATGTCTATATCGTCGGTTATATGACGGACTATTATTACGATGTCTCTCTGGTGATGAAGCACAGCAGATTATCCGTGAAGCCTACGACGGCGTATGCGGAGCGCATCAACCCGGTCCTAAGCTACAGGATCGCATCAGGAGAATGAGCTATTACTGGCCTACTATGATCACAGACGCAATAAAGTATGCAAGACAATGCAGAGCCTGTCAGGTCCATGCAGACTTTATCCATCAATCTCCCGAATATCTACATCCTACGGTTGCGTCCTGGCCATTCGAAGCATGAGGTATGGATATCATTGGTCCTATTCACCCGTCTTCTTCCAGAGGTCACCAGTTCATACTGACCATCACGGATTATTTCTCCAAATAGGCGAAAGCAATCCCTCTTGCTGAGGTGAAGGCATCTAATGTGATCAGTTTCATCAAGCATCATGTCATTTATCGCTTCAGGATACCTCGAAGGATAATCTATGACAATGGACCGTAGTTCATCAGCTAAGCGTTTCATCGATTTTGCGATAAAAATCGGATACAGAATGTCGCCTCTACGGCATATAATCCTGCTGCTAATGGTTTGGCGGAAGCTTTCAACAAAACCATTATCCAGATCTTGAAGAAGTTCGTCTCTTCGAACAAAAGGGATTGGAATGAGAAACTGGGAGAATGCCTCTAGGCATACTGCACAACGGTACGGGCACCGACAGGTTGCACCCCATTCTCATTAGTCTACGGGAGCGAAGCAGTTCTCCCCATCGATATCCAAATCCTGTCACTCAGAATAGTCGTGGCAAATGAGTTAACTCAAGAAAAGAATGACCTATTAAGGCTTCAAGAGCTAGAAAGATTAGACGAGAAATGCCTCCAAGCTCAACAGCGCATCGCGCTCTACCAAGCACGCATTTATAGGGCTTTTAATCAAAAGTGAAGGAAAGGGTGTTCAAAGTCGGCGAGCTAGTCTTAGCTGTGAGAAGGCCGATGATTCTCACTCACAGAAGTAAGGGCAAATTCCAGCCCAAATGGGAAGGCTCTTATGTGATCGAGACGACATTCTCAAACGGCGCTTACAGGTTAGCCCAGCCTAATGGAGACCTGCTAATGGCTCCTATCAATGGCAAATTCCTGAAAATGTACAATGCTTGACCCCCTCTGTTCCAAAGCGAAACTAGTGGGATCGTATTCTATCATAACCTCTGAATAGATGTATCCTGCTAAAACTTACCGAGAGTATATCACGTCCATATTACCTCTGATATCACTTTCACCCCAAACCTGTCATTTATATTCCGAAATGATGGGTCCACAAAGTCAGATGAAATCATCTTTATTATTCCCAAAAAGAAGCAGAAGTACATAGAAAAGCAAAAGCAAAAGTACATCATTTAGGGGAAGCGGTCAGGTCGCGAAGCTGCTGCGCTAGTGCGACTATCCTCTCAGTCCTGGAATCTAAGACATCATGGCGAGCCTACTCCAGTCGTGCCTCGTCATTACTCATGAGGGACAGTTCGGCTTTAGCCCGAAGAAAATCAGCACGAGCTGCATCTGCACGCGCCAAGTTCTGTTGGGCTACGCCCAATCGGCTATCCACCATAACTAGAGCTTCCGACGACTGAGAAGCCCACTCTTTTGCCTGAGCGAGTTTCGTTTCCAGCCTAAGGACCCTCGCTACATTCCCTTCGTGCTCGGCCTGGCACTTCGTTCGAAGAGCAATGGTCTCCTCCAGGACGACTTTTCCTTCATCCATCTCCTGTTGATGTGTCTGGATGGATTTATTTACGCCTGCCATCTGTTTGGCAAGCCACGCAGTCATGGAGTCGTATCTAGCCTAGACCAGATCTTCAACATTGCCTTGAGCTAGCTGCAAGTATTCGTTAATGGGTTGCTCCAAACCATTAACTATCTCCTCCAGTGTTTCAGCTAGCCCAGTGTCATCGAATTCTCGGATCGGCATTATCGCCGACTGGGAGGACCTCTTCAGCGACGCAAAGCTCAGATTCTTCGCCAACACCCTTGATATTAATATTTTTAAAGTGGTGCAGAAGATATCAGTGTACTGCCCGATCAGCACAGCTAGATCCGGTTGGACGCTGGGGGTGGCCTCGACATTGGCGAATCTCCTTTCGAGAACAACCGCAGACGATGTTGCCACGGTCGTCGCCTCAACAGGTGGTAAGATGAAAGAAGAAGTGCCAACACCGGACGAAGATACCAGCATACTCAAAGGACGCATTGTCGCAATGACAGGCTCGTCCTCCTCTTGAGATATTAGAACCTCGTCGACAGGCGAGCCGGCACCCGAAGATGCTTCCTCTTCAAAATCAGCCACCTCTGTGTCGCCGCCAGAGCCAAAGGGCGCATCTACACTGTCCTCCCCGAAGAGGTCTTCCCCTGAAAGGAGGACGAAAGGAAGTTAATATCAGCATAATGTTAACTTTCCTAAAAGAAAATACGTGAAGACGACATTTACCCATGGTCGACGGCATATATGTCGCATCTGCAGCCTGTACAGCTTAATCATTCCTTAATGTTGCTAGGCAAGCTATTATACCTGGAGAAGGGGGTACTCTAAGGAGCACTGGCGAATGCTCTTCCAGGCCCTCGTCAAATTCCGACCGAGGCTCATCGGCTGGAATCTGGCCAGAAGCACTGGCAGTCACGGCAGGAGTCTCTCCCGATGTCGATCCGCATAAAGGTATTCTCGGCCCCGAAGGCGACCTCGTTCCACTACCTGAAGCAGTAGTAGCGACGGCAGCCTCCAACAGAGATTCTCCGACACCACCAGCCGGAACATTAGAGGGTCCCTCTCTAAAAGGCGAGGAACCCCCAATCAAAAAATCATCCCCAACATGGGAAGATGCAAGCTCACTTCCAGGAGCCTCAACACCAAGGATCCGGAGAGGACGATTAACCATCTTCTTCTTCCTCTTACGAGGGGAAGTCTCCTTCTGAGTAGGGGCCCTTCGCTTCCCAGAAATCACCAAAGGGCCTGCAGGCAGAGGAACTTCACCCCTTGATACCGCCACAAGAGGCTCATCTGGATTGAGGAACTCCTCACCCTCGTCAGAAGAAACTGAGGGGACTTTGACTCTTCCCCCAGACTTGGAAGAGGGCACCCTAAAACTTCTATGCATGTCAAAATCGCGATGGAAGGTGTTCGTTGCCACATAGAACTGGGCATACGAGTGCAGGATGCGCAGCTCCGTAGAGAGTGTAATAACCGACACGGTAAAAATTGCTCCAATATAACCCATGAGGAAATATCGCCATCCTCTCGCTCCATCAATGAGTCCACCCCTGGACCGGAAGCTGGTGACGGTGTTGCCTACGTGCAACTGATCATCCCCAAACTGCCTGGCAAACTGACTAGGCAGGTAGGGCTCCAAGAAGCAATGGTCTTCACTCATGTACAGTAGATGGGAAGGTCTAATGCAGACCAACCAATTAAAAGCTTCAGGAGAAAGATTGGTCTTCTCTCTACCGGAATCTTAAAGCCTGATCCCCGATTGATTGTGATGTACGGAGGGGACAGTGCAGAAGAGCTTCCAGATGTGACTGAGGCCCAGCATCCGCCGACAGTCTAGAACCGTGGTCACATTCCAGGAAGACTTCTGGTAGTTCAACAAGAAACTAGTCCCTGAACTACTACTGGAGCCGGGAGACATAACCCGGGGGTTATGAAGAATTAACCATTGTTTTGGATAATATAAACGAAAAAAGATTTGGTGAATACGGGAGAACGAGGTCTTATACGAAGACCCGCCCCTTCTTTTATTGTTTACAAACAATATTGTACAAATTCGATCCTACACGAGGTTGTCTAAGTATAATTTATTTAATCTGGGTGAATATTGCTATAGGTATCTGATCTGCAGTCGATCACTTTAGCCCTTGGACCACACGATGTTGAAGAAGTGCCGTGGAAGACAGGAAAACAGGTAGCAGCTTCGAGGGTTGCTGAAGATGGTGGATGCCCGATGCCAAAGTCGTCGATCCCTTCTCTTTGCCTGATCTCCGGATTCTCCCTCTCTCTCTCTCTCTCTCTCTCTCTCTCTCTCTCTCTCTCGACCCTCTAATTTGTCGACCTTGTTCCTCATTGATAGAGGTCTCTATTTATAGAGTTTTAGTAACAGTGACCACTCAATCGGTATAAAAACCGAGTAGTGGAAAGTACAGCACCCTTTTACACAACGGTTAAAATAACCAATGCCTGCGTATAGATGATCCTTTGAATGAACGTGTGACGCGGGTCCAACTAAGGGACAAAACGCGTATAATCGCTATGAAGATCACGGCGTAGAAGCCACGTAGGTTGGTATCCATCGTGTAGAAGAGTTTGGCATAGAAGCCAAATGTCTGTCACCATGGCATAGAAGCCAAATAGTTATCAAACCGGCATAGAAGCCGAATAGGCGTAGAAGCCGAGTGGTCATAGAGGCCGAGTAGGCGTAGAAGCCGAGTGGTCATAAAGTCGAGTAGGCGTAGAAGCCGAGTAGGCACCGAAGCTGAATGGGCGTAGAAGCCGAGCAGGCACCGAAGGTGAATAGGCGTAGAAGCCGAGCAGTCACCGAAGCTGAATGGGCATAGAGGCCGAGTGGATGTGGACGTTTTAGCCGAAATTACAGCTTTTGGAGATATAATCAAATCCTCAGCATTAATTGTAGAGATTTGCCATCATCCGGTGCATTAAACTCAGAGGCGTGTTTTGAAGGTCTGTCACTTGGCCTGCGCATGGTGCAGAGACGTGTCTCAGGCATCTGTCAGTATTCGGTGCATTAATTGCAGAGACGTGCCTTGAGGGCCTGTCACCGCCCTGTGCATAAAAATGCAGAGACGTGCCTCGAGTCCCGTACGGAGTGCAGCTTTTGACGTGGCAGGCGGTTTGTCTTCCGCAGAGCGTAAGGGGCTCTCATCTGCCTGTGTAAAACTAGGCAGCATATTCCTCTGTGTACGTAAAAGCGGTTTACGCAAGGGAGAATGGCAGTAAATGACAGCCTGGGTTGCAGTGCTGCGCCATCATCATAGCCGTTGCCTGGGTAGTCGAGCAGTATCCCTTTGTCAGAAGTCGAGACGTCAAGTTCATTGCAGGATTTGACAGGTTCATTGCAGGGTCTGACAGGTTCATTGCAGGGTCTGACAGGTTCATTGCAGGGTCTGACAGGTTTACTTCGGAGAATACGAAGCGTCCCTCGTACACTTTAATGATACACTAAAAGAGGATGAGTTTTACGCCATATAGGCGATGAAGCACCATGTTTACGCTGAAGCAGCCTGGGCATACTGCCCTACGCGGATGGTCCTTGAGCACGTATTTCACGCTGTGCTCGGCGGAGAAGCTCTGTTTGCACGTTTGAAGGCTCTAAAGTCCTCTGTTTATGCTGCTTTGCATCAATATGCTGCGTAGAGCTATCCAGCATTTTTTTTATGCTTCTACAAGACCCCCTTCAAAGCTTTTAAATTCCTCGTAATTTGAAATGCTTTGAATGAAGCATGACCCGCTCCTCGTAACTCGAAATGTTTCTGAATGGAGTTTAGAAATGGTCGAGGCTGATTTTATGGCGGATTTATTGGAGACCGGTGCTCTTCTCTCGCCTATAAAAAGGCTGAGGAGTTCTCCTATTCTTCCCACACTTCCTTCATCATACAGAGATGATGGCCGTAGTTCGTCGGGTCGACCTTAGGAAGAAGGAGATCATGCTCTTCCAGCATGTAAGGAGCCAAAAAAGACAGCGTCTTCGAGCAAATACCCTCGGCAATGATGGATCATGGAAGGATATCATAGCATCCCTTGCATAATCAGCAAATTTGTATGGTGGTTCTTCGGGAGAGACAAAGAATCGTATTTCACCACGCTGCTTGCAAGTGGCACATTCTCCCGTTACCTCTGGGGACGAGAGGCAGACAGACCAGCTCTGTCCCGGCTTGAGTGGCGGTGGTCTGTAGGACAGCAGATTTACCCTGCTTTCCTTCTGTTGGAGGATGGGTCTATGCCCATTTTTGTATCCTTCCGCCACTGATCATCTTCTTGGAAGAAGAGGAAGACCATCACCAACGTGAGAACCTGTCAGAACAGCTTCTCGGTGCGATCTTCAGACGATGATGAGGAAGCCCTTTGTAGACGGGGTTTCCCTCAGATGTAATCATAAAAATAAAAAAAACCCTTGTAGACTGAATTTCCCTCATATGTAATCATGACTTTAATCTTTAATAAAATCGTCTTTCTTCTTCATATGATCATCTTGCCATACTTTGCTATGAAGTCTGAATGTGTGCAGCTTCGACACGTCTGATTCTTTATGCCGACTCTGTTTAGAAAGAGTGCTAGGTCATGTCCTGTCTTTCACGCATAACTAGGGATGTGTAGAAAGCCGCTTTAGCATTCGAGTGTTTCGAACTGTCCTGCTATTTTAGGAGTGAGGAACCACGTAGAATCCTGAACTGTTACTTTTGATAAACATAATTTCTTTGTTCAGACATCATCTTCAAGAATGATTTCTCGAAAATCCCTTGGAACAGGGCAAGAAATGGCTGTGAAACTGATTTGCCGTCTTGGTAGATGAGATATTCAGACTTGGAGTCTGGATGAACTTCGAATCGACCCATGAAGAAGAGTAATCTTTCAATGTTTGAACTCTGTATGCTTCGGGTACTTGGGATATCTTGAGGTCAAGAAGGAGTATCTTCTGTGTGAACTCCTGTAATTGACCGCCTTGAAGATCGTTCAGATATACGCATACTCTGGCCTGCATATCTTTCAGATGTGCGGGAAGTCATGGAGCACGAAATCATAAGTTGGCAGCCTCTGAGCATAAACTAAACACCATCGAGCGTGAAATCATAGACTTGTAGTTCCTGAGCATGAAGTCGTAGATTTGGGGCCTCTCGAGCATAAAAGATACCGAGCACAAAGGCATCCGGGCGTAAAACCCGACTTGTAGCTGCCGAACGTAAAGTCGTAGATCTGTAGCTGTCGAGCGTAGAAAGCTCCTTAGCGTAGAACTGTAGATTTGTTGCTTCTGAAAAAAAAATTCTGAGCGTGAAGTCGTAGATCCGTCGCCTCCGAGCGTAAACTATGCGCCACCGAGCGTGAGATCATCGATTTGGTCTCTGCTGAGCGTAAAGTCGTAGGTCTGTAGCCTCTCGAGCATAAAAGCTACCGAGCACAAAGGCATCCGGGCGTAAAACCATAGACTTATAGCTTGCGAGCGTAAAATCGTAGATCTGTAGCTGTCGAGCATAGAAAGCTCCTTAGCATAGAAACCACGAACCTGCTTTGCGCGAAAAACTTTTCGAATTCACCGACTGTCCGCCTTCTCTGAATAAATAGGCTGACGTGGGACCCAATCATAATCGAATATTAATTAGGAGATTTGGTTCGGGGTCCGAGGAGTCCATCCGAACTCTATATATATTCCAAGTTTCTGAGGGAAAAACTTTTCATCCGTCTTCTACGAGAGAAAGCTTTCGACTGTTCGAGTTCTGTTTCTTCGTTGAGTCTTCAAAGTCTCCAGTAATGGCTTCGAAACAAACCTCCTCCGCTAAGGGAAAGAAGGTTGATTCCTCTTCTCGTTCTTCGACCCAAGCGAGAGAGTCTCTGGTTGGACAAGGCGAACTTCATTCTGATCGGAGCATCCCGCCGACGAGTAGTGTACCCGGCCTGGAAGGTAGAGCTCTTGGAAAGAAGAGAATGACTGAAAATCCTTCGCACACGTTGAACGTGACCGCGCTAGGTCATCTTCTGTGCTGATAGCCTCTTTGAGGAAGATGATGCACGGAGATATTTTATCTTTTTACGCCCACATTCCTAATGTGTCAGTATAAAAACTCTATTTTTTCTGCAGTCGAGCGTAAAAGCTTTGACCGTCAAAAAACTTGGTGTAAACCATTAAAATTTGAGTTTTATGCTTGTGGATGGAAATCCTGGCGTAAAGCTCAATTTAATCAATCTGGCGTAAAGCATAGACCGTATACTGCCAATTTTGAATTTTACGTCTAAGGAAAATGGATTCCAGCGTAAAGGTTTCAAGTTTCACAATCTCGGCGTAGAGCACGGACTGTTGATTTTTCTTTTTGCGGATGCTGCAAGTCCCGAAATATCTAGTTAGGAACTGACGTGTTTCTTCTGTGCTTTCACAGTTAACTTGCATGAGTCTCCGCTAGCTGAAATGATGGGCTCTGCCGCCGGGATGCTGCACTCCAACTATCTGGAGGACCTGTCGCACGTGACATTTCCTATCTCCGGGCCCCAATATCCCGAAGGAAGGGCAATTCTGATATCGGTTCAGGGCGAGCGAATGCTGCTGAGCATGATCAACGGGGAGCCCCTAACGTACATAGACGGGGAGCAATACCTGAAGCCGACTTTCCTCTTCGGGGATATGATCGATAAGCAGTCCCAGACAAAGCCTAAGAGAGAACTCTGGGTTTTCCCTGCCGTGGATTTGGTCTTGTATCTGCCCAGTATGCCGAGAGACTACCCCATCTCGGCCTTCTTTCATGCTACGCATCCCAGGAAGATGTTGTGGACGCTGACCCCCGATCTTCACGGCAAGCCGGAGAAGATCTTTCATCTGAGAGGAGCTGACCAGGGGTCATTTGTCAGCCGCCCTTCTGGCTCTGTGACGCTGTTCAGGGGGCTGTACCCGGACAGTGTCCCGAGTGAAGACAGTTGGTGATTCAGCCGGTCCAGCTATCGACTTTCTGTAATGATTTTATGGGGCGTGGGGGAGTATACCCTAAGGTGAACCCTCGGTGTGGCGGGTGGATCACCCCTTCAAACCTTCGATGGGCTCGTTTAGCTGATTGGGCCTTGAAGCATTTCCAGACCGAGTTGGAGAACATTGGTCTGTTTGCAGCTGTGAGCGCTACCGGTGTTGGGTTACCTCCCAACCCTAACCTGTTCCTGGCACTGATGGAGCAATATATTTTGCTCATCGGGACTTTCGCCACTCCACTGGGGGAGTTGGGATTGGCCCTGCATGAGATGGCAGAGATCTCAAGACTGCCGATGAGGGATACTCTATACGAAGAGTATGTTCCCACTAATCGGGAGCTGGAGGGTTCAGACCCTCGGGTAGTGGAGGTCTATCAGGAGCTAATGTGCCACTACCTCGCCTGCACCGCTTTTTATGATGAGCCCTCAGATTTGGCTCACATCAGTAAATGAACGTCTTATCTTTTCTTCCACCAGTCTAGGACTGCTAAGCCGGAGAAGGTATTGGAGGGCAAAGATCTGCCTGTGAATCCCCTGAGTGTGCTTAATGCTCAGGTAGTTGACGATCTCATAGTGGTTGCTAGTGCTCCGGACCGGTTCCTCGACGAAGGGATGGGAAAGTATTCTGAAGGCACTAAGGCCTATAGTTATTTGAGGCGTTGTCGCAGGCCTCTGTCCAGGGAGGCTCAACTGGCTGGCTTCCTCTCTATATGGCTGCGCCGAGTAGTACTGCCTGGCGTCGCATCTGCGGACCGCATTCACCGCAACACGCTGTGGCCTGCAGTGCGTCTGGTGTTCGGGGCAAGACTGGGCTTGCTCCCTGCCATGGTGTGTCGTATACAAGCTGGCCTGAGGGCCATGACTGACGGGCTGCTCGTCGATAAAGTTCGGTGTGATAGCTTCCCCAGGATAGAATTACCATACCTGTACTTGATGGGGTGGCTAATTCTCCATAACCCCCGGGTGATGTCTCCCAGTTCCGGCAGTAGTTCGGCGGTGAGTTTCTTGTTGAACTACCGGAAGTCTTCCTGGAACGTGAATACAGTTATAGACTGTCGGCGGGCACTAGGCTTCAGTCATAGTTGGAAGCGTTTCTGCACCGTCCCTCCAGTGTATCGCAATCAATCGGGGATTAGGCTCGAGGATTCGGGTAGAGAGAAGACCATTCTTTCTCCCGAAGCTTTTAATTGGTTGGTCTGTATTAGACCATCCCATCTGCTTTACAGAAGCGAAGATCATTGCTTCTTGGAGCCCTACTTGCCCAGTCGGTTTGCCCGACAGTTTGGGTATGATTAGTTGCATGTGGGCAGCCGTCACCATCTTCAGGTCCAGAGGTGGACTCATTGATGGAGCGAAGGGATGGCGATATTTTATCATGGGCTGTACTAGGGCAATTTTTATTGTGCCCGTGATTACACTCTCCACGGAGCTACGCATCCTGCATTCGTATGCCCAGTTCTATGTGGCGACGAACACCTTCTATCGTGATTTTGATATGCAGGGAAGCTTTAGGGTACCCTCTTCCAAGCCTGGGGGAAGAGTTGAAGTCCCCTCGGTTTCTTCCGACGAGGGTGAGTCCGTTACACCGGATGAGCCTTTGGTGTCGGTCCCTAGGGGTGAAGTACCTCCTCCTGCAGGGGCTTTGGCAGTTCTTGGGAAGCGAAGGGCTCCTGTTCCCAAGGAGACTTCCCCTCGCAAGAGGAAAAAGAAGACGGTAAATCGTTCTCTCCGGATTCCTGGTATTGAGGCTCCTAGAGGTGAGCTCGCATCTCCCCGTGCTGGGGATGATTCTTTGATTGGAGGTTCCTCGCTTTTTAGAGAGGGACCTTCTACAGTTCCGGCTGGTGGAGCCGGAGAATCTCAGCTGGACACTGGTGTCGCGGCTATTGCTTCAGGTAGTGGAGCGAGGTCGCCTTCGGGGCTGAGTATAATAAAGTTCCGTATACCTCTAGCCGGATCGGCATCGGGAGGGACTTCTGCCGTGCCTGCGAGTATACCTAGCACGATTCCTGCCGATGAGCCTCGGTTGGATTTGGAGGAGGACTTGGAAGATTATCTGTCATCTTCTGTGAGCAGACCTCCTTCCCCAGGTATGACAGCTTGCCTAGCATCATTAAGAAATGATTTAGCTGTACAGGCTGCGGATGCGACATATATGCCGTCGGTCCCGGGTAAATGTCGTCTTCACGCCTTTTCTTTTAGGAAAGTTAACATTATGCTGACATTAACTTCCTTTCGTCCTCCTTTCAGGGGAAGACCTCTTTGGGGAGGGCAATGTAGATGCGTCCTTTGGCTCTGACGGCGACACGGAGGTACCCGATTTTGAAGAGGAGACATCTTCGGGCGCTGGCTTGCCTGCCGAGGAGACTCTGATATCTCAAGAGGAGGACGAGCCTATTATCATGACAGTGCCTCCCTTGAGTATGTTGGCATCTTCATCCGGTGTTGGCGCTTCTTCTTTCGTCGCAGCACCTGCTGAGGTGGCGGCTGTGGCGACATCGTCTGTGGCTATTCCTGGAGGGGAAGTTGCTACGATCTCGGACACTCCCCACGTTCATGCGGACCTAGCTGCGCTGACCGAACAGTACACCGGTATCTTCTACACCACTTTGAGAACGCTAATGTCAATGGTGTTGGCGAAGAAGCTGGACTTTGCGTCGCTGAAGAGATCCTCTCGGTTCTTGATAGAGGCGATCCGGGAATTTAATGATATCAGGGTAGCTGACGCGCTGGAGGTGATGGTTAATGGTTTGGAGCAACCCATTAACGAGTACCTGCAGCTAGCTCGAGGCAACATTGAAGCTCTGGTCCAGGCCAGATACGACTCCTTGACTGCGCATCTTGTTGAAAAGAAGGAAAGTCTGAATAAATTCCTTGAGACCAACCAGCAGGAGGTGGACAAAGAAAAAGCCGTTTTGGAGGAGACTATCACCCTTCAAACGAAGTGCCAGGCCGAGCATGATGGCAATGTAGCGAGGGTCCGCAAACTGGAGACAAAGCTTGCTCAGGCTAAGGAGTGGGCTTCTCAGTCGTCGGCAGGTCTAGATATGGTGAAGGGCCGACTGGTCGTAGCACAACAGAACTTGGCGAGTGCAGGAGTCGCCCGTGCCGGTTTCCTTCGGGCTAGAGACGAACTGTCCCTCCTGATAGATGACGAGGCACGGTTGGAGCGGGTCCGCGCTGATGTCTTGGATTCCGGGGCTGAGAGGATGGCCGTATTGGCGCAGCAGCTTCGCGACCTGACCGCTCCCCCTTCATGATGTACTTTTTCTTTTGCTTTTTAATGTACTCTTGCTCTTTTCTGGGAATAATAAAGAGGCTTTTCATCTGACTTTGTAGACCCATCATTTCGTAATATAAATGACAGATTTGGGTGAAAGTGATATCAGAGGTGGTATGGATGTGATATACTTTCGGTAAATTTTAGCAGAGCATATCTATTCAGAGGTTATATGGACATGACAGAATATTATCCAACTAGTTTCGTTTTGGAAGTAGTTTTGTCAGAATGAGATCACCTTATTCTACTTGAGCAGAGGAGGTTTAAGCATAGTACCTCTTCAGGAATTTGCCATTGATAGGAGCCATTAGCAGGTCTCCATTAGGCTGGGCTAACCTGTAAGCGCCGTTTGAGAATGTTGTCTCGATTACGTAAGGGCCTTCCCATTTGGGCTGGAATTTGCCTTTACTCCTGTGAGTAAGAATCATCGATCTTCTTACAGCTAAAACCAGCTCGCCGACTTTGAACACTCTTTCCTTTAATTTTTGATTAAAAGTTCTGGAAATGCGTGCTTGGAAGAGCGTGACGTGATGCTGAGCATGGAGGCGTTTCTCGTCTAATCCTTCTAGCTCTTGAAGCCTTAACAGGTCATTCTTTTCTCGAGTTAACTCGTTAGCCACGGCTATCCTGAGTGACGGAATTTGAATTTCGATAGAATGGACTGCTTCACTCCCGTAGACCAAATGAGAATGGCGTGCAACCTGTCGGTGCTCGTACGGTGGTGCGGTATGCCCAGAGACATTCTCCCAGCTTCTCGTCCCAATCTTTTTTGTTCGAAGAGACGAACTTCTTCAAGAGTTTGATAATGGTTTTGTTGAAGGATTCCGCCAAACCATTAGCAGCTGGATAATATGCCATGGAGGCCACATTTTGTATCCAATTTTTATCGCATAATCGGTGAAACGCATGGCTGATGAACTGAGGCCCATTGTCATGGATTATCCTTCGGGGAACCCCAAAGCGATAAATGACGTGATGCTTGATGAAGCTGGTTACATTAGATGTTTTTACCTCAGCAAGAGGGATCGCCTCTGCCCATTTGGAGAAGTAATCCGTGATGGCCAGTATGAACCGGTGACCTCTGGAAGAAGACGGGATAGGGCCAATGATATCGATACCCCATGCTTCGAAAGGCCAGGATGCAACCGTAGGATGTAGATGTTCGGACGGTCGATGTATAAAGTCTGCATGAACCTGACAGGCCCTGCATCGTCTGGCATACTGGATTGCTCTGCGATTATAGTGGGCCAGTAATAGCCCATTCTCCTGATACGATCCTGTAGCTTAGGACCGGGTTGATGTGCCCCGCACACTCCGTCGTGAGCTTCACGGATAATCCGTTGTGCTTCATCACCAGAGAGACATCGTAATAATAGCCCATCATAAGACCGGCGATATAGACATTGCGACGATGCGTCGAAATAGAAGCGTAATGGTCGTCTTTTGACATATATTGCTTCTTTAGGATCTTCCGGCAAGATTCCGTATGCTACGAAATCTATAAAAGGACTTTTCCAGTCTCTCCTGGGCGGATCTGCATTCACCGCGTGGCTATGTTTTATGTGAAAGTTGTTTTTTATACAGAATAAGTCTCTGTTAAGAAGGATTACCGAATTCTGCCTTCTTACAGGGGTGGCTAAATCTGCAGCTAGACTGGCTAGGGCATCAGCTTCCAGATTCTGAGATCGAGGTACATGCTCCAGGAAGAATCCCTTAAATGTCATGGCTATTTCGACCGTTGCTCGGTGATAGGGGATGAGGTCAGGATTCCGGACTTCATATATTCCTCTGACTTGATTGACGATTAGCAGAGAATCACCGAAGGCTTCCAGCGATTCGACCCCAGCTCTTTAGCGACTTGGAGCCCGATTAGTAGAGCGTTGTATTCTGCCACATTGTTAGAACAGGGCTCACTAAGAGAATATGCTCGGTAGATAACGAGTTTATCAGGAGTGACTAGGACGATCCCTACTCCTGAAACCACGTTTCCCCTGGGACCAGTCCTGGAGGCGCCATCGAAGAACAATTGCTATGCATCGCCTTCTGTTGTGGAATTATACTCTGCAACTTCGTCAGAAATATTCTCGTACAGTTTGGAGGCTTCCAGGATCGTATGAGCAGCTAGAAAGTCAGCCAATGCTTGGCCTTTGACGGACTTCTGAGGGACGTACACCATGTCATATGGCGTTAATAACATCGCCCAAGTCGCGAGTCAGGAATTAAGAACACTTGGCTTGCTCATCAGTACCCAAAGAGGATTGATCCAGGAGATGATATGAATGGTTTGGCCCGTGACATAGTGTCACATTTTCTGAATAGCGAACATCAGAGCCAAGCATTCTTTCTCCACAGGGTTGTACCGGTGTTCGGCCCCGACCATCATCCTGCTGAGGTAGTAAATAGCCTGCTCGTGGCCCATATCGTTCTTTTGTGCGAGAAAAGCTCCCAGGGAATGATCCATTGCTCGGACGTATAGCACGAACGGCTTTCCTATGATAGGAGGTACTAGAACCGGCGGGCTAGTGAGGTAGCGCTTGATATCTCCGAACGGTTGCTGACAGGCTTCATCTCATACGAAGGATACACCTTTCTTCATGAGACGAGAAAAGGGCTGGCATCTCCCGGAGAGGTTGGATATGAATCTCCGAATATAAGCCAGACTACCTTGAAATCCCCTGAGTTCCCTCAGATTGCGGGGCGGTCGTATTTCTAAGATGGCCTCGACTTTATCAGGGTCCACTTGAATGCCTTTGGCTGTAATGACAAATCCCAGAAATTTGCCGCTAGATACCCCTAGAAAGGACTTCGTAGGGTTCATTTTGAGTTGATGTTGGCGCATCAATTCAAATACTGTCTTCAAGTCTTGGATGTGACTATCCCTGAGGCAACTTTTGACAGCTATATCGTCCACGTAACACTCCACTGTCTTGCGTAAATGCTTATAGAATATGTTGCTCAAGGCCCGTTGGTACGTAGCCCCGGCATTCTTTAATCCGAAGGGCATGACCGTATAGCAATATACCCCCAGTGGTGTCCGGAAGACAGTATGCTTCTCGTCTTCAGGATGCATCTTGATCTGATTGTATCCTGAAAATCCGTCCATGAAAGACATACGTTCAAAACCGCATGTATTGTCAATCATGACGTCTGTGATGGGAAGAGGGAACTCATCCTTGGGGCAGGATGCGTTCAGATCTCGGTAATCGATGCAGATCCGTACTTTCCTATTCTTCTTCATGACCGGGACAACATTGGCGACCCAGTCGGGATGTTGTTCTTCACGGATGAAGCTGCAGGCTATCAACTTCTTGACTTCAGCTTCAATGGCGTCCATCATGTCCGGGCGGAACCGGCGTTGGTGCTGCTTCAGAGGCTTTGAATCGGACAGTATGTTGAGTTTATGAGTATCCACCTTTGGATCAAGACCTGGCATATCCTCGGGTTGTACAGGATTAGATTTTGGAGTTTTGGGTCTCGTAAGAGATGCAGCATATCCCAACCCGAAACGAGCTTGTTGATGGTGAGAATTACTACGCACCTGTCACGACCCGCACCCAAAATTTGGGCATGAGTCGTGGGTACGTCCAGCCTACGCCGCAGCATCGGCGGTAGAACGCTGTCTAGGTCTCAACACAATATATATCCTGTTAATCGTCTCAACTCCGTACGGAGGACAATGATAATAATCCACAGTTCTATAAATATACTCAATCACAAGCTATAAGAATAATGGCACGAAGAGAATGGAAAAAATTCTATAATAAACCAACCACAATAAGTCCAACTCAATCCTGGGTCTAGATGACCTCACAAAGTCACAAAATAATAAATACAACTCCGTCTCAATCTAAAACAATAATACAGAAAAATAATCTAAGAACAGGCAGGTAAGATCTCCTTTAGATTAGGCAACTCCTCTGGGATTTCCGGAGTGAAATCTCCCTCTAATCCTGGGCCGTAATGAGTAGGGCATAAGTTCTCCAGGTCCTCTGAAAAATGTTATCCAGTCAGGATTGGAACGAAGCACAAGCACTAACAGCAGTTTCATTAAATTGACAAAGACTATAAACAGTGTAAGAAATACAAGATGGAAATAAATGCTGGAAATATAAAGTACTAGAGAAATAGAAAGAGGCAATAGAGCATCTAGCAATGAACAATAAACAGTGAATGCTAGAACAAGTAAATCTGAATAAAATAGACATCTAGCTAAGTGTTTGAATTATCAGTTTATTATGTGATCGGCTTGGGACTAGATCAGGCTGGTTATATCTGATTAGCTATGATTCTTGTAGGTCAGGCTAACTATATGGTTAGCTATGATGCATGTAGTGGTCAGGCTAATCATATATAACAGCTATGATGCATGTAAATAGTCAGGCCGCACCCGACGTGAGAAGTGGGGTGAGCTATGATGCATGTAAATGTTTGGATATGATCACATAATCTACTAATAGTTCTCCATCCCCAGCTAGCACAATGGATTCCAATCACGACTCCTCATGATGGGGATCTAGGGTGCTAACTCGTGTATCCATAGTGTCGGAATCAAGTATGTAATACAACTAGATTATAGAAGTAATCAACAAAATGAAAACTGTCAGAGAATGTACTCACATGTGGTCCTAAGCAAGGTGTGAGGATCGATGTCCAAAGTGGGATCACAATGACCTATTTGTGGAATATAATTGTCAAATACTGAATTAAGGAAATAAACATGCTTAACTAATTAAATATGAGGCCTCTAGGTCAATTCTGAGGTTTACTGGTCAAAATTAGGTTAACTAGTCAATACTAGCCCATATATATATCATAATAGTCCATATTGGACAAAACCTAACTAAACTAGTCATTTCTAGCTATACTAGACATTAGTACATAGCTATCTATATGATATTACATAATACTTATATACTAGAGTCTAGTTAGCACATATATACTTATATATAGCTTACAAGCTAAATCACTATCTAAATACACACCTCTAAAACTGATACACAGTTTACTGTCTGAAATTTCCCAGACCTACCCATACCTACATCACACACAGGCTATACACCTCTCTCTCTCTCTCTCTCTCACTCACTGAATTCAGCATTGTTCACTGACACCTGGACACACATTGGTTCATTCATTCATCTATACACTAATATCTCACCTCACACTGATTTCTTAATCCTATACACACAGTCACACATCAACACATAGGTAAGTTGACACACTAATAGACTGCTCCTTCACTCACTCACTGAATGTTGGTACATGGACACAAGTAAACAGCACATTGCCATAACCCTCTCTCTCACAGAATTACACACACACTGTCACATAGGCACATTGGTACCTCACTGCACACAATACCTCACTGCACACACTGATAATACTAGTTACTGATACATACACACATACACACACTGAATTCCTCTCTACACACTGATACCTGGACATCCACACACACACACACAGGTAAACTGCATACTGCACAGTTAACTACTCACTCACACACACTAGTAGACACTCACTCAGACATACACATGTAGACACAGCCCCTGGACTGCTACTGCACTGCTACAGTCTGAAACTGATACACACACAGAGGGATACATTTGAATTCTGAGACAAATACTGATACCCACACTGTTAAACACCCACACACACAGAATTTACTGCTCACACAGCATACATATACATATTCACACTGATCTCTCTCTTAGGCACAGGTCTACACACAGGTATCAACTGAACTCCTCACTGACACAACCTACAGAATTACACACAGGCAAACAGGTTCTCACATACAAGGATACACACTCAGCTACACTAGGTTTTATGGTACACACAGAAATCTGAGAGTTCTCACACAGATACAGTTTTCCTCACATAGACACAATGGCACACCTAGTTCACAGCCATTTAACCCCCATTCACTGATACCTCAAGTTCCTACACTACCACACACATACATGCAGGTATTGACACTGATACACAAGCACACTAAACACAGGAAATGCTAAGATTCACACACACACTCTCACCTACACTGGCACACCCCTAATACCTAAACACACAGACACACACACAGGATTTCCAATACACTGAAACTTACCCAAACATCACTGAACACACACACAGAATCCCCTATTCAACACCAATGTTTGATACACAATCTAACACAAGCACATGATACTGATACCCAGGATACACATAACCCTGAAATCCAATTCACTGCACACACATATACATACTCAAATTAATGACACAGCACACTGAAACATAAACAACTACACACAGATACCTACTCTAAAACCCGACTAAACAGAATCCTCCCTGACTGTGCACAGTGAATCCCCACAGTGCATTCTCCCCAAAACACACAACTCATTCAATACATATGCAATATATGTGTATATATGTATATTTATATATTAAAACTTGCAATATCAGAAAGGATTAGATAGGTAAATCCTTAAGGACATTTCTACAAACACCTAGGGGGCTGAAATCGGATCCACACAAGTACCCATGAATCCTAAATTCGAAAACCTAAGGATCGAGATCTAAACTCGTATGTAGGAGGTAAAATTCTGTCTACATAAAATCCCTAGGTTTAGGGTTCCTGAATTGGGAGAAAAACCAACGTATGGGTATAAAACCATAGTTCCTCCTAAATCTCCATGTATAAACCCTAAAATCGAAATCCAAACCAATTTGGTGGGCTCCTAATGGCCAACAATAATGAAAAACAGAATATAATTGAATAAAAATAGGGTTTTACCTATAGGGAGATGGTTTCCCTATGAAAGTTCTTCTTCCCCAAGGTTTCTTGACCCAAGCTCCTTGCTTCCCTTTGTTGGAGGAGGAAGAGGGATCTCCTAGGTCTGGATTTCGAATTTGGGGTGGGGAAATGGTTTTCTTTTATGGAGGCTAGGGTTTTCTTTCTTCATGAAGGAGAAAAGGGTTGAGGGTGGCTCCCTTTTTATATTAAAAGCTAGGTTAGGGTTTCTTATGCATAGGTTTAGGTTAAACCCCCATGTTAGGTCATGCATAACTCTATTAGCTCAGGTTTAGTCATTCTAGGGTTTGAGGTTCAACCCTAAAGTTGGAATTCTAGGGTTTGTCTAGAATTTGGGTTTCAAACTAGGGTTTAGTCCTTAGGGTTATAGTCCTAATGAGTTCTAGGGTTTGACCTAAACCAAACACAACTAACAACATATAAATAGTTTTAAAAACTCAGCAGATTAATTAAATACATAATTATTCAAAATAGTGAAATTACACAAATGCCCTTATCTGGAAATGTGGTAGTGACAAGTCTACCCTCCTAAAAGAAATTTCGTCCTCGAAATTGGACTGAACTAGAATAAGAATAAAATCAGAAAAGGAAATATACCTCAAGTCTAGAAGAGATACGGGTATTGTTCGTGCATTTCGTCCTCTCTCTCCCAGGTCGACTCCCCTGGAGAGTGATGTCTCCATGCAACACGAACCAAAGGAATAGTTTGGTTCCGTAACACCTTTTCTCTGCGGTCCAAGATCTCTACGGGCTGCTCGGGGTAGCTGAGCGTCGGTCCAACCTCAATCTCCGAGTGATCAAGTACGTGACTAGGGTCTGCCACGTATCGTCTCAGCTGCGACATGTGGAACACATCATGCACTCTCTCTAATGCAGGCGGCAAGTCTAGTTTATACGCCACTGCACCTACCCTCGCAAGAATACCAAAGGGTCCGATGTAGCGTGGGCTAAGCTTTTTGCCTCCACCAAAACGAATCATGCCACGCGTCGGAGAAATACATAGGAATACTAGATCGTCAACCTAAAACAAAACAGTCTCAACACGCAGTCTAAATAAACATACACAAGCCAAAAAAATAACCTATACCTAAAACTCAAGGGGTCTACGGTGGCTGTCGGCCCAATGCCGCTGTCTGTCCTGCGCCACTCGCAGTCTGTCTCTGATGAGTTTTACCTTTTCTGCTGCATCCACGACCATTTCTGGTCCTAGCAAGGCTCTCTCTCCAACGTCATCCCAAGATAACGGTGTACGACACCTCCGTCCATAAAGAGCCTCAAATGGTGACATCTCGATGCTGGCCTGGTAGCTGTTGTTGTAAGCGAACTCCACCAGGTGCAGATGATCCTCCTAAGAACCTCCGAGATCTAGAACGCAAGTGCATAGCATATTCTCGAGAGTCTGAATAGTCCTCTCAGACTGCCCGTCTGTTTGGGGGTGATATGCGGTACTGAACTTGAGCTGAGTGCCCAAGCTAGCCCTGCAGACTCCTCCAGAAGTGGGAAGTGAAACGACTATCCCGATCTGAGACGATGCTCACAGAAACTACATGAAGCCTAACGATCTGTCGCACGTACATCTCTGCTAGCCTCTCTGTCGACGTGTCCACCTTGTAAGGCAAAAAATGGGCTGATTTGGTCAATCTGTCCACGATGACCCAAATCGCGTCCTTCCCTCCTGGAGAACGTGGAAGCCCTAAAACGAAATCCTTGGTCACGTGCTCCCATTTCCATTCTGGAATCGGTAAAGGTTGAAGCAAACCACCTGGCCTCTGCCGGTCTGCCTTTACCTGCTGGTACACTAGACACCGGGATACGAAGCGTGCTACCTCGCGCTTCATTCCATACCACCACACATGCTCCCTCAAGTCTCGATACATCTTGTTGGCACCGGGATGCATCGAGTACTGAGAGTCGTGTGCCTCCTGCAAAACCTCCTCGTGCAGCTCCCCGCTCGGCACACACATCCTCGTGCCGTGCAGTAAGGAACCATCCTCTGCGATAGTAAAGTCGTCCGACAATCCTGTCTGAACCTGTGCCCTGATACTCCTCAGAGCCTCATCCTCGTACTGTGCAGCTCTGATCCTGTCCATCAGCTCGGACTGTATCTGCAATCCCCACATCTGAATCTCAGTACCGGGAACTAACACCTCAATCTCCAAGATTTCCAGATCTGCCAACAAATGTCTATCAATCGTCAATTACATAGCCATCGGATACCTGCTCAAGGCATCGGCGACTACGTTGGCCTTCCCTGGGTGGTACTGTAATGAGATGTCGAAGTCCTTCATCAACTCCAACCACCTCCTCTGCCTCATGTTCAGCTCCTTCTGTGTGAACACGTACTTCAAGCTCTTGTGGTATGTGAAGATCTCCACACGCTCTCCGTACAAGTAATGTTTCCACAGCTTTAGAGCGAAGATAACTGCTGCCAACTCTAAATCGTGGGTGGGGTAGTCCTTTTCATGAGGGCGTAACTGCCTGGAAGCATAGGCAATTACCTTCCCGTGCTGCTGAAGAACACATCCCAGACCCTTTCCTGAAGCATCACTGTAGATGGTGAACCCACCTGTCCCTGCTGGCAATGTCAAAACTGGAGCTGTCATCAACCTCTTCTTCAGCTCATCAAATGCAGCCTGGCACTCTTCCGTCCAGACAAAATCTACATCTTTCCTAGTCAGTCTGGTCATCGGCGCCGCAATCTTGGAGAAGTCTTGTACAAACCTCCTGTAGTATCCTACTAGCCCGAGAAAACTCCTGATCTCAGCTACCGAACTGGGGGTAGCCCACGACTCCACTGCCTCGATCTTCTGTGGGTTAACCGAGATTCCGTCACCCGATACCACATGCCCAAGAAATTCAACCTTGTCAAGGAAGAATTCACACTTAGAGAGTTTCTCGTACAGCTTCTCCCTCCTGAGAGTCTCTAAGACCAACCTCAGGTGCTCTTCGTGCTCCTCCGGGGTCTTGGAATACACAAGAATATCGTCGATGAACACCACCACGAACTTGTCAAGGTACTGGTGGAACACCTTGTTCATCAGGTTCATGAATACTGCCAGTGCATTGGTTAAACCAAATGGCATCACCATGAACTCAAACTGGCCGTATCTGGTCCGAAAGGCTGTCTTCGGCGTGTCCTCTCTCTTCACCTTCACCTGGTGATAGCCTGACCTCAAATCTATCTTTGAAAACACCCTTGCCCCGCTCAACTGATCGAAAAGATCATCTATCCTCGGCAGCGGGTACTTGTTCTTGATAGTGATATTGTTCAAAGCTCTATAATCAATGCACATGCGCACCGTGCCGTCCTTCTTCGGTACGAACAATACCGGAGCTCCCCATGGTGATGAACTAGATTTGATGAAGCCTTTGTCCTGCAGCTCCTCGACTTGCTTCTTCAGTTCTGCCAGCTCGCTGTTGTTGACTCTATAGACATATTGTGAAATGGGCTCCGCTCCTGGAACCAAGTCTATAGAGAATTCAACATCTCTGCCTGGCGGCAAGCCTGGCAACTCCTCTGGAAATACATCCAGGAACTCCGCTATCAAAGGATGTGGCAACTCCTCTTCTTCCGCCCTGGCTCCGTAAAATGTGCTCCTGCTCTGTTCTGCTTCTCCTCTGACGACCTCAAACTCCAGCTCTCCTGGTGGTCTAAATAATACTCTGCCTCTATAACAATCTATAGTAGCATGATGCCTACTCAACCAGTCCATTCCGAGTACAATATCGTACCCCGGAAGTGGCATGACAAGTAAGCTCACGCTCAACTCTCGGCCTCCTACTGACACTCTCCGGTCCTTGCAGTGATCACGAACTAGGATAATACCTCCACCAGTCATGATCTTGCAAGTTCTAGCTAATGGTTCTGTGTCTAAATGATGTCGAAGTGCATAAGATACAGACACAAAACTATGGGAAGCGCCAGAGTCGAATAAGATAAATGCGAGAATACAATCGAGAAGAACCGAACCTGTGATCAAGTCTCCTGCTGGCTCGATCTCCTCGACTGCCATGGCGTACGCTCGCCCCTGGGGTACACCTCTCTGCTGCTGGTGCTGGGCAAACTTCTGATGTTGCGGTGGAAGTGGTGCCCTCTGTTGTTGGCCTCCTGGTACGGCAGGTATCCTGTCTGGTCCTCTCTGGGCGGCTGCTCCACCCTGACCTGGACGAATGGTAGGGCAATCCCTCAGCTGGTGTGTCGTTGATCCGCAGGACAGACATGAGCCCAATCTCTTCCTGCAGATCTCTCTAGTATGGCCTGTCTTCCCGTAGTACGCACACTGGATGGCGGGCTGAGTCTGCCTCTGTTGCTGCTACTGGACCTGCCCTCGGGATGGTGCCTGGTGCTGCTGGTGCTGCTGCTGAAAGGGCCTCTGCTACTGCTGATAGTGTGGACGCTTGCCCGGTCCCGCACTACTATTTGCTCCTCCGGAAATATTGCGTCCCCTCTTGGGCCTGAGGTCCAAGTCGTCCTCGGCTATCTGGGCATCCATCAATATGCCCTCGTAGGTAGCTGTACGACGTCCCGACGTGCGAGAATTGATCTCCCTTGCCAGCCCCTTTCTGAACTTCCGGGCCCTGTCCCCCGGATCTCTAATCATCGATGGCGCGAAGCGGCTCAGGCGATAAAACTCTGCGGCATACTCATCGACGGACGAGCTCCCCTGGGCTAAGTCATGGAACTGACTCTCCAAAGCTCCCAGGGCAACATCAGGAAAGAACTTCTCCTTGAAGAGCTCCTTGAAAGATTCCCAAGTGAGTCCCCTGTCAAGGAGTCTCGGCTCTGTGCGAAACCATGTCAAGGCGATGTCGAACATCTGGCTGCCGGCGGTCTCGATCTGAAGAGCCTCCGGAAGCTGCGCCAAGCGCAAGTTCCTCTCGATGTCCTCTAGCCAATCATCGGTGTAGAGTATCCCTTCTGTCCCCTTGAACTCCCGAGGCATCATCCTCTTAAAATCCACAATGGTGCCCGGCCTCTGATGGTGCTGATCAGGACGTTGCTGCTGCTGAGTGACTCTCTCCACAGCCTGGAGAGCCACTTGATGAGCATTCTCCATGTTCACCCTCATCATCTCTGTCTGGGCCTGGTGTGCCTCAGCCTGCACCCTCTGGGCCTCTGCCGACGTCCTCTGGGCATCGACCATGCCCTGAATTAAAGCGAACATCTGTGCTCCATCGACGGGCACACCTCCTGGATGCTGAACTGGTGGTGGTAGTTGTGGTGGTTGTGGTGGTGGTGGAGGCGCCATCGTAGCTATGGGGACCCTCTGAACAGGTGGTGAAGGACCCCCGAATGCTGCAGACACTCCCACATGTACTGGAGATGTAGGAGGTACTGCGAATGTCTGTCCGGCAAGGCGAGAGGTGGCAGACCTCTCTGACTCCGCTGCTCCGGTTCTCCGGGATCTGGTCCTCGGCGGCATCCTAAAGACAGATCAAAGAATTTAATTAAGGCAATAGACACGATATCATCAAGGAAGGACAGTAAATTTCTAAAGGAGAAATCCTTAAGAGTAGTATTATAAGAATCAGAAATTCCTAATTGTGATTGAGCATATCCTCGGCCTAATTCCAATTTCCTAAAACAGGCTTGTAGTAATACTCTAAGCGAGCACCACTACGATATCGCCCTAATGCGAATCTAGGACTGGACCTGCATGGGCCACCACTAAAAACGTGTCACGACCCGCACCCGAAATTTGGGCATGAGTCGTGGGTACGTCCAGCCTACGCCACAGCATCGGCGGTAGAATGCTGTCTAGGTCTCAACACAACATATATCCTGTCAATCGTCTCAACTCCGTACGGAGGACAATGATAATAATCCACAGTTCTATAAATATACTCAATCACAAGCTATAAGAATAAAGGCACGAAGAGAATGGAAAAAATTCTATAATAAACCAACCACAATAAGTCCAACTCAATCCTGGGTCTAGATGACCTCACAAAGTCATAAAATAATAAATACAACTCAGTCTCAATCTAAAACAATAATGCAGAAAAATAATCTAAGAACAGGCAGGTAAGATCTCCTCTAGATTAGGCAACTCCTCTGGAATTTTCGGAGTGAAATCTCCCTCTAATCCTGGGCCGTAATGAGTGGGGCATAAGTTCTCCAGGTC
Organism: Iris macrosiphon; assembly: GCA_036927795.1. Classification (NCBI taxonomy): domain Eukaryota; kingdom Viridiplantae; phylum Streptophyta; class Magnoliopsida; order Asparagales; family Iridaceae; genus Iris; species Iris macrosiphon. Next base: position 131,336 of record JAYESA010000380.1, read on the forward strand.
CTCTGAAAAATGTTATCCAGTCAGGATTGGAGCGAAGCACAAGAACTAACAGCAGTTTCATTAAATTGACAAAGACTATAAACAGTGTAAGAAATACAAGATGGAAATAAATGCTGGAAATGTAAAGTACTGGAGAAATGGAAATAGGCAATAGAGCATCTAACAATGAACAATAAACAGTGAATGCTAGAACAAGTGAATCTGAATAAAATAGACATCTAGCTAAGTGTTTGAATTATCAGTTTATTATGTGATCGGCTTGGGACTAGATCAGGCTGGTTATATATGATTAGCTATGATTCTTGTAGGTCAGGCTAACCATATGGTTAGCTATGATGCATGTAGTGGTCAGGCTAATCATATATAACAGCTATGATGCATGTAAATGGTCAGGCCGCACCCGACGTGAGAAGTGGGGTGAGCTATGATACATGTAAATGTTTGGATATGATCACATAATCTACTAAAAGTTACCCATCCCCCAGCTAGCACGATGGATTCCAATCACGACTCCTCATGATGGGGATCTAGGGTGCTAACTCATGTATCCATAGTGTCGGAATCAAGTATGTAATACAACTAGATTATAGAAGTAATCAACAAAATGAAAACTGTCAGAGAATGTACTCGCATGTGGTCCTGAGCAAGGTGTGAGGATCGATGTCCAAAGTGGGATCACAATGACCTATTTGTGGAATATAATTGTCAAATACTGAATTAAGGAAATAAACATGCTTAACTAATTAAATATGAGGCCTCTAGGTCAATTCTGAGGTTTACTGGTCAAAATTAGGTTAACTAGTCAATACTAGCCCATATATATATCATAATAGTCCATATTGGACAAAACCTAACTAAACTAGTCATTTCTAGCTATACTAGACATTAGTACATAGCTATCTATATGATATTACATAATACTTATATACTAGAGTCTAGTTAGCACATATATACTTATATATAGCTTACAAGCTAAATCACTACCTAAATACATACCTCTAAAACTGATACACAGTTTACTGTCTGAAATTTCCCAGACCTACCCATACCTACATCACACACAGGCTATACACCTCTCTCTCTCTCTCTCTCACTCACTGAATTCAGCACTGTTCACTGACACCTGGACACACATTGGTTCATTCATTCATCTATACACTAATATCTCACCCCACACTGATTTCTTAATCCTATACACACAGTCACACATCAACACATAGGTAAGCTGACACACTAATACACTGCTCCTTCACTCACTCACTGAATGTTGGTACATGGACACAAGTAAACAGCACATTGCCATAACCCTCTCTCTCACAGAATTACACACACACACTGTCACATAGGCACATTGGTACCTCACTGCACACAATAACTTACTGCACACACTGATAATACTAGTTACTGATACATACACACATACAAGCACTGAATTCCTCTCTGCACACTGATACCTGGACATCCACACACACACACACACACAGGTAAACTGCATACTGCACAGTTAACTACTCACTCACACACACTAGTAGACACTCACTCAGACATACACATGTAGACACAGCCCCTGGACTGCTACTGCACTGCTACAGTCTGAAACTGATACACACACAGAGGGATACATCTGAATTTTGAGACAAATACTGATACCCACACTGTTAAACACCCACACACACAGAATTTACTGCTCACACAGCATACATATACATATTCACACTGATCTCTCTCTTAGGCACAGGTCTACACACAGGTATCAACTGAACTCCTCACTGACACAACCTACAGAATTACACACAGGCACACAGGTTCTCACATACAGGGATACACACTCAGCTACACTAGGTTTTATGGAACACACAGAAATCTGAGAGTTCTCACACAGATATAGTTTTCCTCACACAGACACAATGGCACACCTAGTTCACAGCCATTTAACCCCCATTCACTGATACCTCAAGTTCCTACACTACCACACACATACATGCAGGTATTGACACTGATACACAGGCATACTGAACACAGGAAATGCTAAGATTCACACACACTCTCACCTACACTGGCACACCCCTAATACCTAAACACACAGACACACACACACAGGATTTCCAATACACTGAAACTTACCCAAAAATCACTGAACACACACACAGAATCCCCTATTCAACACCAATGTCTGATACACAATTTAACACAAGCACATGATACTGATACCCAGGATACACATAACCCTGAAATCCAATTCACTGCACACACATATACATACTCAAATTAATGACACAGCACACTGAAACATAAACAACTACACACAGATACCTACTCTAAAACCCGACTAAACAGAATCCTCCCTGACTGTGCACAGTGAATCCCCACAGTGCATTCTCCCCAAAACACACAACTCATTCAATACATATGCAATATATGTATATATATGTATATTTATATATTAAAACTTGCAATATCAGAAAGGATTAGATAGGTAAATCCTTAAGGGCATTTCTACAAACACCTAGGGGGCTGAAATCGGATCCACACAAGTACCCATGAATCCTAAATTCGAAAACCTAAGGATCGAGATCTAAACTCGTATGTAGGAGGTGAAATCCTGTCTACATAAAATCCCTAGGTTTAGGATTCCTGAATTGGGGGAAAAACCAACATATGGGCACAAAACCCTAGTTCCTCCTAAATCTCCATGTAGAAACCCTAAAATCGAAATCCAAACCAATTTGGTGGGCTCCTAATGGCCAACAATAATGAAAAATAGAATATAATTGAATAAAAATAGGGTTTTACCTATAGGGAGATGGTTTTCCTATGAAAGTTCTTCTTCCCCAAGGTTTCTTGACCCAAGCTCCTTGCTTCCCTTTGTTGGAGAAGGAAGAGGGATCTCCTAGGTCTGGATTCCGAATTTGGGGTGGGGAAATGGTTTTCTTTTATGGAGGCTAGGGTTTTCTTTCTTCATGAAGGAGGAAAGGGTTGAGGGTGGCTCCCTTTTTATATTAAAAGCTAGGTTAGGGTTTCTTATGCATAGGTTTAGGTTAAACCCCCATGTTAGGTCATGCAGAACTCTATTAGCTCAGGTTTAGTCATACTAGGGTTTGAGGTTCAACCCTAAAGTTGAAATTCTAGGGTTTGTCTAGAATTTGGGTTTCAAACTATGGTTTAGTCCTTAGGGTTATAGTCCTAATGAGTTCTAGGGTTTGACCTAAACCAAACACAACTAGCAACATATAAATAGTTTTAAAAACTCAGCAGATTAATTAAATACATAATTATTCAAAATAGTGAAATTACACAAATGCCCTTATCTGAAAATGTGGTAGTGACAGCACCGGCGTTCGTCTACCTTTTCCATAGTTGAGGCCTTATTTCAGCTTCAAATCATAACCCATGCTTTGCATAATATTTAATGCTTGTGGGCTATATCTGTGGGTTTGTATCCTGCCTATTTCAGATTCGTGCAATTCCTCTTGTATGATCGGGGTGCTCCGCCTGCGACCGAAGATTATCGGATGCTGATCGTCGCGGGTTGGTGGAATAATGAAGATGGAATCTTCGTGTGGTCCACCTGTCATGACTACATTAGACGTTGATGTATCTTCCCATAAGATCTTCCCGCGTTTGACCATTAGGGAAACTGAAGTCTGTTTATGACTCTTGTCTTTGTGTTTCTGGACCAAATAATCCCGCAGGTCAGGAGAAGTTATAGAAGAAGAAGATGATGGCTTGTTCCTTCTGTTCCCGTTGGTGGGCATGCGGACGATGGGAGTCATAGTCTTCGCTGTGCCACCCGTATACAACAGGTTGGCCATCTGGGTGGTGGATAATCCCCAGGGAAGGTGTCTTTCCGCAACTGGAGCTTTCTTTACGCTTAGGGACTTCGCCTAGCGTAATTTGGAGCTTCGCTCAGGTTGGCGTAAAGCTGAGGATGTCCTTAAGCGGCCATCAGCGTCTCGCGTAATTCGGAGGGCGTGCAGATCGTTCCCTTGCTGGCGTAAAGGCTGGAAAGTTGAGTGGTCCGCCGCTCTCTTTCCCTTGCGGAGATCACAGGGATCATCTGGTTCTCCGTAGATGTCAGATGTTATTTTACGCGCGGAGCGTGTCTTGTACTTCTGATTTGGCGCTGAGGTTTTATCAGAAGTTTTGTCTATTCCGCCAGGGATGGGAGACTGAATTTCACGCGCAGAGCGGGGAGTATACTTCTGGGTTAGCGCTGAGACATTGCCAGAAGTTTTTTCTGTTCCGCCAGGGACGGGAGACTGAATTTTACGCCCAGGGCGCGGAGTATACTTATGGGTTAGCGCTGAGGCATTGCCAGAAGTTTTGTCGGTTCTGTCAAAGACAGGCGACTGAATTTTCCGCGCAGGGCACGGAGGGAGCAAGGCTACAACCTTATTGGTCGGAGAGATCGGAGAGTCCACAGGAATGGTAGAGGATGTCTTGGACATCCAGACCTTATGCAGCTTCCTGTTGTTTTGGTGAGAGAGAGAGAGTGAGAGCTACCCTTTGTCCGGAGCATATCTTCATAGGCAGACTGGTCGAACTGGACGACCAGTGTCTTCTTCACGGTTCCCACGGATACCGCATCATGTTGAGCAATAGCTTCCTCATCATAAGAGAAAGATTTCCCCAGCAGAGTCGCCATCTTGTTTTGGATAATATAAACGAGAAAAGATTTGGTAAATACGGGAGAACGAGGTCTTGTACGAAGACCCGCCCCTTCTTTTATTGTTTATAAACAAGATTGTATAAATTTGATCCTATACAAGGATGTCTAAGTACAATTTATTTAATCTGGGTGAATATTGCTATAGGTGTCTGATCTGCAGTCGATCACTTTAGCCCTTGGACTACACGATGTTGAAGAAGTGCCGTAGAAGACAGGAAGACAGGTAGCAGCTTCGAGGGTTGCTGAAGAGGATGGATGCCCGATGCCAAAGTCGTCGATCCCTTCTCTTTACCTGAGCTCCGGATTCTCTCTCTCTCTCTCTCTCTCTCTCTTTCTCTCTCTCTCTCTCTCTCGACCCTCCAATTTGTCGACCTTGTTCCTTATTGATAGAGGTCTCTATTTATAGAGTTTTAGTGACAGTGACCACTCAATCGGTGTGAAAACCGAGTAGTGGAAAGTACAGCACCCTTTTACACAACGGTTAAAATAACCAATGCCTGCGTATAGATGATCCTTTGAATGAGCGTGTGACGTGGGTCCAACTAAGGGACAAAACGAGTATAATCGCTACGAAGATCACGGCGTAGAAGCCACGTAGGTAGGTATCCATCGTGTAGAAGAGGTTGGCATAGAAGCCAAATATCTGTCACCATGGCATAGAAGCCAAATAGTTATCAAACCGGCATAGAAGCCGAATAGGCGTAGAAGTCGAGTGGTCATAGAGGCCAAGTAGGCGTAGAAGCCGAGTGGTCATAGAGGCCGAGTAGGCGTAGAAGCCGAGTTGTCATAAAGGCCGAGTAGGCGTAGAAGCCAAGTAGGCACCGAAGCTGAATGAGCGTAGAAGCCGAGCAGGCACCGAAGCTGAATAGGCGTAGAAGTCGAGCAGTCACCGAAGCTGAATGGGCAAAGAGGCCGAGTGAATGTGGACGTTTTAGCCGGAATTACGGCTTTTGGAGATATAATCAAATCCTCAGCATTAATTATAGAGATTTGCCATTATCCGGTGCATTAAACGCAGAGGCGTGCTTTGAAGGTCTGTCACTTGGCCTGCACATGGTACAGAGACGTGTCTCAAGCATCTGTCAGTATTCGGCGCATTAATTGCAGAGACGTGCCTTGAGGGCCTGTCACCGCCCTGTGCATAAAAATGCAGAGACGTGCCTCGAGTCCCGTACGGAGTGCAGCTTTTGACGTGGCAGGCGGTTTATCTTTCGCGGAGCGTAAGGGGCTCTCATCTGCCTGTGTAAAACTAGGCAGCGTATTCCTCTGTGTATGTAAAAGCAGTTTACGCAAGGGAGAATGGCAGTAAATGACAGCCTGGGTTGCAGTGCTGCGCCATCATCAAAGCCGTCGCCTGGGTAGTCGAACAGTATCCCTTTGTCAGAAGTCGAGACGTCAGGTTCATTGCAGGATCTGACAGGTTCATTGCAGAGTCTGACAGGTTCATTGCAGGGTCTGACAGGTTTACTTCGGAGAATACAAAGCATCCCTCGTACACTTCAATGCTGCACTAAAAGAGGATGAGTTTTACGCCATATAGGCGATGAAGCACCCTGTTTACGCTGAAGCAGCCTGGGCATACTGCCCTACGCGGATGGTCCTTGAGCCCGTATTTCACGCTGTGCTCGGCGGAGAAGCTCTGTTTGCACGTTTGAAGGCTCTGAATTCCTCTGTTTATGCTGCTTTGCATCAATATGCTGCGTAGAGCTATCCAGGTATGGTTCTACAACCATCCCATAAGATACAGGTATGGTAATTCTACCCGGGGAAAGCTATCACGCTGAGCATCATCGGCGAGCAGCCCATCAGTCATGGCCCTCAGGCCAGCTTGAATACGGCACACCATGGCAAGGAGCAAGCCCAGTCTTGCCCCAAACACCATACGCACTGCAGGCCATAGCGTATTGCGGTGAATGCGGTCCGCAGATGCGACGCCAGGTACCACCACTCGGCGCAGCCATATGGAGAGGAAGCCAGCCAGTTGAGCTTCCCTGGACAGAGGCCTGCGGCAGCGCCTCAAATAACTATAGGCCTTAGTGCCTACAGGATACTGTCATATCCCCTCGTCGAGGATCAAGTCCGGAGCCCCAGCATCCACTATGAGATCGTCGACTACCTGAGCATTGAGCGCGCTCAGAGGATTCACTGGCAGATCCTTGCCCTCTAATACTTTCTCCGGCTTAGCAGTCCTGGACCGGTGAAAGAAGAGGTAGGACGTTCATTTGCTGATGTGAGCCAAATCTGAGGGCTCATCATAAAAAGCGGTGCAGGCAAGGTAATGGCACATCAGCTCCTGATAGACCTCCACTACCCGAGAGTCTGAATCCCCCAGCTCCCGGTTCGTAGGAATATACTCTTCATACAGAGTATCCCCCATCGGCAGTCTCGAGATCTCTGCCATCTCATGGAGGGCCAATCCCAACTCCCCCAGTGGAGTGGCGAAAGTCCCGGTGAGCGAAATATATCGCTCCATCAGTGCCAGGAACAGGTTGGGGTTAGGAGGTAACCCGAGCCCGCGAGCGGAACACTCCACTCTCCCTTTCATATATATATATATATATATATATATATATATATATATATATATATATATATATATATCATTATTTATAAAATCCTAACCCTATAATCATCCAAACCCTTCCTCTTCCCATCTAGACCTAGAGAGCGCCGCCACCGCAGCCGGAGAACCCCGCAAGGCCGTCCAAACCAATCCCGACGACCACGACCCCGCGCACTGCAGATTTTTGTAGCGAGGTACCTGTGTTCCGGAGTTGTTTCCTGTCGCCTCGCTCAACCAAACGCCACCCCGTCTTTACCGGTATGCTCACCCCTTAACCCTCTTCCTTATCTGTGTGATAGAGACCTCTTGACCTAGTTTAATTTCTGTAACACCCCGTTCCGCTCAAGCGGACTGCCGTCTCAAACGGCAATAGTACAGTTGTCCCGACCCGCTTTGCCTCAAATGAGAAGCAAAGGATATCTAGACTTGTCCCTACAAGAGTCCAGCTTAGGCTTTCAGAGGCTCGCTCGACGTATCGCTCTACCGAGGCGAATCATCGCTAAGGTGGATGGCTACGGTGAACTTGTCTTTGCTTAGCCAGCACACATAAAATCTGGAATATTCATGCTAGTCGCTAGGTGAATCACCCCTTGCATGCTAATAAATCCAACGCACCTAGCTAAGGGAATAATCCCAACATGTATTGCTTGATAGAACATGGAAATGAAATACTGATTATATTCAGACCCTCGCATGCTAAGTCCCTTAACGGTTTTATCTCTCGGCTTACCTTCGGGTCCGAGCAATCGTGTTTACTTGTGTCCCTTAGAAACGCATGCTTGTTTGCTTATGAATGTCTAACGTTATTATATTGTGCAATGTTTAAGCAATCCTGAACGCATGAATGGAACATAGATGCAATATAAATGAATCATGCTACTGCTTGTCTTGTACTCACGTAGCCTCCGGGCGATAGTAGCCTACGGGAGCACGTAGCCTACGGACGATATTCACGTAGCCTCGGGGCGATAGCCACGTAGCCTACGAGCGCACGTAGCCTACGGGCGATAATCACGTAGCCTTCGGACGAATGAATGTTATTGTTCGATCACGGACAACTTGTGCACAAGGTATAGTTCCTGTGGGCAGCTGCTGGGGCACTGGCACCGTTCCGGCTCCGGACGGAACTAACATTTAGTCTCACGTACTAGGACAGGGTGGTATGCAGCGCCTCACGTTCTTGCATGTAGCAAACCATCTTCGTCACAGACTAGTGTCCATTATGGCATACGCCAGTGATCACCTTGTACTGAACTTGTTGCATGCTTGCTTGTAAATGAAAGATAAACAAATCATCCTCGCTTAGCGGCTATCCGCGTGCGAGATACTGTATCGCATGAAACATATAAACTGAACACCCGAACGATCTTAAAATAAATACTCGTGTTTGCATAATGCTATGCCTCCTGAATGTTTATACATGCCCTGCTTAAATTAACAATGTTTGCCTTGGACATGGAAGGATAAATGGTAAGTTGGTAAGTCTCGTCGTGTTTCCTCAAATATTGCACGGCGCACTGCCCGACACGTTAGGCTATTCAAATCTTGTATGAAACTGATCCTAAGGCAACTAGAAAGACAACTTAATAGTTGTGCACGGAACCTGTATTACGTGTTTGGATTTGTCGAGCGGGCGAGTAGCTTCCCCACCAGTGCATTCAATGTACTGATAATCCACCAGTTTGTATGCAGGGTGTGGGAGAACCTTGTTCGGTGCGGATGCTTCCTTCGTGCGTGCTAAGGCCAGGAGTTTCCTCTGAAGCCTTGCAACGGTGCGTCCGGACCAGAAGCACATATACAAGACATAATGTTGGAGCGTAACCTGACCATCGCCTGTACAATCATTCCACAGTTGTAGCCACTTGGCACGCTTTTACTGTTTCAGAGAGAGAGGCTTGAGCGACTTGTAATCTCGGCTATACGCCACCTGTAACACTTGTTCATATCAATAAAAGAGCTTGCTTTACTTCAAGTTATGTTTCTAATGCTTCCGCTATATTTGTCGACTCAGGAAACCTGTTACCAAATCACTATGCGTTCATGACTCCGCTGCACTCGGACAATCTGTGCGACTCTGTGGCTTATAACTCTTGCCGCCAGCCAATGAACCATGGCCTTGCACGGGCGTGGCTCACGCTCGTACGGCATCACGCCCGGATGGGTCAAGCGATCGTTCCGCGGGAGCGCTGGCGAGGGTGATTCCCGCCTAGCGGGAACGGCCGAAATAGCCTGCGGAAGATCGGGGCGTGACATGTTGGTATCAGAGCCTGGCTTCTACGCCTTTGGACTTCGATTCGATATCTCTGTTTCGAAAGCTCGTTCGTGGGTTATGTGCACGCTCTCTCTCAATGCCTCGATGGGACGTTCCAACAATAAGTCTAAATACTTTCAAAATACGTTTGAATGATATGATTGCTTGTCTGGTTGTATGCTGCGAGTGGCCTTTGTGCCAACCTGTACGAACCCTTGAGAGTATCGCTAGTAGCTTGTCCGATTTCACTGACTCTAAGTTTGGTTGAATGCATCTATTCGAGGGACGCCTTGAACTAGTGCACCATCCAAGACTTAAGAAAAGGTGAAACTCGAGTGCTAAGACTTCGCTATCACTAAGCTGGTTGACGTGTTCACGCTAGAAATACATTTAGAAAGTGCGCACAATCCAATCTAAGCGATATGCTGATTTCGACGCTTGTGCAAGTGAATATCCGAATGAACAAGTGCAACGACTTGTCTAGGATTGCCTCAACCCTAGATTACAGCTTGTCCTCAGTAAGTCTCGAGGACGAGACTTTTTCTGAGTTTGGTAGGATGTAACACCCCGTTCCGCTCAAGCGGACTGCCGTCTCAAACGGCAATAGTGCAGCTGTCCTGACCCGCTTTGCCTCAAACGAGAAGCAAAGGATATCCAGACATGTCCCTACAGGAGTCCAGCTTAGGCTTTCAGAGGCTCGCTCGACGTATCGCTCTACCGAGGCGAATCATCGCTAAGGTGGGTGGCTACGGTGAACTTGTCTTTGCTTAGCCAGCACACATAAAATCTGGAATATTCATGCTAGTCGCTAGGTGAATCACCCCCTGCATGCTAATAAATCCAACGCACCTAGCTAAGGGAATAATCCCAACATGTATTGCTTGATAGAACATGGAAATGAAATACTGATTATATTCAGACCCTCGCATGCTAAGTCCCTTAACGGTTTCATCTCTCGGCTTACCTTCGGGTCCGAGCAATCGTGTTTACTTGTGTCCCTTAGAAACGCATGCTTGTCTGCTTATGAATGTCTAACGTTATTATATTGTGCAATGTTTAAGCAATCCTGAACGCATGAATGGAACATAGATGCAATATAAATGAATCATGCTACTGCTTGTCTTGTACTCACGTAGCCTCCGGGCGATAATCACGTAGCCTACGGGCGCACGTAGCCTACGGGCGATATTCACGTAGCCTCCGGGCGATAGCCACGTAGCCTACGAGCGCACGTAGCCTACGGGCGATAATCACGTAGCCTTCGGGCGAATGAATGTTATTGTTCGATCACGGACAACTTGTGCACAAGGTATAGTTCCTGCGGGCGGCTGCTGGGGCACTGGCACCGTTCCGGCTTCGGACGGAACTAACTTTAGTCTCACGTACTAGGACAGGGTGGTATGCGGTGCCTCACGTTCTTGCATGTAGCAAACCATCTTCGTCACAGACTAGTGTCCATTATGGCATACGCCAGTGATCACCTTGTACTTAACTTGTTGCATGCTTGCTTGTAAATAAAAGATAAACAAATCATCCTCGCTTAGCGGCTATCCGCGTGCGAGATACTGTATCGCATGAAACATATAAACTGAACACTTGAACAATCTTAAAATAAATACTCGTGTTTGCATAATGCTATGCCTCCTGAATGTTTATACATGCCCTGCTTAAATTAACAATATTTGCCTTGGACAGGGAAGGATAAATGGTAAGTTGGTAAGTCTCACCGTGTTTCCTCAAACATCGCACGGCGCACTGCCCGACACGTTAGGCTATTCAAATCTTGCATGAAACTGATCCTAAGGCAACTAGAAAGACAACTTAATAGTTGTGCACGAAATCTGTATTACGTGTTTGGATTTGTCGAGCGGGCGAGTAGCTTCCCCACCAGTGCATTCAATGTATTGATAATCCACCAGTTTGTATGCAGGGTGTGGGAGAACCTCGTTCGGTGCGGATGCTTCCTTCGTGCGTGCTAAGGCCAGGAGTTTCCTCTGAAGCCTTGCAACGGTGCGTCCGGACTAGAAGCACATATACAAGATATAATGTTGGAGCGTAACCTGACCATCGCCTGTACAATCATTCCACAGTTATAGTCACTTGGCACGCTTTTACTGTTTCCGAGAGAAAGGCTTGAGCGACTTGTAATCTCGGCTATACGCCGCCTGTAACACTTGTTCATATCAATAAAAGAGCTTGCTTTACTTCAACTTGTGTTTCTAATGCTTCCGCTATATTTGTCGACTCAGTGAACCTGTTACCAAATCACTATGCGTTCATGACTTCGCTGCACTCGGACAATCTGTACGACTCTGTGGCTTAGAACTCTTGCCGCCAGCCAATAAACCATGGCCTTGCACGGGCGTGGCTCACGCTCGTGCGGCATCACGCCCGGATGGGTCAAGCGATCGTTCCGCGGGAACGTTGGCGAGGGTGATTCCCGCCTAGCGGGAACGGTCAAAATAGCCTGCGGGAGATCGGAGCGTGACAATTTCTGTTAAATAACCCAAGATTATTAACTGCTGTAGACAGAATTAAATTCGTTGAAAAACCCTGCGAACCCACTTTTTCCAGATTTTCAAAAGTTGTGAAACGAAGCGCGCCCCGCCAAATGGGACCGTCCCGCCGTGTAACAAGTGTACCGAACGGTGTGCGCAGCGTAACCGGATACGTAAAAAGTTCACGAAAACTGATTCGGACGCGTGTGCGCGCCGAAATCAGCCCGTATCCGCGGACAAACTCCGTGTCATAACTTTTGTGAAAGTCGTGCGCATTTTGTGTACGCTCGTCAGATTGCGATAAAACTTGTGCCACTGGAATGGTGATTACGTACTGGTCCTGTGACCCAATTTTCATACAATTCTGAGACAGTTGACAAAGTCGCCAATTGGCGGGCCCCACGGTTGACTTTTTGGGCAAAATTGTGTTCGGCCCATCGGAATCCACATTTGGACATATCGTTGGGTTCGTATTAACATTTATAGTTATTTGAACTAAATTTTGTCCCATTTAGAGACTGTTACCCTTGGCACATTTTTCGGTGTAAAGTGGGCCACACGTGGACCCTACTTTTACCCGAAATTACCGTTTTGTCCCTGTGTCCAAATTAGACGAAAGAAAAGTTTTTTTAGCTATTTTGCTCATTCCGAAAATGTTGGTGATGTCTATTTCAGCATCCGGAGATGTTTGTTCGGAGGCCATTAGTTCCAGATCCCGTGTTCTTGACAATGGACGCTTACACTTTATCGATTTCTTGCCAGGCAAGTATACCTTGCCATTGTACTGTATTTACATTCCATATGAGGCATGCATGTTTATTTTTGCTTATTTTAGTTTATTTATTTTAACTGCTATATAAATTGTGGGTCCAAGGAAACTTGGGTGCAACGACGGTGTCGTCGTACTATGTTTTATTTATGTATATGCATTGGACCTACTTTATAAGACTACCCTATCTTCATGAGGTATTTATGTTTCATTGGCCATGACACTATTCTTACACGAGTGTGAGTCACATGTAGGACACGGACTTGCGTACTCGGCTGACCACTGGTACGTATAGGTCGTGCGACGGATAGGGATAACTGCCAATAGAAACTTTACATGCTAGTAGACCTGGCGGTTATTAGAGGTTTTATCATGTCATGGACATTACATGCTTAGAGCATTGGGTGGAAAGAACAACAAGTAAGGCAATTGGGCTCCTTTACACTTTTTCCTTCTGTAACCCGGAAGCTCCGCTGGAGATACGGGCGGTGATGACCCTTATACTACTTTACGGCCTCTTCCGTTCAAAAGACGACATGCTTTGAGGCCCCTGATTCTCCGAGAGGGTCATGCCAATCCCAGTTTTCAGCCAGATAGCCCACTTGGTGGAAAGTTGTTCTCAAACTGCATTCATATAGATGGATAGGCGACCCCATTGGATGTTTATATTTTAGTACTTTATTGGCATGTGTTTTTTGTATCTTCCTACGTCCCTTTGAGGACCTGGTCCCTTTCCAGATATAGATGAGCAGGAGTACCCACAGGAGTATGGACCTGGACCTGACGCTACCTATCAGACTGAGGAGGTCTTACCTTCGGATTATATGTGATTCATTGCAGCTATTTAGAGATTCTAGTTGCTATTCTTTTCGAGACATTTATTCTTATATTAGAGTTTATTCTCTTCTCTCTTTAGTAGTTTTGGTTATAGTCGATTTGCAGTGGATTTGTTTCCATCCGACTATCATACTTTGAGACTGCTTATTTGATATTCAGTTATTGATTTTCATTTATCTATTATTTGTGATGTGGATAAGATATAGATTTGTGTGTGACTTGTTGTGACAGTATATTACCACTATGGATTGGATATTCATGTACAGCGTACATGTGTATATGGTTTCCATATATTGGAGTTCGTATACATACGGCTGGCGTGTTACATATTCCTAGCCCTACGTATTTTGGGACTGGGGCATGACACAAATGAATCGTCGATCCCTCGGAATATCACAGAAGATGATATAAGGGCCATGAAAGTTCTCTCGCATGATGTCCCCTAGAACAGTGTCAGTCATGATCGGAAAGAACCTAAAATATGTAAATAATATACAATTAGAATAAAAAGGAATAAATAAATAAATGTGTGTTGAAAAATAAGAACTTATGTCGCTCCATCGGCTCATAACTCGAGACGATTGATATTGGCTGTCCGCTCTGGTAGAGTAGGGATCTGTAAATCTTGGATGACGAAAGTATATTTCGTGGTCCACTAGGATGTCTGGATATGGATTTGCTCTAGTAGGAGCAACTAGTAGATTAGCCGGTGTACTAGTAGTCGTTGTAGTCGTAGGAGTAGCAATAGGGGTAGAAGCTGAGGGAAGCCCGAAAAATGGAGTAGCTCCCCCACCGATGAACGAGTATATGGCGGCGAAGATAAACCAGCATCGGCATCTATGAACTCATCCACTGATGGTCGTGTGCGACCTTCATCCAGAGTAGCTATAGTAGTGGATGGAGGATACTAGAAAGAAGATCCACTATGAACCTGTCGTCGTGCTCGTCCTCGTCGTCGTGCTCGTCCTCGTCCTCGCCCCGCCTATGGTCAATATGACAGTAAATAATGGATGGTATTAAGAAACAAATAAAAATAGTGACATCAAGACATCATAGAGTAATGGATGGCGTGGTAAAACAAATAAATACAAGTGTGATGATAAAATAAATAATAATTGTGTTATTAAATAAATAAATAACCTAAGTTAATACATATGTGTGTACGTACTAATCTTCTTCATCTTTCGAATCATTTTCCAAATCATCTTCTACTTCATTTTTATTTTTACTTTTACTATCACCTTCATCTTCTAATTCTTGTTCCTCGCTCGATACCTCCATATCAGAGTCATCATCTATATGAGGTAAATCTTCTATGTCAATCTCTTCGTTAACTCTACCATCCTCTACGGTAACATCAAACTCCATACCATCAACACTAGCCAAACTTATATATGTAAGTTGAGGTATGACCACATCATCCTCCTGGTATGTTAGATCTCCAATATTATATGTGTTTCTAGCTTTAGTTTTGCATACAGCCCACCAATCCTTAATATTGCGTTGTCGACTATGATAGCTCGTGTAATACACTTGAACTGTTTGACTAGCCAACACAAATGGTTCGAAACCCATACATCTTTTTCCATATTTTATATTAACAAACCCAAACTGGTTGTCAATTTTCTATCTTTGTTTGGGTGTTGTGTCAAACCAATCATATTTAAATAGCATAATTTTTGTCTCATAAGAGTATTTCAGCTCCATGATATCTCTTAGTATAACATAATAGTCGAATTGTAGATCGGCATAGTAGACCGAACCCCTCATACATACTCTAGAATTCTTTGTATAATTAGCCTCATCATCAAAAAATTATTGTTTAATAGGCTTATCAGTGGTTCTAAATTTAAAGCCATTAATGGTGTATCCATCCCAATATTTTGCTCTCTTACTTGGTCCGATGGCTAATGCTCGAATCGTTCGTTCTGTAACTCTGTACCAGGACAAAACCTAAAATATCACGTATTATATAGACATTAGACAAAGATTGGTCAGAATGCTAAATATAGAATGCTTAATGTTTAAGATCTGTACATAATTATGGAACCACAATAAAAAAAATTATCAACCTCTGTAGCAAGATCATCATCATTAATATTAGGTCTCTCTATTTTTACCTCAGCTCTAAAAGTACTGTGATAATAATAAGAACAATTAGAGCACTTTTTTTCCAAGCATATACAAATTTGAAATATATAGCAAAGATGTGTCGCTTACTTCTCAATATCTTGCATCTCCTCAAGACCACTATTTAACAATATATATCGATGAGCGGCTTCAAACTCATCGTCTTCCAACCATCGTACTTTAGTAGCACTTGTAGGCTTGTCTCCCACATTAAAGATGGTGTGGAATACACTATTCGGTGCATCAACCCCACCGTCATCATTCCTTGGTGCTCTATTACGATTTGTTCTAACATGAGTATCAAAGTAGATGCAGCAGAAGCTTGAAACCTCCTCAATAATATATTATTCGCATATCGAAGCTTCTACATGAGCCTTATTGCCCACTTTCATTTTTATACGATGTAGATACCTATAGATAATATATTAAATATTATAGTTATTTGAGTAAAGAAATTAATAGTAGAAACTAATCAATTTATACCTCTCAAATGGAAACATTCATCAATAATTGACGGAAGCACCGATACGTGCTCCGTATGCAAGATGAATCGGCAAATGCTCCATAATATAAAAAAATTTGGGGGGCGCACCCTTAAAAACTTGCACATGTCAATACAATCTTCTCTTCAAGTTCTATTAAATGTTACATCGTCAACTTGCTTGAACACAAATCTCTAAAGAATATACATAATTTGGCCAGCGGAGTCCAAACTTGATAAGGCAACATCTCTCTCAGAGCAATAGGTAGTAACCTCTCCATAAACACATGCCAATCATGACTCTCCATACCTGTCATCTTGTTTTCCTTGAGATCGACATATCTTGCCAGATTTTACATGTAGCCGTCAGAAAATCTCAACTTTGTAATCAATTTTATTTTATCATTTTTTCCTTCCTACTCAGTGTAAATGGCATTGGAGGCTTGAATCAATTACCGTTTGAACTTTGTTTTAGGTGCAAATCTGAACGCCTGCAAATAATTTTTATGTCCTTTCTTGCTTTCAAATTGTCTTTTATTTTTTCTTTGATATCCATCACCGTATTGAAGATGTTGTCGAATACATTCTTTTTTATATGCATGACACCAAGATTGTGTCTTATGAGATTTGTCCTTCTAATATGGTAAGTCCCAAAAGATACTCCTCCTCATCTAATTTTGTTTATGTCCGAACCCTTCAAAATAAATGGCCAATATCGGATCTTCCATCACAGTCGGTAATCCATCTACCTCTTTCCAAACCTCATCTCCTGTCAGTCTCAATGGGGGAGGAGATAATTCTTGTTTACCATCTCTAAATCCATATATGTTCCTTCTCCACAGATGCGACGCAGGAAGGAACTGACGGTGACAATCAAAAAAGTATATTTTTTTATCATTCTGGAGATGGAATGCCTTACTCTTTCCTATACATATTGGACAAGAGAAAGTACCATGAGTACTCTACCCTGATAACATCTCATATGCTGGAAAATTATTGTTGGTCCACATGAGTGATGCTCTCATCTGAAAGTTTTGCTCCTTCGATATACCATATGATTGAATGCCGAACTGCCATAATTGTTTCAACTCATCCACCAACGGTTGCAAGCAGATATCATTATTTTTCTTTAGATTTTTTGAACCGGGTATGATAAGTGTTAATAACATGTAAGGATTCTTCATTCACATCCATGGTGGTAGATTGTAAGGAGTAAAAATTATCGGCCAACATAGTATTGAGATCCCGATTGTCCGAAAGGAGTGAATCTATCAGAACATAAACCCAACCGGACAATATTGGGCCCCATAGCAAATTCAGGATGACATCGATCAAAATGCTTCCCTTCCTCTCCATCTAAAGAATGATATAACTCTCTATCATCCATCTTTCGTTCATTTTTATGCCATGTCATGTGTTCTACTGTACTTGGGAACATATACATCATCTTCATCCTATTTGTAATCGACAAAAATTGCATGTACTTGTAGGAACGCGACCTTGCTCGGGTAGTTGACTTTTCTTTGCCCCGAATTGGCTTGTACCGGTCCGTGTGACAAAAATGCATCTATCTTATCATTGTTCTTCTTGTAGTAAATTATGCAACCGTTTCGACAACAATCTATCTTTTTGTAGCCTAATCCGAGTTTTCGTATCATCATCTTCGACTTGTAGAAGTTTTCAGGCAACTCCTTTGATCCTTTTGGCAATAACTCTCTAACAAACTGAATTATCCGGATGTAGCATTCCTGTGGCAAGTTAAGATCCGACTTGAGGTTCAACATCCGCATCACCACTAACAGGACATAATGAGAATGAGAATCACAACCCGGGTATAACGGAGTATCGGCATTCTTGAACATATCATAGAATTTTTTTGCATCAATATTCGGATCCTACGGATCAAAACTTGGACCGGCCACATCAAATACCAACTCACACGCCAGGTTTTGGGGTCGATATTCAAAGTTATCTCTGAGAGTAGTAGACTCATCTACCTCTGTATTGAAGCAGGAATGATATTAATGAGTCAAAGGTTCTACTTGAGCCGTCCACTCCTTGTAGTTTGGTACAAAACCCTTCTTGTAGATATGCTCCCTCACGAGTTCTAGATCTTTGAATGGTATATTATACATTTGACAAAGCACACTTGATGAGACTCCCATCCAGAAAATAAGGTTGACTACAGGTGTATTTGAGAAATTACTCAACGCCCTCCCTGAAATCATCTGTCAAACCAATTCTGCTCTCATGTCGCCGATTGTACATCTACGATCGGTCAACTAAGTATCGACTCATTATACTTTACATGTACAATATATATATACATATATATATATATATATATATATATATATATATATATATATATATATATATATACAATATGGATTAGATAAAATATGGATTCAGCACGTATCCAAAACCATACTTCATCGACACTCATTCGAATATGGCCGAATTATGGCGTCACATAATAAGGTTGTAAAAGCAAGTAAAAAATAAACTTATGTATCACATGTAAACTATTCGGCTAGGGTGACTACTATTTCATTCAATTTCAAAACTATTAAGAGAAAAAACTATAAATACTTATAATTATGCCTAAATATATAAAATATATTTTCTAAAATGTTAATAATTTATTAATAATCATTTATTTTTTGTTACACTAGAAATACTTAAAATTATGCCTAAAAGTTTTGTGGTGTGTATGATAATTTTTTACCATGCGTTCAAGAATACGATCCAAAAAAATTTAGTATGCTTCCTAACTAAAAAATATGCAACTTATTAGAAACTAACATTTAGCTAGATTTATAATTAAGTACCATTAATAATTATCTAACTTATTAATAATTTATACTTACTAATTAATGTTTAAGTTTTAAAAAAGTTTTCCACTTCCAACCCACATATGTATAGAAGATATGGATGTTAAGTGGTTATTTTGTCTTAGAAATTTGGAGACATAATCTCCAGACAAAATTGTAAAGGCATCATTGCTTTAGTTCTTGTCTCCCTTCTAGTACACATATAAAAAACGTAAGAGGCGTAGTTGGCCAATGATTTTCTCCCAACTATATACTTGGGCGTTCTCCTTGGTCCCGTGAGATTAAACTAAATAGTAAGAAAAGTAGGTTTGCTTATTTTATTTTTTAGGTTTTATATAGAGACTCTCTATTGTTCATATCTACGATTGCTTTATTGTAGGTCTACTTTTTATCTAGGTTTATGAGAAGACACTATTGTTCATATATAGCTACCTTTCTTCTAATTAGGGAAATGTATTCCTTTTTGCTCTTCAGAATATGTTATAGAGATATTGTGTTTCCATATATCAGAATATATTATCTCATATCTTTTTAATCCTGAATTTTTCTAGTATGGAAAACTTCTAATTATAAGGAACAAATTCCAAATCCAGCATCCTATTCCAGCATATCATGTGTATACGTGTCCGTGTCCATCATATCGTGTCCCTGTCCAGCGTATCAAAAATACCAAAGCATTCATTTTTTCTTCGTATCCATGTCCAGTGTATCGTGTCTGCACGTGTTCCAGACCCCCATAATCCAAATGCAATAATTAACCAAAGTGAAATAAGGTTTAGGGTTAACCTAGCCGGAGGAGAAGGTAATTTAACGAAGGAAGAGAGGGTCGGGGTAGAGGAGGAGGGCTTGGGGGTCGGATGCCGGAGGAGGAGGAGGAGAGGGGGTTGGGGGTCGGGGTCAGACGTCGGAGGAGGAGAAAAGAGGATCGGGGGGTCGGGGTCGGTCGAGGAGGAGGAGGAGGAGAGGGGGGCGGGGGTCAAGGGTGAGAGAGGAGAGAGTGTGTGATTTTGGGGGAAAATGAAAATGAAAATGAAACTGGGAGATTGAAATTTAACGTTTGGCAGCGACAAAAATTTTCGTCGCTAGTCCGTCGCTGATAAAAAATCGACACCACGGCGACAGAATAGCGAAAAAAATTAATATAAGTTTCTTACGTAAACAAAATAGTTGATGTTCTATTGGTATTCCATCGCTACACTAGTGACAAAATATGCTCTGTCGCTGAAATCCGTCATTATTTTTCAGTATTTTTGTAGTGTTTGAATGCTCATAGTGACTTCCCTTCCTTACTACAGGACAGTCTTTATAAATGTGGCATGTCTTCTTACAATTGTAGTACACCGGTTCTTCATAATCTTTGTGATCCTTTTTCTTTCAATTTGATCTTTCATATTTTAGGAATTTCTTAAAGTTTCGGGTCATGAGGGCCATATGCTCATTCTTTGAACTGTCGTTTTCACTTTCGTCATCGGACTCCATTTTGTAATGTTCCTTAAATGTAATGATCTTCTCCTTTGGTGTTGACTCTTCAAAACCTTTGAGGTCCAGCTCATGTGTCATCAACTTGCCCATGAGTGTCTCCAGAGTCATTGTAGCAAGATCATTTCTTTCAATAATTGTTATTGCCTTGGGATTTTCAATTCTTAGTAAATCCTTGAAGTAACTTGTGGATCTTTTCGTGATTGATGTATTCTTTACCAAGAGAAGATAAAGGATTAACAATATTTAGGAAACGTGTAAACATATTATCGATTGTCTCATTAGGCTTAATTTTGAATTCCTCATATTCTTGTGTTAGTCTTGAGACTTTGGATTCCTTCACTTGTGAAGTTCCTTCCTGAGTTACCTCAAGAAGTTTCCAAACCTCATGTGATGTGGAACATATAAAACTCTATTAAATTCAGTTCTATCTACATCATAAAATAAAGCATTGATAACCTTAGCATCAAGTCTGGCTTATTTTTTTCATGGTCTGTATATTTATCATGGTGCTTCTCAATAAGACTACCATCTATAACAATTCTAGTTGGTTTCTTATAACCATCTATAACAATAGACCATAAATAAAATTAAGATATTTGAGATAAAAACTCATGCGTGTCTTCCAATACGTATAGTTTGTACCATCAAATAGGTGTGACCTATTTGTGGATTGGACTTCACCATTGTTGGTGTACATGGGCTTCATGGTTACCATACTCTAGGAGGTTAGTCCAAATTAAAAAGAACAAGGCTCTAATACTACTTGAAGGATCGTTAGGCAACTTTAGAGGGGGGTGAATAGAGTGTAGCAGAATATATACCCAATTCTAAATTAAAGACTGTGTAAAGGAAGTAACAAACTAGTAGATAGTGTAACAATATAAATAATCAGAAAATGAGTATAGAAGAGCAAACGCAAACATATATATTTACATGGTTTCCTTTGTGGAGGACTAGTCCAGTCCCGAGAACTCTTGCTCGGAGTTAACTTAACTATCAGTGAAAACATAAGCTTTGATCCGAAGGGCTTGCGACTTCATACAGACACGAGCTTTGATCCGAAGAGCTTAAAGACTTCAGACACTTTGAGAAGTTGCTTTGAATAGCCATGCTTTCGAACACTTCTAATCGAAATCGCACTGGCACTTAGAAGAATGGGAGTTGTCTTGGAGATTGAGAAGGTTTAAAGCTCTTTGGAGAATAGAGAAGATGAAGAGTGAATAGAAATGGAAAACTCTTCTCTACTTATAGGTTTTTCTGGGGCAGAATTCGGGCAGAACTCGGATGCATAACGTTCAAAAATTTAAACATTGGAGCAATGAGAATAGGTCTAGCACTCTGATTCAGGAATCAGTTTTGGGTGACCGAATTCTGGAAGAGTTCGAATAGAGTTCTTTTCATGCCCCAGTCCCAAAATACCAAGGGACTACCACGTGACAATGGCCAGCAGAAAACTCAAAAGGACAAACCCTATTTAATGGACCCGTTAGAGTGCACTTAAGCTATAATACATATAAATATTGGTCTACAATACCTGTCACAACTTATATATATAATCTCATCCACAATAAGAATTTAGATCACAAGAGATAGTCCAGTCACAATAATAATAAAATAAAATTGTCCATCATAACATAGTAAAAATAATGTCACGGAGGATAATTCGTCATCAAATAAGGAAAAAGAAAATAACCAAGTACAAATATTCAGAAGTCACTAAACCAAGTCCAAATGTCTAACAAACACTAAGCATAAATAAATAGAAGAAATAACTGAGTTCTCAAGAGAAGTCCTCTGGCACAACCTAGTCCTCTGGTGCAAGTACTGTTCCACTTTTAGCTCCTGACCATAAACCTCGGGTTAACTCTCCTCGTCTATACCTAGGGACATAATCTAGATCCAGGTCCTCAAGGGACATAGTAAGGTACAATAAACACTCAAGCCAAAGTAACAGTAAATAATAATCAGTATGCTCAAGGAAAACTATCATAACTAGCTAAGTAAATGCATCTGAGAACACCCTCGTCCACTAAACCACCAATGACGGTAGGTCTCAATAGACACGACCGTAACTAAGGAATGTGGAGGGAGTGTACAGGCCCCATTACAGGTACTCACAGCACTAAGAATGACTCAAGCACATGCAACGGTAGGCAATTCATAAGTAGTAGCCCAACGGTACAGGTATGTTTCTCCCCGATCCCCATGTATCTCACGTCTGATGTACATAACACGCAAGACAAAATACTAACTATGTCACAAGTCCACAAGAAGGATACTGTCAAGTCACTATCTCATAATCACAAGTCCTGTCCTAAAACAAAAGCTGGAACGTCTAATGTCTCAAGTAAGGCCTATGTACATTAAAGTCGTGTACAATGTCCTAGGGTATGTACTGCAAGGGTTGCACTTATAAGATGATACGATGACAATATAATCTAACGATATCTGATTCTACGTACAGAAGTCGTCACCTGAATACAACTCAGACGCTAAGTATCATAACGGTCCTAGGTCACAATAAATACATACAAAGCCTAGTAATAGCAACGAGAACAAAATAGTGGAACAAAGATAAGGTACACTTGCTTGTTGCCTGCTGTTGTGGTTCTGTCTAACTGGTGTCCTCAACTGGTAATGCAGCGGATCCAAGTTGTCCTAGTATAACATATTCTAGTTAATATTCACAATCTAATCTAATTACTATAGAAGAATAAGATCGTTGCACAACGTTAACTATTATCGTGACGTTCATGCCAATAATCAAGCAGTCACATGGCATTGGATAGCGTGCTCATAACACTTACCATACTACTGTCTCTTACGTTGTGAGGGTCTCGTACATCGTTTCATCATACGTACGTTAGTGAAAAATATCGTCAATCAACTATGCATGTCGACGCCAATTAAGGAATACATAGATATGTTACGATGTCCCAAAACTTGCAACAACGATAACCTTTAGTTCGAGCACACATATAGTCAATCAACTATGCATGTCGACGCCAATTAATACTGAATGATAGATGATTTAAATTCTGGAATTATTATTTATTTAGTGAAAAATACCGAAATAGTCGTCGTTGCATGCTCAAAGTTCTGTTGCGCATCTACTAGGTGTTCTAGCTACTTTGGCAACTAGTTTGTGCATGAAGGTTACCAACTTGCATAAAAATTTATTTAATCTATAAAATATAATAATTAATACTCTGAAAAATATTATTTAATTTCTAAAATTTTATATTTTAATAATAAAATTACAACATCAATTAAAATTAGGTTATTATTGTTTACACATTGACATATATTTATTTTTGTATCATCAAGGAATAGTTTTCATGTAAAATTAAGGTTTCTCAAGCATGGGGGTTTCCTCATTTGTCATCAAACATAATTATGGGTTCATACAAGGATTTTCACATGGAAAAATAAATATTAACAAAGAAGTTACAAAACTTATGTGTTCGTAATTACGGCGGAGGCTCTTCTTCCGACACGGACCTTTTGGAGCATCAAACGGACTCCAAACTCCATAAAACTTGAGGGAGCTCTTAGAGGCTTCAAATATGATGTAAATATATAATTTTTTGGGACTCTTTCTACTATTTACACAGCAAAATAGCTGCTACAACCAACAGTAATTTTTTGCCCTTGGGGGGTGGCCGAACCTTCTAGGGGTGATCGAACACCTTGCGGACTTGTGTAGGGGCTTGGAGATGGTGGAGAACTGAAATAGAGAGCGAGTAGGGGTTTGTAGGGTTCATGAAGCTAGGAGAGGGGTTTGTAGTGCATTGCTTAAAATATCCAAGCCATGGCAAAGTGTCATATATATATAAAAGAATTGTATAATTTAATACTTTAACCTTTTTAATTAAATAAAATAAATAAATATATTAAAAAATACCAAATTAACCTATTCTAAAATGAGGGAGCTTACAATCTACCCAACTTAAAAAAATTGCGTCATCGTTATTAAGAATATAGCTACACTAGGAATCTATAAAGACAGGATAACTAAAGGCAGTTCTATGGTCATACATGCATCCTCGAATAAATGAGAATAACACTGTCGTATGACATCCTCCCTCTCCCAAGTGGATTCGCCTAGAGAGTGATGCTTCCAAGCTACCAAAACCAGTCTAATCGTATGACCCCGCAACGTCTTCTCCCTAGTATCCAGTATCCCAATTGGCTGCTCCTCATAAGTCAAACTTGGCCTTACCACAATCTCGGAATGATCTACTACGTGAGTTGGATCAGTCACATACCTCCTCAGCTGTGAAACATAGAATACATCATGCACTCCCTCTAGAGATGGGGGTAATGCAAGATGATACGTCATATCACCAATACGTTCTAAAATATCAAAAGGTCCAATGTACCTCGGGCTTAACTTGTGTCTGCTCCCGAATCGAATAGTGCCACGAGTAGGTGAGATCCTTAGAAACACATGTTCATCTTCTTTGAAATCCAAAGATCTGCGGTGCTTGTCATCCCAATGCTTATGTCTGTCCCGAGCTATACGAAAATGACTCTGAATTTGCTTTACCTTCTCAACTGTCTGTGTCACCAACTCTGGTCCGAGTATTTGATGCTCGGCCACGTCATTCCAACATATTGGAGACCTGCACTTCCTACCATACAATGCCTCAAAAGGTGCCATATGGATGCTCGTCTGGTAGCTGTTATTGTAGGAGAACTCTACCAGATAAAAGTTGTCTTCCCAAGACCCTCTGAAGTCTAACATGTAAGTTCTCAACATATCCTCCAGAATCTGGATCGTGCGCTCTGACTGGCCACCTGTTTGTGGATAGTAAGCAATACTGAATTTGAGTTGGGTGCCTAGACTCTCCTGTATACACCTCCAAAAGTTAGATATGAATCTAGAGTCTCGATCCGATATAATACTAACCGATAATCCATACAACCTCACAATCTGTCGCATATACATGTCCGCTAGAATCGCGGTGGACTGTCTAACTCTGAACGGCAAGAAATGTGCCGACTTTGTGAGTCGATCCACAATAACCCAAACTGCGTCCTTCTGGCTGGGGCTCCTCGGAAATCCTGTAATAAAATCTATGGTGATATATTCCCACTTTCACTCGGGGATGGAAAGTGGCTGTAACATATCCATGGTCCTCAGATGTTCGGCCTTAACCTGTTGACAGACCAAATATTTTACCACAAACCGTACAATCTCTCTCTTCATCCAATGCCATAAATAGTACTGTCTCAAGTCTCGATACATCTTTGTACCTCCCGGATGAATAGAGTTATGTGCCTCCGTCATCAACTCCTGCCTTAACTCTCAATTCGGAACATATAAGCAATTTTTGCACATTAACCCATCCTCATGGATCTGAAGTCCCGTCTGCATACCAGCTTCTATCCTCTGTCTAAGTCTCCGAAATATAGCATCTGTCAGCAATGCCACCTTCATACTCTCAACTGGTGAAGACTGAACCTCAAGGTTAGCTAACTGTCCACTCTGTCCGGGCAGAATAACCTCTATCCCAAGCTCTTGAAGGTCCTCTAATAGCTGGGGCTATGTCGTCAAAAAATAAGTTGTGGGCTTCTTGATGTGTGCATCTGCTACGACGTTCGCCTTGCCCGGATGGAACTGCAAATCTATATCATATATAGGAACCCTATGGGGTGAATAGGGTTAAGCTAATAAATCAAGCACAAATGATTAATAATAGATAATTTAAAAATTAAGTGTGCAAGAAGTAAAGCAATAAGAATACTGACACCGATATATCCTAGTATCCTCCTCGATGCACTCCAGTCCGAGACACTCTTATCCGACTTGAATCCACTATTAGCAAAATACTTACACCACGAGCTTTGATCCGAAGATCCGTTGACTTCTTACACAAGAGCTTTGATCTGAAGGCTCTCTAAATTCACACAAGCTTTGATCCGAAGGCTTGTACACTTCATCCTCTAACAAGATGGTTTTGATCTTCTTATAATAAATATAAAGTTATAACTTTTACAACTCAAGAACACTCTAACATAATTTATGAATAGGCAAATGAAAGCTTCGATAGAGTGTTTGTGGATGGCCTTTGGTTGATAAAAAAAATTTAGGCACAAAGGGATCAAACTTGAAAGAAGGGATTCAAGGCTTTATATAGGCACACACAAAGAAAGAGCAAAAAATTCAACTTTCAGCCTGCGAACGGTATACCGTTGGTATACCGGTCTACAGTGGTAACGGCTAAAAAAAGAGCTGTTGGGATCATTAAATTCCAAAAATTCGACAATTGGATTGTCAATTGTGATGAACCCGTATACCATCGATATAGGCTAGTATACCTTAGGTATGCCGGTCCAAACAACAGAGAGAAACATTTATATAAAATCGGTATACCGACGGTTATGCCAATTTTCAGGCCAAAAATGATCCTGGGTTATTTCTACCCTATATTTCGATTTTGCCATCCATTTCTTATTTTTACAACTATTCCTAAGATTTATTATAGACTCTAGACAGACTATAGCAGGTGCAAGCTTCTTCAGAGTCTGAAAATGATGATGCCATAGCTTGGCTTCTTCCTTTGATAGATGATGACTTTTTTCCTTGACGGCAGTTGTCCTGAGATGTCATAGGCGGTTCAGAAAAATCTTCTGGGATGACGTCGTCTTTGGCCCATCATGATTTTTTTATTGCATATGTCTATGTTTGTTCTTGCTTATTGCTTTTCTGCAGATACAAGTTAGGCAAACAAAGCAATATATATAGTAGCAAGTACGATAACATTTAATGTATATTTGAACTATGCTAAGTTTAAGTATTAAAAGTAGTGATAACTTGAATATTAGTGATATCATAATGTTAAATAGAATAGATTAATCATATTCAAAAATATAGTTAGATCATTGTACTAACAATCTTCCCTTTTTTTATTATGACAACTCGATTCTATTTAATATGCCTTTAATAGGAGCTCATATCACTTATATGTAAAACAATAAGTATATATCACTAAAGGTGGAAGAAGAGTATAAATACAATAGTGATTTCATGAATTGTTAGTGATATTTAAAAGCTAAACTTAATAGATTTACCATATTAAAAAATATGATACAATCAATGGGCTAACTATCTCCCCATTTTTTATTATGACAAACCGGTTAAGTTTAAGATGGATATAATAGATGTATATATCACTAATATGTAAAAGATATAAGCATATATCACTAAAAGCATATTACTTAAACTACTTCTATCCCTTTTTAAACATACTAGCACATACTTAAACTTATTTCTTCCCCATTGACATTATCAAAAATAAGCCCCCATACTAGTAGATGCAAGAAATTCAATCTCAAGTAAATAAATCAGAGCAGGAGGAATGCATAGACAATTATGATCAAAATCAGTTATGAAACCAATTTAATGGACCCGTTAGAGTACACTTAAGCTTTAATACATATAAATATTGGTCTACAATACCTGTCACAGCTTATATATCTAATATTATCCACAATAAGAATCAAGATCACAAGAGATAGCCCAGTCACAATAATAATAAAATAAAACTGTCCATCACAACGTAGTAAAAAATGTCACAGGGAACAACCGTCACGACCCGCGACAGCGATATCGGGTACGAGTGCGTGGTCAAGTCCATCATACACTGTCGTCGACAGCGGTAGTCAGTTGTCTATACCTCATGAATCTCCAAGTCCCGTAAATCAATCACAAGTCAAAGCTCTAATAACGATAAACAATCCAAACACACACACAACACCACAGTCCCCTAGTATGATCTTTGTACATGATACATCTCATCTCATCCGGAAACAAATCGATAAAATCAAAAATAATGTACAGTCATCCAATACATCAATAAATCAAAATCTGTACACTAATCCTCCATGTACCTCATCGCCTTAAGTATCATCCTGCTGCTATCTGTATCAACTGTCCAGTCAAGACGGAGCAAAGTACATCTACACAATGCTAGAATAAAATGTGAAATAACGAAACCAGAAACACTAAAGTACAAGTACAATCAATATGCACAAGTGGACAATCTAACATGTGATTTGAATACCTTTGTCATGGTGGACAACTAGAAGTAATCAGGCGCCCTGCACGTGACGTGCGACCGCTACTCTTCACGGTTTGAGAATTGGGTCATCCATGCACAACTCTGGTATTTCCTTCCCGGCACCAATAACAATCACGATACGAGACACGACACAAGGTACAATGACACGTCACGAGATACAATAAATACGACACGAAATACAATGAACACGACACTCAATCACAGTGTGTCCTACTTTGTCACGAAAAACAAATATACTAGCAAGATACATAATGTATAGGAACTTGCAATAAATAATAATTAACGAATTTAAAGAGGGGCTGGCAATGGAGAAACAATGCAATAAAATATAGAATGAACTTGCAATAAATTCACAAAACGAAAATGGAAAAAACATCGTATAAAGTAATTGCCTCTGGTCCAAAGCTGAAGTCCTCTGGTCCACCTAGAAAATAATGTTAATTTATCATATCTATTCTCTTGTAATATTAATTCTCCAACTTAAATACAATAAAACCCCTTGTTCTTATTTTATCATCAATTCCAACTCCTCTAATCAATAATTTCCACTTTCTAATCAATTTCCATTAATCCTCTAAACAATTCTATAAACATTCACTTACTCATTAACTAAACAATTAATAACCACTAACCATTTACTAGCCAATCTACTAATCCATCAACTAAAAAACCAATCAACTAACTAAACTATTTTGTAACTACTCTTGACTTAAACTAACTCTTGGTTAATAAACTAACCACTCCTTGATTTACTAATTTTATCAATTTTACAAAATCTGGCCCAAAGAGCCCCTGGATTACGGCTACTGACCTCAGTCCACAGAACCTGACCTACAGGCTCTAGCCCACTGGATCATTGGACCCATTAATTTAATTCCAACTAGTCTCATTCCCGACCCAACTTAGTTCAAAACTGAAGGAAAGCCCGCGCCTAAACATGAATTCAAAACTGGGTTTTCAAACAAAAGGAACTCGCCTATATACTGTCAAGTTCATCACCCGGCACTGCACTGGATACGAGTACGACGCTTCAGACACAGAAGTGTCCCGGGTCAATCCTGGACATAGTCCTTACCATATCCGAGTGTCAAGACTGACATAAACCTGTGTCAGTACCGGACGCCTAATGCTTAATTCAAAACCCGAAACAGGATTAGAACAAAGGATTCAGAGGAAAAGAACCTTACCTGTGTCCAGAGCTCGTCGATACGACACTATCGTGTCCGAATCAGACACCACGAGACACGAATCCTTCTCTGACACAAACTATCGAACACCTGGTGTCCAACAACAGGGAAAAGAATTTAGAATTCAACCAAGAATCCTTCTTAACCGAATTCGAAAGAATTGATCAACCAAGATTGGAAATACTTCAAAAAACGAATCAAGAATTGAAGACCTCATTGATCGCTGACTCGATCGTCGATCGACTCGAAACGAAATCGACATTGGACAAAAGTGAAAGCAGGATCAAGAACAGATGAAGGAGTGAGGAAACTCACCGATCCAAGGCCGATTCGTGCGCCCCGTCATCGCCAGGAAGCAGTCGAAGCTCGTCAAAGCCGCTGCTAATCCGCGTGTTTCCGCCACACGCCGCCGTTCGAACGTCGGTGCTGAACGCCGCCGAGGAAACGCTGTCGAGGAAAGACTCACCGGAGGAGACTTCGCATCGGTGGGGCCTCGTCGTCGTGATCGTTGAGAAGTCCGGTGCCCCGCGCTGGAAGAGGCGTTGCTCTCCGTCGAAGTCCTTGGACTGGATAGTCGCCGAGATTCTCGCGTCGGCCTCGTCGGTCGTTTGATGTCGCTCCGCGAAAGGAAGCTATGCGTCGGGGAAGAGAATCGCCTGCTGGGAAGGAGAAGCCGCTGCTCCGGTCTTCAGGTCGTCGCTGCCATGGCTGAGCTCGAGCTCTCGAGCTCACCTCTCTTGTGGAGAAGAATGACTCTGTTCTTCAACACGGGGAAAGCTTGGTTTAATGGCGCAAAGGCCGGGTGTGCGCTTAAAGGAACCGTGGGTTCTTGATCGAAGTGGGCTTGGGAATTGGGGTCTGTGGGCTGGACTATGGGTTGGAAAAGATAATATGGATGAATAAAAATGATTTTGATTATGGGGGTATATATAGGAATTGGTTGAAGATACTAGAATCAGAATATTCTAAAAATATTTTGCGAATATTCAGGAATATTCAAGATTCCCTCTCCACATGTTAGAATAATCCTCTCTAGAGGCTTCCCTCCAGAGGTTTACCAATTTCCTTTTAATTACTAACCTAAAACTTGATTTTAAGAAATTCTTTTCAGAAAATAATTTCAAACTATAAAATATTTGAAACAAAAATTAATAGAAAATAATTTGAGAAATACACCAAAAATTTAATTTGAAAGAAATATTTTATTAAAATCTGGAAAGTGGGAGTTACAACAACCCGTCATCAAATAATGGAAAGAGAAAATAACCAAGTACAAATATGCAGAAGTCACTAAGCCAAGTCCAAATGTCTAAGAAACACTAAGCTATAAATAAATAAATAGAAGAAATATCTGAGTGCTCAAGAGAAGTCCTTCGGCACAACCTCATCATCTGGTGCAAGTACTGCTCCACTGTCAGCTCCTGACCTGTAAATCTCGGGGTAACTCTTCTCGTCTATACCTGGGGACATAATCTAGATCCAGGTCCTCAGGTGATGTAGCAAGGTACAATAAATACTTAAACCAAAGTAACAATAATAATAATAATCAGCGTGCTCAAGAAAAACTATCATAACCAACTAAGTGAATTCATCTGATACACCCTCGTCTGCTAAACCACTAATGACGGTAGGTCTGGATAGACACGAACATAACTAAGGAATGTGGATGGAGTGTACATTCCCCATTACAGGTACCCGCAACACTAAGAATGACCGAAGCGCATGCAATGGTAGGCAAGTTATATATGGTAGCCCAACGGTACGGATATGTTCTCCCCGATCTCCATGTATCTCACGTCTAATGTCCATAATACGCAAGACACAATACTAACTATGTCACAAGTCCACAAGAAGGATATTGTCAAGTCACTATCTCATAATCACAAGTCATGTCCTAACACAGAAGCCGGAACCTCGAATGTCTTAAGTAAGGCCTCTGTACATGAAAGTTGTGTACAGTGTCCTAAGGTATGTAGTGCAATGGTTGCAGTTATAAGGTGATACGATGACAACGCTAACCTTTACTTCGAGCACGCATATAGTCAATCAACCATACATGTCGATGCCAATTAATACTCAATAAAATATGATTTAAATTCTAAAATAATTATTTATTTAGTGAAAAATACGAAACAGTCGTCATTGCATGCACAAAGTTCTTTTGTGCGTCGACTAGGTGTTCTAAGTACTTTGGCAACTAGTATGTGCATGCAAGGTTGCCAACTTGCATGAAAATTTATTTAAAATATAAAATATAATAATTAATATTCTGCAAAATATTATTTAATTTTTGGAAATATATGTTTAGTAATAAAATTACAACATCTATCAAAACTAGGTTATTATAGTTTACACATTGTCATGTATTGGTTTTCGTATCATCAAGAGGAGTTTTCATGTAAAATTAGGGTTTTGTCATGCATGGGGGTTTCCTCATTTGTCATCTAACGTAATTATGGGTTCATATAAGAGTTTTCACATGGAAAAATAAATTTTAACAAAGAAGTTACAAAACTTACATGTTCGTGATTACGGTGGAGGCTCTTCTTGCGACACGGACCTTTTGAAGCTCCAAACGTACTCCAAACCCAACGAAACTTGAGAAGGACCTTGGGGGATTCAAGTATGATGTAAATCTAGGATTTTGTGGGACTTTTCCTACTATTTACACAGCAAAATAGCTGTTGCAACATGCATCAATTTTTGGCCCTTGGGGGGCTGGGCGAAAGCCCTAATAGCCTATTGATCGGGAAAGGAAGTTCCAATGAAAGTGTTTCCAAGATAATACATTAGGGGTCGAACCTTCTAGGTTTGTCGAACACCTTGGGGACTTGTGTGGGAGCTTGGAGATGTTAGAGAACTGAAATAGAGATGAAGTAGGGGACTGTGGGGTCATGAGGTTGGGAGAGGGGGTAGGCTAGGTGGCGGCTAAGAAGGGGGAAGTTAGGGTTAGTGTTTGTGAAGGGGATTGATATATATATATATATATATGTATATATATATATATATATATATATATATATATACATATATATATATATATATATATATATATATATATATATATATATATATATATATATATATATATAGCTGGTTGTTGGGCATTTTTTGTTGAGTTTGTATTGGGCTTTAAGCTATGTTTCAGACCTAAGAGGTTTGGTTTAGCCATTAGTAAGGCTATGGGTGCACTTGGGTCTAGTTGTTTGGGTCTTGGTTGAGTTTGAGTGCAAGTGCACACAAAGTTTCACTTCCAGTGTCTCAAATAGGGCAATAGTTGTGTTATTGGGTTGTTGTGCATGTACAATATGAAATATATATATATAAATAAATGAGGGTGAGTGTGGGGTAGTATACATGTCTCATGAAAATTGGTTTGAGAGTCCAAGTAGGGTTTTGGGCTCGGTTAGGTTCATCTAGCCAATTGAAGGTAATTTTGCAAAGTCATTAGTTCGTGGTGTTTGTCTTTGGAGCATGGAGGAGATCAAAATAATGCAACACCCATGTCCCAAGTGTACTAGGTACAATCAAGGTCAATAATGTGAATTTAGTTGGAAGGAAAAAGGTCGTGCATTGCTCAAAATATTCAAGCCATGACAAAGTGTCATATATATATATATATATATATATATATATATATATATATATATATATATATATATATATATATAAAGATTTTATAATTTAATATTTTAACCTTTTTAATTAAATTAATTAAAAATACCAAATGACCCCTATTCTAAAATGAGGGGGCTTACAGTTATAACCGAGCTCGGTTGTCCAGTTTTTAGAATGGTTCTGGTCATATCTGGCTCAATTTGGTTTGTGTTTGAGTGGGGTAATTGGGTTAGTATGAGTCCAGGGTTGATTTAGGTTTATTTTGAGTGGACTTTGGGTTGGCATTCAACTAGTTCCAAAGTGCGATCCAACTTATATAAGTCTTAGACTCAAGAAAGCAAAAATACATAATAAATGTAAAAATAATAAAGCTAAAATGAATATCAAAGAAGCAGTCTTCGCTAATGATTACTGAAGGTGCAGTCTTCTATTGTAATGCTTTTCTATGTATCGACACGGAGTTATAGGTTAATTATCGAAATCTGGTTGACTGAGATCCGATGGGTCCACAAGAACTCTTCTGGAAATTTATCTCTATGGGAGATATTCCCTATATCTTTGGGAGATTATCGTTTTTGGATATTTATCTCTTCAGGAGATATTTGCAATCTCTTCGGGAGATATTGTCATATTTTCTATCTCTTCTAGAGATTATCTTTTCGGGAGATCTTCTTTTTAGGAGCTACTTCTAATCTCTTCATGAGATATTATACAGTCGGTCGTTTTGTTAAATCCATTCAGGAATTTTTTCACAAATATGACAGGACATTTTTAGGATTATTATATACTTTCCTAGACAAATACTTAATGATTCTATCACATTCTTTCAGATGGTTTTAGTCCGTATATGACTCATTTTGCAAAGCCTTCAGGAATAACATGATAATTTTTCAATCATTGAGGGATATACCTGAAGATTTAATTCCTTCAAAAAATTTATGTATATCTCATCGTCTATGTTATCATGACCGGAGAATTTTTTTTCATATTGTACTCATGATCATTTCAGAGAATCCTTGAGCTAGAATTGCTCTAATCATTTGGATCTCTTTATTGTTTTTCATAATCACCCATTTAAACCTACATGATTTCTTTATTTTGGATTTTGTACTATAATATCGAATACTCCACGTTGTGCAAGAGGTATCACATCTTTTCATTATCCTTAATGTTGACAGATTATTCGTGGTCTAGTATTATCATTTATTTTATCACCATTTTATTCTTATTTGATAATGTCATTTATGACAAATCCTTCCTAATTCCAAATTTTCTTGAATACGTATAAAACACAGATTTCTTAGGTGTCAGTACCTCTTTCTTAGTCTCTTTTGGGATCTGAGGTATATCCTCGACCGAAGCGATATACTTTTATAAACTGGATCTTTGGTTCATGACATCTTCCTGACCGTCATAAATTTTTTTCTTCAAGAGATGCTACTTCAGGAGCTGCTTCTTCAAGAGCATTAGGGTGTGTTAAATTACTATTATCTTATTCTAGAGAGTTGAATCATTATAACCTTTAGGTCTTATGCATTCTTAATGTAGAACTTATTCATTTGCTATCTTTATTTGGTTCTTTTGATATTTACTTCTATTCTAAAAGGTATATTTATAGTTGGTATTGTTTGCCATTAAACAAGTGTGAAGAAACTTTTGGGGCTTAATTTACGAAAAATAATATAAAAAAATCCTAAACAGAAAATCTAAGTACAAGTTTTTTTTTATTCTGGGGAGTGGGACGATGGAGATCGAGCACTGCAGTGGCTCCTTTACTCCGCTGACGATCTGACTGAAGAAAGGAAATGCTCTCTCTCCTGCCTATGTGTCTTCCTCTCTGTGCCTGCCTCTTGTCTCAGTCTGTATGGGTATACCACTCTGATATTTATAGCCATCGTGTTATATGACCATGTGCGCGCATGTACCATAGGCGCATGGATGTTGGGAGTTGCCACGTGTACATCCTTAACAGGATGCAGTTCCAACTGTGGGAGTGAGTCCAGGCCGAGCTGCCCCATGGACGTTTGTTGCGATTTGCTGTTGCTGAAGATCTAGACGGTTCTCATCTTTTGTATTCGTGACTTGGTCAGTTTGACACGTGGCCCACACTTAGTTGAAGAGAATATTTCAATCATAACAGAATTTCTTTATCTCAAGGAACCTTGCCACATTGGACGTATGGAGTCTGGGACGCATGGAACGCATGAAGTCTGGAACACATATGGACAGAGACACATGGAACACATGGGGCCAGAGATGCATGGGACGCATGGAGCCTTTGTCGTGTTGTACACGTGGCGCTGCATACTCATCAAGAGTAAAGTTATGCTGATGCGAGGTTCAGTCGATTAGCGTACTCACATCTTTCCAGGTATTCATAAAGTTCTTTTTGTCTGGATTCTGTGTCAGGCACAAACTAGTGTCAGGTTTTTATGTGGCCAATATTGGGGAGCATGGATGCTATTTTTTTGGACGACATAGTCATTATGTAACATAATTTCTTCTGGGTCGAACTTGAGGCACTTGTTTGTTGGACGCATGGATCTGGATTTTTCATGCTTCTACAAGACCCACCTCAATTTTTCAAAATAATAAGTTTAAAATACTTTGAATAAGAAGCATTAAGGAGAAAATGAAGGGGATTTTCCATTCTTCTACAATATGGACGATGGGCCGCAAGTGCTTTTAGGCTGTCACCTCTACAATTAATGAAGGGGATTTGGCTCGAGCTCCGAGTCGTCGATAATTTCTAGGAGATAAAGACAAAAAAGATGCCAAATGTCACATGGATAGAGGCGATTCGGAAACTGAGGCGTCAGTTTTGACCAAGAATAATTGTTTGATCAAAAAAATTAAGGTGTCAGGTTCATCCTCATTAACCACTTAGTTTATGACCTCGATCTCTTCACGCGGTGTAGAAGCCTATAAATAGGCGGTCCCTAGAGGAGAGCGAACTTTGTCTCTTGACTCGCTCTCCTTTTATAATGCCGACGGTCGTTGCTTCTTTACCCAAGGGTTTTGACAGGGCGAGATTGATCCGTAGTCCCCTGACCCTGATGCTTTACTCGGAGGTGGAAAATACTACAATTCTTGTATCAGGATGCCAATGATACAGAGACACCGGTACACAGTCTTTCTACGTAGATGAGAAATCATCTAGAACACGTATAGAATTTCCACATAGCTCTGTCACATGGATGAGGAATCATCTAGAACATGCACGGGCCCTCCATATGTGTCAGTCGGATGAGGGAAGAACATGCGACAACCTTTACCTTGCCGCATGGACTCGGCTAGAGCATGCAGCAATCTTATCTCTGTCACATGGATAATAGAATCCTGCAAGATGCGTGCAGATTCTATCTATGGCTTGGCCGCAGAGCCTATCTTTAGCTTGGCCGCATGGATGAGACCTCTTCTTGCTCATGCATGCGGACTTAGCTATCTCGAGACTTTTCCTCTGGCACATGGTTGTGACGTGGAAGTAGTATGCGACCTCTGTACGCTTTTGTAATCTTCGTTAAGACTGATACATGTGTTTCTTTATGCATGTTTTACCACCCTTCGTAGTGCCCATGATGGAGCATGGAAGGATATCATGGAACTCGTCATTCGAAGAAAATGCCAACCATATACGACAGTTTACGAAGAACTGATCCAGGAGACTAGGATGAACATCATGCATCATGCGTGTAGCTATCCCTGTTCATGCAACGCTTGCTAGTTTCTCCCCTTTATGTAGCTTGCTACCGGCAGGGGGCCTGCGGTGTCGATGACAATTTTGATTAATTACCACTCCTGTCTTCGGTCTTTTCGCATGGTTGAAGAGCACCTGATACCGCTCCTTCCTTGCCATATATCAGTATGGATTCTTTTCCATATACTGAGGTTTGCACTGCGGAGAGATGATCCATAATGTATTGCTGCATGTTGCTGGCTTCACTTGTGTCAGTATAAAAAATAGTACGGAGGGGCGCCTCTAATGGAAAAGGTTTATGTCACACCCCAGTCCCAAAATATTATGGAACTAGGTCACGTGGCATTGGCCAGCTGACACGTCTTCGAGGATATCCCAATTTAATGGATCCTGGCGAAGCGTGCTACGCTGTCCTAAATCTAACAAGTCTAATATATCACAGGCAGTGTCTAATCTCATCCACAAACAACAAGTAAAATACTGAAATAAAAGACTGGAATATAAGGACATAGTC
The DNA here is from genome assembly GCA_036927795.1 of Iris macrosiphon. Classification (NCBI taxonomy): domain Eukaryota; kingdom Viridiplantae; phylum Streptophyta; class Magnoliopsida; order Asparagales; family Iridaceae; genus Iris; species Iris macrosiphon. Next base: position 168,953 of record JAYESA010000380.1, read on the forward strand.
GAATGACATAGTACAACTGAAATATGTCTGGTGGGAACAAACCCACTACAAATGTTGGAGATAAAGTACTGATAGTCTGAAATAAAGTGCTGATAAGAAGAGTGACTGGAACAACGGCTAACTAGGTAAGGAGCTCCAGTCATAGGTGGTAGGCCTACCAGTCTGATCAGGGGTACTCTGATGGAAGTACCTCTAGCTCCTCGTCAAGAGCAAACCTCGCCTCCACACCTGGCCCATAAACTGTGGGATAATAGGCCTCATCTAGATCTGGAAGACAACCAGGTTCTCAGAGGGACGTAACAAGATACAATATGCATGCTAGATATAGTACTGAATAAAAGTAAAGAGGGGTGTGCTAACCATCTAAGTGAATGCAATATAAGGACAACCTCGAAACGTATAGGTAGGTGTAGGCATAACGGCCAACGTCCTCTAGAGTGTGGTATCTGTAACGTCCATCATTCCGAAGAATGAGGTATCTGTATATAAGTATAACGTCCACACTCTAAGGCATGGTGTCTGCAATGTATATACGTCCGTAACACTCCGTAGAGCGCGGTGTCTGAATATAGGGAGTCACCGAGTCTATGGTTCCTCTGGATACCACGGAGTCCGGTGGGGGTATCCCATACGTTTATCAGTTGTCCTTCCCGCCCAATATAGATATGCAAGTTGAATACACGACGTGAGTGTACCGTATCTAAATGCCAAGTCTCAGCTAACTATACTACTCTAGTAAACAGACTAATCCGTGATGCATGTCGTACGCACCGATAGCGAATCGGATACGCGGACCCGCATCCCAATATGAATGTACCATCGTGTAAGTGTTACGGTCTAGGAAGATATCAAAATATCCTCGCAGTAGAGGGTGAGTCAGCTAGCAACTAGGTCCAGTACACTACTCATCGACGCAATGTCGACTGCACCCGAGTCAATCTCGGACGCGAACAGTTCATATATATTTGCAACATTTAACATTTAATTTTAAGCAGTAATCCAGCAAGGTATACTTGCCTGCCCCAGGTAGATACGAAATCCAAAGTCCTGCTCCTGATGCCTCGGCAGTAGTGTCCAGCAATCCTATATAGGATATAGTAATGACCAAATTAGTCGCTACAATAGTACGACTAAGACACATTGTTCGTATCTACAGCTGACATAGGGTCGGGACTGTTCATATATATAGCTAATACTAGTATATACATATACACTAAATCATATTTAATTATAATAGAATAAAATATTATATTTGTTTAATAGTACGAAAATAGTACTTATGTATTAATTAGTATATACTAATAATACACACAGTAAATATGTATACATAATTAATAATAAAATAAATTCATATATTTATACATATACATATTTTTAGATAGAAAATATGTACATAAATTAATATATACAACATAACAAAGGTATATTAAAATGTTTACACATACAGGTAGGCTATATATATATATATACTTATACATATTAGAGGGTTAGTACGTACAAGTATTTAATACCTTCTATTATACACATAATATTTCTTAATTTCCAGAAAATATATTTAAACTCAATATATTTATATTTAATATTTTTCATATAATAAAAATATACATACATACATACATACATACATACATACATACATATGTATAAGTTCTTAATATAAAAATATAATATAAAAATTAGTATTATATTATATATAATACAAATCCACAGAAATTATCATTAAACTATGATTTATAATAATTATATACTATCCTCGTATAATACCATATACATACATATATATATATATATATATATATATATATATATATATATGATTTTCAAAGTATCTAAATATAATATATGTATACATTTATACACATATATATTTATTAATACATAATAATTCACAGTATTTATTATTAAAATATAAAACAGTATATAAGTATAATTACAGAAAATACCTATTATACAGAAATATATATATATAAGTATTAATTAGTATACTGAAACTTATACGTACATACATGCATTTATAGATATTTTTATAGGTATAACAAATTCATATATATATTACAATTTATTTATATAATACTAAAAACAATAAATATATATATAATACGGTATTTATACAGAAGGTATAAATACTCATTTAATTAATAAAGAATTTATTTTTAATATATGAAAATACGCATACAAATACCTAAACTAACTAATACTCATGCACATAGAAATACATCTACAAATTATGATAAATATACATAAAATAATGTACCTGGTCGATGCTCGGATCGACGGGGTCACGGTGGTCGACCGTCACCGGAGGGGGTGGCCGGACGGCGCTCCAGCGTCATGTGGGGACGTCGGCAACAGCAGCCGCGGTTCAGGGGCCTTGGCGCTGCGGGGGCGAGCACGGCTAACGTCGTCATCGTCAGGGGCTGAAAATCGACGGGGAGGGAGAAGACTGGCCGGGGGAGGGTTCGACGGAGTTTGGCGGTCGGCGGTGCTGTGGTGGCGGAGCACAAGGCGGTGGGGTGATCGGCTGTGCACGCCGGAGGGAGTAGCTCGGGTTTGGGAGGTCGATGGGGGGAGCTGCTCCGGCGACGTAGTGGTGGTTGCAGTGGTGGAAGGTGGGGGACGGTCCGTCGAAGGTGTCGGGTCAGTGGGGGTGTGACCGGAAGTGGTGGTCGGCCGGGAGGGGTGGTCGGGTGGTGAGGGGTTGGGGTAGAGGCTGTGTAGTAGTTTTCTTAGGGAATAGGGTTTATGAGTAGCTTCTAGGTTTGTGTGCCTCCCATGTAGTATAAATTAATATATAAATAAGAGAGAGAGTGAGGGGGGAGCTGCCTTGGGATTAGGGCCGGCTGGACCTATTTTTTTGGGGCGTGGGGTTGTCTATCAAGATGAGTGGAGGGCTAGGAATGGGCCATTTCAAATGTAGGGCCAAGATGTGCCTTACATAAAGTAAGGTAAGTACAAGGGAATGGGGGGAAATTAAATGCATACGGTTAGGCATGACCAATTCTTTTCTCCATGATGGTTTGGGCCAATGAGAGGGGGACACCTCATTGCAATTTTGCAATTAGGCCCCTGAACAATTTGGTATTTGCACAATATTTTAAATTGGGGATTTAATGTAACCAAACACCATATTTGGTGTTCCTCATTGGGCTAGGATGGTGTATGGTGTTTTGTATGAGGCTTGTGGGTGTGGATGTGGGTTTGGGTTGGAGTTGGATTTAATTAATTTGCGTACGGACGTTTGTAACGTCTTTTGTGCGACTAAATTCAGGCACGAAAATCCGTATCTGGGGTCTGTTCTAGGTTCAATATGATGGGTTGGCAGGTCTAGGTCAAATATGTGGAAATCATTCTAGGGCAACAGCTAGGGTATTATTCCAAATAATCAAATCATTTCAGAGGTATTTATAATACTATATATTAAATCATAATTAATTCAAGTTAACCCTAATCATGCTAATTAATTTAGTTAACCCTAATGGGTTTACAACATACCCTCCTTAGAGCATTTCGTCCTCAAAATTAAAATAGACATATATCAAAACTATTGAATAAAATAAATACTATCACATACCTAGGCCTTCGAAGAGATAGGGAAAACGTTGTCGAATATCGTCCTCTCGTTCCCAGGTTGATTCACCTGGTGCGTGATGCCTCCATGCGACACGAACTAGAGGGATAGTCTGGCCTCGCAGTACCTTCTCGCTTCGGTCTAGGATCTCTACCGGCTCCTCCTGGTATGACAAGCTTGGACCAACGGTGATCTTCGAGTGGTCAAGTACGTGACTCGGATCCGGTATGTACCTCCTCAGCTGAGATACATGAAAGACGTCGTGAACTCCTTCCAGTGTCTGCGGCAAGGCCAATCTGTAAGCAACTTCTCCGACGCGCTCTAGCACATCGAAGGGTCCGATGTACCTCGGACTCAGCTTCCATCTGCCTCCAAATCTGATAGTTCCTCTGGTAGGTGAAATCTTCAGGAACACATGTTCTCCCACCTGGAACTCTAAGGGTCATCGATGCACATTAGCCCAATGCTTCTGCCTGTCCTGTGCTGCTCGTAGATGCCCCTGGATCTTCTTCACCTTCTCCACTGTATGGACGATCAACTCTGGCCCTAGAATCTGTCTCTCGCCTACGTCACTCCAGCATACTGGGGAACGATATTTCCTACCATACAATGCCTCATAGGGAGCCATCTGAATGCTCGCATGATAGCTATTGTTGTAGGAAAATTCGACCAAGTGCAAATGGTCCTCCCATGAACCGCTGAAGTCAAGCTTGCAAGCCCTCAACATATCCTCCAGCGTCTGAATGGTGCGCTCGGATTGTCCATCTGTCTGCGGGTGGTACGAAGAACTGAACTTAAGGCGGGTACCAAGACTCTTTTGCATACTCCTCCAAAAGTACGATATAAACCTCATATCCCGGTCAGACACGATACTGACTGGCACTCCATACAATCGTACAATCTCCCTCATGTACATGTCTACCAATACTTTCGTAGATTGCCCTACTCTGAAGGGTAAAAAGTGGGCAGACTTGGTGAGTCTATCTACGATTACCCATACGATATTGCGCCCACTAGGACTCCTCGGGAAACCCGTAACGAAGTCCATGGTGATGTGCTCCCATTTCCACTCCGGTATCGGAAGTGGTTGAAGTAATCCGGCAGACCTCTGATGCTCAGCCTTGACTTGCTGACACACCAGACACTTAGCCACGAAGCGGGCTATCTCCCTCTTCATCCCGTGCCACCAGTAGTACTGCCTCAGGTCTCGGTACATCTTCGTGCCTCCTGGATGAATAGAATATGTTGAACTGTGTGCCTCCATCATCAGCTCCTGGCGTAGCTCTCCATTCAGACCATAAAGACGATCTCCACATCTCAAGGTCCCGTCCTCGTGTATACGCAGTCCCGTCTGTATTCCAGCCTCTGTCCTCTGTCGAAGCCTCTGAAATCTGGCGTCCGTCGGCAAAGCAGCCTTGATTCTCTCCACCAATGTCGATTGCACCTGGAAACTCAACATCTGGCCGTCTACTCCGGGCATAATGACTTCGATACCCAACTGTTCTAGATCTCTCAACAGATATTGTTGGGTAGTCAGGAAAAATGCTATGGGCTTCCTGCTTAAAGCATCGACTACCATATTAGCTTTTCCTGGATGGTACTACAGCTCAATCTCGAAGTCTGCCATCACTTCGAGCCAACGTCTCTGCCTATGGTTCAGGTCCTTCTGTGTGTAGACGTATTTCAGGCTCTTGTGATCGATGAATATCTCCACGCGCTCTCCGTACAGGTAGTGCCTCCAAAGATTCAAAGCAAACATCACTGCGGCAAGCTCCAAGTCGTGGGTGGGATAGTTCTTCTCATGGGTCCTCAGCTGCCTAGAGGCATAGGCCACAACCTTCCCATGCTGCATCAAGATGCATCTTAATCCTTTCCCGGACGCATCGCTATAGATCACGAATCCTCCGGGTCCAGAAGGTATGGTCAAGATGGGTGCTGTAGTCAGACGCTTCTTTAGCTCATCGAATGCCGTCTGACACTCCTCTGTCCTGGTGAACTCCTGATCCTTGAGGGTCAAGCGGGTCATCGGCTTTGCGATTCTTGCGAAGTTCTCTATGAACCTTCGGTAATATCCGGCAAGTCCTAGGAAACTTCTCACCTCCGTGACGTTGGTAGGGGTCGGCCAAGTCTCTACTGACAAAATCTTCGCGGGATCTACTGAAATACCATCTCCTGAGATAATGGGTCCAAGAAATGCGACATGATCTAGAAGAAACTCGCACTTGCTCAGCTTGGCATAAAGCCTCTCTCGTCTCAGCATCTCTAGCACTAGCCTCAAGTGCTCCCCGTGCTCCTCGTGGCTCTTCGAATACACCAAGATGTCGTCGATGAAGACTACCACGAACTGGTCCATATACTCATGGAAGACTCGGTTCATCAAGTTCATAAACACAGCAGGCGCATTTGTTAATCCGAAAGGCATCACTAGGAACTCATAATGACCATAACGAGTCCTAAATGCTGTCTTTGGAATGTTCTCCCTTTGCACCTTCACCTGATGGTAGTCCGATCTCAAGTCGATCTTCGTGAACACCACTGCTCCTGTCAGCTGGTTGAACAGATCGTCGATTCGCGGTAGAGGGTACTTGTTCTTGATAGTTAGAGCATTAAGGGCTCTATAATCAATGCACATCCGGAACGTCCCGTCCTTCTTCGGTACAAACAACACTGGTGCTCCCCAGGGTGATGCAATAGTACGAATGAATCCCTTGATCTGCAACTCCTCCAGCTGTAGCTTCAGCTCATCAAGCTCCTTCTTCGCCAACCGGTACACATTTGATGATACCGGTGCTGCTCCAGGTATTAGCTCAATGGTGAACTCCACCTCTCTATCAGGCGGTAGGCCTGGCAACTCCTCTGGGAAAATATCCTCGAACTCTGCAATGATTTTTGGGGGTGCCGTCTCCATCGCCATGTAAGCTCCAGCTGCGTGTCCTACTCCTCGCTCGATGGTGCCTCGCATGAATTCGAACTCCGGGTGTCCTGGCAGTCTAAAAGTAACGCTACCCTTCCGGCAATCTAGTACGGCATTGTACTGGCTTAACCAGTCCATGCCCAGTACTACGTCGAAAGCTGGCATTGGGAGTACCAAAAATCGCGCTCTCATCTCTCTACCACAAACTACTACCGAGCACGTTCTAATGGTGCTGGTAACCGGTACGATGCCTCCTCCAGTAAGTATCTTCCAACTCTTAGGTAAGGGGGAAGTTGCTACTCTATGCATTGCTATGAAGCTACTAGATATAAATGACAGTATAGCTCCAGAATCAAACAGTGCAGTTGCAGGTAATGATGCAACTAGAATTGTACCTGCTATAGCCTCTCCCTCTGGTTCCTCCTCGATAGATGCTAAAGCAAAGGCTTGTCCGCGCCTCTGCCCTCCTGCCTGCTGTCGGGCCTGGTTGAAGTGTGCCTCCTGTGGGACCAAGGGTGGTCCTCTCTGCTGTCCTCCGGTAGCTGGTGGACGCTGTCCTCCTGCTGGGGGTAGTATCCTCAGTGGTGCTGCTGGTGGTCTCTGTCCAGTCTGGGGTGCTGCGTCTCTGCGTTGGGGGCAGTCTCTAGCAAGGTGCTGGCTGGCTCCACAGACCATGCAGAGCCCGAGCTTCTTCCGGCAGTCTCTGATGATGTGTCCCCTCTTGCCACAGAAGTGACAGGTCGGAAGCTCCTACTGCTGGTACGGCACTGTCCTCTGCTGCGCCTGCGCTCCTGGACGGCGGATCGGTCCTCCTGCTCCTTGCTGGGTCTTGGCTGGTACATTCGCGCTGGAACGTCTCACTCCTCCTATAGCCTCCTGGATCCTCGCCTCTGATAGGACCTCTTCATAAGAGATCCTCGCCTGGGTAGTAGTGTACCTCTGTAGCTCGTGAGAGAGGCCATGGTAGAATCTCCTGGCTTTCTCCAGGTCGTTGGGGATCAGGGCTGCACCGAATCGGCTGAGTCTGTTGAACTCTCCGTCGTAGGCGTCCACAGTCAGGTTCCCCTGCTCCAGGTGCAGGAACTGAGAGTACAGGGCGTTCCTCACTGTAGCTGGGAAATACTTCGTGTTGAAGAACTACAAAAATTCCTCCCAAGTCTGCTGTCTGCCAATGTTGTGCTCCATAGAGTCCCACCAGTGATGGGCGTTGCCTGTGAGTTGGGCCCTCACCGCGGTCATCCAGAGATCAGGGTGTAACTGCGAACCCTCTAACAGCATCTCAGTGTTGAAGACCCAGTCTGAGATCTCCTCAGCCGTCTCCTTGCCCGAGAAGGTTCCCGGGCCCATCTGTCTGAAGCCTCGTACAGTGCCTGCTCGCTGGGCAGGTATAGGTGCTGGTGCTGGTACTTGGGCAAGTGCCCTCTCCAGTACTTCCATCAGGCCCTGTCTCAGGGTCTCCGTCTGCTGCCACTGGGCCTGCATCATCATCTGGAAGAACTGCATCATCTGGGGCTATCCTTCCACTGGTGGCATCTGAGGTAGAAACGGTGGAGGTGGTGGAAGCGGTACCTCCGGCTGTCTCCTTGGTGTCTCCTCGGGTGCCGGCCTCTCGTACTGCGGCATCGGTGTCGCCCTCGAGGTCTACCCCTCGAAGTACTGCCTCGGAATCGTCTGTGATGCTTGGCCCTCTGGCTGCTACATCTCCTCGTCGGGAGAGACCTGATGCCAGTGCATCATCGGGGCCTGAGGGATCACCTCTGCCTCTGGCTGAGGCTACTGTCTGGGTGGTCCCTGTGTCATATTCTCCCTCGGTGCTGCAGGTGGTACTATGGCACCGAGTATCTCACGTCGGCTCCGAAGGTTCATCTCGCTGTAAGAGATAGAACTACATTAGAGAGAGTACGGAATAAATCAAACAGGATGCATGTATTTTAAAGTATGGAAGAGGTTCAAAGGCGTAATCAAGTGGATGAGACCTAGTAATTTCTATCCTATTTCAGGCTCGCTGGGCATGTTGTCATACCATAAGCGATAAACATTTGATGTTTAGACCTGCATGGGCCACCACTAAAACCATGTCACGTCCCAGTCCCAAAATATTATGGAACTAGGCTACGTGGCATTGGCCAGCTGACACGTCTTCGAGGATATCCCAATTTAATGGATCCTGGCGAAGCGTGCTACGCTGTCCTAAATCTAACAAGTCTAATATATAACAGGCAGTGTCTAATCTCATCCACAAACAACAAGTAAAATACTGAAATGAAAGACTGGAATATAAGGACATAGTCGAATGACATAGTACAACTGAAATATGTCTGGTAGGAACAAACCCACTACAAATGTTGGAGATAAAGTACTGATAGTCTGAAATAAAGTGCTGATAAGAAGAGTGACTGGAACAATGGCTAACTAGGTAAGGAGCTCCAGTCATAGGCGGTAGGCCTATCAGTCTGATCAGGGGTACTCTGATAGAAGTACCTCCAGCTCCTCGTCAAGAGCAAACCTCGCCTCCACACCTGGCCCGTAAACTGTAGGATAATAGGCCTCGTCCAGATCTAGAAAGACAACCAGGTCCTCAGAGGGACGTAACAAGATACAATATGCATGCTAGATATAGTACTGAATAAAAGTAAAGAGGGGTGTGCTAACCATATAAGTGAATACAATATAAGGACAACCTCGGAACGTATAGGTAGGTGTAGGCATAACGGCCAACGTCCTCTAGAGTGTGGTATCTGCAACGTCCATCATTCCGAAGAATGAGGTATCTGTATATAAGTATAATGTCCACACTCTAAGGCATGGTGTCTGCAATGTATATACGTCCGTAACACTCCGTAGAGCGCGGTGTCTGAATATAGGGAGTCACCGGGTCTATGGTTCCTCTGGATACCACGAAGTCCGGTGGGGGTATCCCATACGTTTATCAGTTGTCCTTCCCGCCCAATGTAGATACGCAAGTCGAATACACGACGTGAGTGTACCGTATCTAAATGCCAAGTCTCAGCTAACTATACTACTCTAGTAAACAGACTAATCCGTGATGCATGTCGTACGCACCGATAGCGAATCGGATACGCGGACCCGCATCCCAATATGAATGTACCATCATGTAAGTGTCACGGTCTAGGAAGATATCAAAATATCCTCGCAGTAGAGGGTGAGTCAGCTAGCAACTAGGTCCAGTACACTACTCATCGACGCAACGTCGACTGCACCCGAGTCAATCTTGGACACGCACAGTTCATATATATTTGCAATATTTAACATTTAATTTTAAGTAGTAATCCAGCAAGGTATACTTGCCTGCCCCGAGTAGCTGCGAAATCCAAAGTCCTGCTCCTGATGCCTCGGCAGTAGTGTCCAGCAATCCTATATAGGATATAGTAATGACCAAATTAGTCGCTACAATAGCACGACTACGACACACTGTTCGTATCTACAGCTGACACAGGGTCGGGACTGTTCATATATATAGCTAATACTAGTATATACATATACACTAAATCATATTTAATTATAATAGAATAAAATATTATATTTATTTAATAGTACGAAAATAGTACTTATGTATTAATTAGTATATACTAATAATACACACAGTAAATATGTATACATAATTAATAATAACATAAATTCATATATTTATAAATATACATATTTTTAGATAGAAAATATGTACATAAATTAATATATACAACATAACAAAGGTATATTAAAATGTATACACATACTGGTAGGCTATATATATATATATACTTATACATATTAGAGGGTTAGTACGTACAAGTATTTAATACCTACTATTATACACATAATATTTCTTAATTTCCAGAAAATATATTTAAACTCAATATATTTATATTTAATATTTTTCATATAATAAAAATATATATACATACATACATACATACATACATACATACATACATATATATAAGTTCTTAATATAAAAATATAATATAAAAATTAGTATTATATTATATATAATACAAATCCACAGAAATTATCATTAAACTATGATTTATAATAATTATATACTATCCTTGTACCTCGTATAATACCATATACATATATATATATATATATATATATATGATTTTTAAAGTATCTAAATATAATATATGTATACATTTATACACATATATATTTATTAATACATAATAATTCACAGTATTTATTATTAAAATATAAAACAGTATATAAGGTATAATTACAGAAAATACCTATTATACAGAAATATATATATATAAGTATTAATTAGTATACTGAAACGTATACGTACATACATGCATTTATAGATATTTTTATAGGTATAACAAATTCATATATATATTACAATTTATTTATATAATACTAAAAACAATAAATATATATATAATATGGTATTTATACAGAAGGTATAAATACTCATTTAATTAATACAGAATTTTATTTTTAATATACGAAAATACGTATACAAATACCTAAACTAACTAATACTCATGCACATAGAAATACATCTACAAATTATGATAAATATACATAAAATAATGTACCTGGTCGATGCTCGGATCGATGGGGTCACGGTGGTCGACCGTCATCGGAGGAGGTGGCCGGACGGCGCTCCGGCGTCGTGCGGGGACGCTGGCAACAGCAACCGCGGTTCAGGGGCCTTGGTGCTGCGGGGGCGAGCACGGCCAACGTCGTCGTCGTCAGGGGCTGAAAATCGATGGGGAGGGAGAAGAATGGCCGGGGGAGGGTTCGGCGGAGTTTGGCGGTCGGCGGTGATGTGGTGGCAGAGCACAAGGCGGTGGGGTGATCGGCTGTGCACGCAGGAGGGAGTAGCTCGGGTTGGGGAGGTCGCTGGGGGGAGCTGCTCCGGCGACGTAGTGGTGGTTGGAGATGGTGGCAGGTGGGGGACGGTCCGGCGAAGGTGTCGGGTCAATGGGGGTGTGACCGGAAGTGGTGGTCGGCCGGGAGGGGTGGTCGGGTGGTGAGGGGTTGGGGTAGAGGCTGTGTAGTGGTTTTCTTAGGGAATAGGGTTTATGAGTAGCTTCTAGGTTTGTGTGCCTCCCATGTAGTATAAATTAATGTATAAATAGGAGAAAGAGTGAGGGGGGGCTACCTTGGGATTAGGGCCGGCTGGACCTATTTTTTTGGGGCGTGGGGTTGTCCATCAAGATGAGTGGAGGGCTAGGAATGGGCCATTTCAAATGTAGGGCCAAGATGTGCCTTACATAAAGTAAGGTAAGTACAAGGGAATGGGGGGAAAATTTAATGCATACGGTTAGGCATGACCAATTCTTTTCTCCATGATGGTTTGGGCCAATGAGAGGGGGACACCTTATTACAATTTTGCAATTAGGCCCCTGAACAATTTGGTATTTGCACAATATTTTAAATTGGGGATTTAATGTTACCAAACACCATGTTTGGTGTTCCTCATTGGGCTAGGATGGTGTATGGTGTTTTGTATGAGGCTTGTGGGTGTGGATGTGGGTTTGGGTTGGAGTTGGGTCTAATTCAAATGAGGTTAGGTCACCATATTAATTAATTCATAATTAATGCATCGGCGTTTCTAATTTAATTTAATAACAATCCGGGAGTCTAAATTTGGTTGGACAAGGGTCATTAGTGTAGTAGGCTCAGTGTACAATAATATCGTGATCTGGGTTGGTCAAGACGGATCGAGGTGGGGTCTCAATTTTGATTGGAACGGACAACGAACGTAATTACGCAATTTAATTAATTTGCGTACGGACGTTTGTAACGACTTTTGTGTGACTAAAATCAGGAACGAAAATCCGCATCCGGGGTCTGTTCTAGGTTCAATTTGATGGGTTGGCAGGTCTAGGTCAAATATGTAGAAATCGTTCTAGGGCAACAGCTAGGGTATTATTCCAAATAATCAAATCATTTCACAGGTATTTATAATACTATATATTAAATCATAATTAATTCAAGTTAACCCTAATCATGCTAATTAATTTAGTTAACCCTAATTTCTGGTCGAGGGGGTTTACAACATACCCTCCTTAGAGCATTTCGTCCTCGAAATTAAAACAGACATATCAAAACTATTGAATGAAATAAATACTATCACATACCTAGGCCTTCGAAGAGATGGGGAAAACGTTGCCGAATATCGTCCTCTCGTTCCCAGGTTGATTCACTTGGTGCGTGATGCCTCCATGCGACACGAACTAGAGGGATAGTCTGGCCTCCCAGTACCTTCTCGCTTCGGTCTAGGATCTCTACCGGCTCCTCCTGGTATGACAAGCTTGGACCAACGGTGATCTTCGAGTGGTCAAGCACGTGACTCGGATCCGGTATGTACCTCCTCAGCTGAGATACATGAAAGACATCGTGAACTCCTTCCAGTGTCTGCGGCAAGGCCAATCTGTAAGCAACTTCTCCGACGCGCTCTAGCACATCGAAGGGTCCGATGTACCTCGGACTCAGCTTCCCTCTGCCTCCAAATCTGATGGTTCCTCTGGTAGGTAAAATCTTTAGGAACACATGTTCTCCCACCTGGAACTCTAAGGGTCGTTGATGCACATTAGCCCAATGCTTCTGCCTGTCCTGTGTTGCTCGTAGATGCCCCTGGATCTTCTTCACCTTCTCCACTGTATGGACGATCAACTCTGGCCCTAGAATCTGCCTCTCGCCTATGTCACTCCAGCATACTGGGGAACGACATTTCCTACCATATAATGCCTCATAGGGAGCCATCTGAATGCTGGCCTGATAGCTATTGTTGTAGAAAAATTCGACCAAGTGCAAATGGTCCTCCCATGAACCGCTGAAGTCAAGTATACAAGCCCTCAACATATCCTCCAGCGTCTGAATGGTGCGCTCGGATTGTCCATCTGTCTGCGGGTGGTACGAAGTACTGAACTTAAGACGGGTACCAAGACTCTCTTGCATACTCCTCCAAAAGTATGATATAAACCTCGTATCCCGGTCAGACACGATACTGACTGGCACTCCATACAATCGTACAATCTCCCTCATGTACATGTCTGCCAAGACTTTCGTAGATTGCCCTACTCTGAAGGGTAAAAAGTGGGCAGACTTGGTGAGTCTATCTACGATTAGCCATACGACATTGCGCCCACTAGGACTCCTCGGGAAACCCGTGACGAAGTCCATGGTGATGTGCTCCCATTTCCACTCCGGTATCGGGAGCGGTTGAAGTAATCCGGCAGACCTCTGATGCTCAGCCTTGACTTGCTGACACACCAGACACTTAGCCACAAAGCGGGCTATCTCCCTCTTTATCCCGTGCCACCAGTAGTACTGCCTCAGGTCTCGGTACATCTTCGTGCCTCCTAGATGAATAGAATAGGTCAAACTGTGTGCCTCCGTCATCAGCTCCTGGCGTAGCTCTCCATTCGGAACATAGAGACGATCTCCACATCTCAAGGTCCCGTCCTCGTGTATACGCAGTCCCGTCTGTATTCCAGCCTCTGTCCTCTGTCGAAGCCTCTGAAATCTGGCGTCCGTCAGCAAAGCAGCCTTGATTCTCTCCACCAATGTCGATTGCACCTGGAAACTCGACATCTGGCCGTCTACTCCGGGCATAATGACTTCGATACCCAACTGCTCTAGATCTCTCAACAGATGTTGTTGGGTAGTCAAGAAAAATGCTATGGGCTTCCTGCTTAAAGCATCGGCTACCACATTAGTTTTCCCGGATGGTACTATAGCTCAATCTCGAAGTCTGCCATCACTTCGAGCCAACGTCTCTGCCTCTGGTTCAGGTCCTTCTGTGTGTAGACGTATTTCAGGCTCTTGTGATCGGTGAATATCTCCACGCGCTCTCCGTACAGGTAGTGCCTCCAAAGATTCAAAGCAAACATCACTGCGGCAAGCTCCAAGTCGTGGGTGGGATAGTTCTTCTCATGGGTCCTCAGCTGCCTAGAGGCATAGGCCACAACCTTCCCATGCTGCATCAAGACGCATCTTAATCCTTTCTCGGATGCATCGCTATAGATCACGAATCCTTCGGGTCCAGAAGGTATGGTCAAGATGGGTGCTGTAGTCACACGCTTCTTTAGCTCATCGAATGCCATCTGACACTCCTCTGTCCAGGTGAACTCCTGATCCTTGCGGGTCAAGTGGGTCATCGGCTCTGCGATTCTCGCGAAGTTCTCTATGAACCTCCGGTAATATCCGGCAAGTCCTAGGAAACTCCTCACCTCCGTGACGTTGGTAGGGGTCGGCCAAGTCTCTACTGACGAAATCTTCGCGGGATCTACTGAAATGCCATCTCCTGAGATAACGTGTCCAAGAAATGCGACACGATCTAGAAGAAACTCGCACTTGCTCAGCTTGGCATAAAGCCTCTCTCGTCTCAGCGTCTCTAGCACTAGCCTCAAGTGCTCCCCGTGCTCCTCGTGGCTCTTCGAATACACCAAGATGTCGTCGATGAAGACTACCACGAACTGGTCCAGATACTCATGGAAGACTCGGTTCATCAGGTTCATAAAAATAGTAGGCGCATTTGTCAATCCGAAAGGCATCACTAGGAACTTGTAATGACCATAACGAGTCCTAAATGCTGTCTTTGGAATGTCCTCCCTTTGCACCTTCACCTGATGGTAGTCCAATCTCAAGTCGATCTTCGTGAACACCACTGCTCCTGTCAGCTGGTCGAACAGATCGTCGATTCGCGGTAGAGGGTACTTGTTCTTGATAGTCAGAGCATTAAGGGCTCTGTAATCAATGCACATCCGGAATGTCCCGTCCTTCTTTGGTACAAACAATACTGGTGCTCCCTAGGGTGATGCACTAGGACGATCGAATCCCTTGATCTGCAACTCCTCCAGCTGTAGCTTCAGCTCGTCAAGCTCCTTCTTCGCCAACCGGTACATATTTGATGATACCGGTGCTGCTCCAGGTATTAGCTTAATGGTGAACTCTACCTCTCTATCAGGCGGTAGGCCTGGCAACTCCTCTGAAAAAATATCCTCGAACTCTGCAACGATTTTTGGGGGTGCCGTCTCCATCGCCATGTAAGCTCCAGCTGCGTGTCCTACTCCTCGCTCGATGGTGCCTCGCATGAATTCGAACTCCGGGTGTCCTGGCAGTCTAAAAGTAACGCTACCCTTCCGGCAATCTAGTACGGCATTGTACTGGCTTAACCAGTCCATGCCCAGTACTACGTCGAAAGCTGGCATTGGGAGTGCCAAAAATTGTGCTCTCATCTCTCTACCACAAACTACTACCGAGAATGTTCTAATGGTGCTGGTAACCGGTACGATGCCTCCTCCAGTATGTATCTTCCAACTCTTAGGTAAGGGGGAAGTTGCTACTCTATGCATTGCTACGAAGCTACTAGATATAAATGACAGTGTAGCTCCAGAATCAAACAGTGCAGTTGCAGGTAATGATGCAAGTAGAATTGTACCTGCTATAGCCTCTCCCTCTGGTTCCTCCTCGATAGATGCTAAAGCAAAGGCTTGCCCGCGCCTCTGCCCTCCTGCCTGCTGTCGGGCCTGGTTGAAGTGTGCCTCCTGTGGGACCAAGGGTGGTCCTCTCTGCTGTCCTCCGGTAGCTGGTGGACGCTGTCCTCCTGCTGGGGGTGGTATCCTCAGTGGTGCTGCTGGTGGTCTCTGTCCAGTCTGGGGTGCTGCGTCTCTGCGCTGGGGGCAGTCTCTAGCAAGGTGCTGGCTGGCTCCACAGACCATGCAGAGCCCGAGCTTCTTCCGGCAGTCTCTGATGACGTGTCCCCTCTTGCCACAGAAGTGACAGGTCGAAAGCTCCTTCTGCTGGTACGGTGCTGTCCTCTACTGCGCCTGCGCTCCTGGACGGCGGATCGGTCCTCCTGCTCCTTGCTGGGTCTTGGCTGGTACGTTCGCGCTGGAACGTCTCACTCCTCCTATAGCCTCCTGGATCCTCGCCTCTGATAGGACCTCTTCATAAGAGATCCTCGCCTGGGTAGTAGTGTACCTCTGCAGCTCGTGAGAGAGGCCATGGTGGAATCTCCTGGCTTTCTCTAGGTTGTTGGGGATCATGGCTGCACCGAATCGGCTGAGTCTGTTGAACTCTCCGTCGTAGGCGTCCACAGTCAGGTTCCCCTGCTCCAGGTGCAGGAACTGAGAGTACAGGGCGTTCCTCACTGTAGCTGGGAAATACTTCGTGTTAAAGTACTCCAGAAATTCCTCCCAAGTCTGCTGTCTGCCAATGTTGCGCTCCATAGAGTCCCACCAGTGATGGGCGTTGCCTGTGAGTTGGTCCCTCACCGCGGTCATCCAGAGATCAGGGTGTAACTGCGAACCCTCTAACAGCATCTCAGTGTTGAAGACCCAGTCTGAGATCTCCTCAGCCGTCTCCTTGCCCGAGAAGGTTCCCGGGCCCATCTGTCTGAAGCCTCGTACAGTGCCTGCTCGCTGGGCAGGTGCAGGTGCTGGTGTTGGTGCTTGGGTAGGTGCCCTCTCCAGTACTTCCATCAGGCCCTGTCTCAGGGTCTCCGTCTGCTGCCACTGGGCCTGCATCATCATCTAGAAGAACTGCATCATCTGGGGCTGTCCTTCCGCTGGTGGTATTTGAGGTAGAAACGATGGAGGTGGTGGAAGCGGTACCTCCGGCTATCTCCTTGGTGTCTCCTCGGGTGCCGGCCTCTCGTACTGCAGCATCGGTGTCGCCCTCGAGGTCTGCCCCTCGAAGTACTGCCTCAGAATCGTCTGTGATGCTTGGCCCTCTGGCTGCTGCATCTCCTCGTCGGGAGAGACCTGATGCCAGTGCATCATCGGGGCCTGAGGGATCACCTCTACCTCTGGCTGAGGCTGCTGTCTGGGTGGTCCCTGTGTCATATTCTCCCTCGGTGCTGCAGGTGGTACTATGGCACCGAGTATCTCACGTCGGCTCCGAAGGTTCATCTCGCTGTAAGAGATAGAACTATATTAGAAAGAGTACGGAATAAATCAAACAGGATGCATATATTTTAAAGTATGGAAGAGGTTCAAAGGCGTAATCAAGTGGATGAGACCTAGTAATTTCTATCCTATTTCAGGCTCGCTGGGCACGTTGCCATACCACAAGCGATAAACATTTGATGTTTAGACCTGCATGGGCTACCACTAAAACCATGTCACGCCCCAGTCCCAAAATATTATGGAACTAGGCGATGTGGCATTGGCCAGCTGACACGTCTTCAAGGATATCCCAATTTAATGGATCCTGGCGAAGCGTGCTACGCTGTCCTAAATCTAACAAGTCTAATATATCACAGGCAGTGTCTAATCTCATCCACAAACAACAAGTAAAATACTGAAATGAAAGACTGGAATATAAGGACATAGTCGAATGACATAGTACAACTGAAATATGTCTGGTGGGAACAAACCCACTACAAATATTGGAGATAAAGTACTGATAGTTTTAAATAAAGTGCTGATAAGAAGAGTGACTGGAACAACGGCAAACAAGGTAATGAGCTCCAGTCATAGGCGGTAGGCCTACCAGTCTGATCAGGGGTACTCTGATGGAAGTACCTCCAGCTCCTCGTCAAGAGCAAACCTCGCCTCCACACCTGGCCCATAATCTATGGGATAATAGGCCTCGTCCAGATCTGGAAGACAACCAGGTCCTCAGAGGGACGTAACAAGATACAATATGCATGCTAGATATAGTACTGAATAAAAGTAAAGAGGGGTGTGCTAACCATCTAAGTGAATGCAATATAAGGACAATCTTGGAACGTATAGGTAGGTGTAGGCATAACGGCCAACGTCCTCTAGAGTGTGGTATCTGCAACGTCCATCATTTCGAAGAATGAGGTATCTGTATATAAGTATAACGTCCACACTCTAAGGCGTGGTGTCTGCAATGTATATACGTCCGTAACACTCCGTAGAGCACGGTGTCTGAATATAGGGAGTCACCGGATCTATGGTTCCTCTGGATACCACGGAGTCCGGTGGGGGTATCCCATACGTTTATCAGTTGTCCTTCCCGCCCAATGTAGATACGCAAGTCGAATACACGACATGAGTGTACCGTATCTAAATGCCAAGTCTCAGCTAACTATACTACTCTAGTAAACAGACTAATCTGTGATGCATGTCGTACGCACCGATAGCGAATCGGATACGCGGACCCGTATCCCAATATGAATGTACCATCGTGTAAGTGTCACGGTCTAGGAAGATATCAAAATATCCTCGCAGTAGAGGGTGAGTCAGCTAGCAACTAGGTCCAGTACACTACTCATCGACGCAATGTCGACTGCACCCGAGTCAATCTCGGACGCGAACAGTTCATATATATTTGCAACATTTAACATTTAATTTTAAGCAGTAATCCAGCAAGGTATACTTGCCTGCCCCAGGTAGCTGCGAAATCCAAAGTCCTGCTCCTGATGCCTCGGCAGTAGTGTCCAACAATCCTATATAGGATATAGTAATGACCAAATTAGTCGCTACAATAGCACGACTAAGACACTGTTCATATCTACAACTGACATAGGGTCGGGACTGTTCATATATATAGCTAATACTAGTATATACATATACACTAAATCATATTTAATTATAATAGAATAAAACATTATATTTGTTTAATAGTACAAAAATAGTACTTATGTATTAATTAGTATATACTAATAATACACACAGTAAATATGTATACATAATTAATAATAACATAAATTCATATATTTATACATATACATATTTTTAGAAAGAAAATATGTACATAAATTAATATATACAACATAACAAAGGTATAATAAAATGTATACACATACAGGTAGGCTATATATATATATACTTATACATATTAGAGGGTTAGTACGTACAAGTATTTAATACCTACTATTATACACATAATATTTCTTAATTTCCAGAAAATATATTTAAACTCAATATATTTATATTTAATATTTTTCATATAATAAAAATATACATACATACATACATACATACATACATACATACATACATACATACATACATACATACATACATATGTATAAGTTCTTAATTTGAAAATATAATATAAAAATTAGTATTATATTATATTATATATAATACAAATCCACAGAAATTATCATTAAACTATGATTTATAATAATTATATACTATCCTCGTATAATACCATATACATATATACATATATATATATATATATATATATATATATATTTATATATATGATTTTCAAAGTATCTAAATATAATATATGTATACATTTATACACATATATATTTATTAATACATAATAATTCACAGTATTTATTATTAAAATATAAAACAGTATATAAGGTATAATTACAGAAAATACCTATTATACAGAAATATATATATATAGGATTAATAAGTATACTGAAACGTATACGTACATACATGCATTTATAGATATTTTTATAGGTATAACAAATTCATATATATATATATTACAATTTATTTATATAATACTAAAAACAATAAATATATATATAATACGGTATTTATAGAGAAGGTATAAATACTCATTTAATTAATACATAATTTTATTTTTAATATACGAAAATACGCATACAAATACCTAAACTAACTAATACTCATGCACATAGAAATACATCTACAAATTATGATAAATATACATAAAATAATGTACCTGGTCGATGCTCGGATCGACGGGGTCACGGTGGTCGACCGTCACCGGAGGGGGTGGCCGAACGGCGCTCCGACGTCGTGCAGGGACGTTGGCAACAACAGCCGCGGTTCAGGGGCCTTGGCGCTGCGGGGGTGAGCACGACCAACGTCATCGTCGTCAGGGGTTGAAATTCGACGGGGAGGGAGAAGACTGGTCGGGGGAGGGTTCGGCGGAGTTTGGCGGTCGGCGGTGCTGTGGTGGCGGAGCACAAGGCGGTGGGGTGATCGGCTGTGCACGCGGGAAGGAGTAGCTCGGGTTGGGGAGGTCGCTGGGGGGAGCTGCTCCGGCGACGTAGTGGTGGTTGGCGGTGGTGGCAGGTGGGGGACGGTCCGGCGAAGGTGTCGGGTCAGTGGAGGTGTGACCGAAAGTGGTGGTCGGCCGGGAGGGGTGGTCGGGTGGTGAGGGGTTGGGGTAGAGGCTGTGTAGTTTCTTAGGGAATATGGTTTATGAGTAGCTTCTAGGTTTGTGTGCCTCCCATGTAGTGTAAATTAATGTATAAATAGGAGAGAGAGTGAGGGGGGGCTGCCTTGGGATTAGGGCCGACTGGACGTATTTTTTTGGGGCTTGGGGTTGTCCATCAAGATGAGTGGAGGGCTAGGAATGGGCCATTTCAAATGTAGGGCCAAGATGTACCTTACATAAAGTAAGGTAAGTACAAGGGAATAGGGGGAAATTAAATGCATACGGTTAGGCATGACCAATTCTTTTCTCCATGATGGTTTAGGCCAATGAGAGGGGGACACCTCATTGCAATTTTGCAATTAGGCCCCTGAACAATTTGATATTTGCACAATATTTTAAATTGGGGATTTAATGTAACCAAACACCATGTTTGGTGTTCCTCATTGGACTAGGATGGTGTATGGTGTTTTGTATGAGGCTTGTGGGTGTGGATGTGGGTTTGGGTTGGAGTTGGGTCTAATTCGAATGAGGTTAGGTCACCACATTAATTAATTCGTAATTAATGCATCGGCGTTTCTAATTTAATTTAATAACAATCCGGGAGTCTAAATTTGGTTGGACAAGGGTCATTAGTGTAGTAGGCTCAGTGTACAATAATATCATGATCTGGGTTGGTCAAGACGGATCGAGGTGGGGTCTCAATTTCGATTGGAACGGACAACGAACGTAATTACGCAATTTAATTAATTTGCGTACGGACGTTTGTAACGACTTTTGTGCGACTAAAATCAGGCACAAAAATCCGTATCTGGGGTCTGTTCTAGGTTCAATATGATGGGTTGGCAGGTCTAGGTCAAATATGTGGAAATCGTTCTAGGGCAACAGCTAGGGTATTATTCCAAATAATCAAATCATTTCACAGGTATTTATAATACTATATATTAAATCATAATTAATTCAAGTTAACCCTAATCATGCTAATTAATTTAGTTAACCCTAATTTCTGGTGAGGGGGTTTACAGTTTGTATCAGCAAGACTTCATGGAAATCCTTGAAAATGGATTTCCATCATATGTATTCATGACCTTGAATACTAATAAAAAAATTCTCAAAAAAGAATTTCCATCATATGTACTCATGACCTTGAATATTAATGAAAAAGTCTCTTCTTTCCTAGTATTTCTTCTTATATTTGTCATGTTACATGTTGTGGACTTTTGGGTATTGTACTAGAGGTAATATGGACATAGAACAATACCATAGTTTGTTAAGGACATCCCACTGGGGACTTTTTGGTAGACCTTATTACCTTCTGTGCATCTGAGTGCAAGTAATAAATTCGAGACAAGCCCTATCAGAGGTGATGTGGACGTGATAGGTTTTGTGGACTTAGCACCGTTGGCATACTTGTAAACCACCTGTTTTTTTCCAGGAATTTTAATATCAATTTTTCACATTTTTCTGGAAATTTCTGGGAAATTTTTGGGATTTTTGTGCGATTAAAACTAAGGTATTTTGAAATTAAATAATTTTAAATGTGTTTACTAAATTTTAAAATATTATGAAAATAATATTTTTGGATGTAAAATAAAATATTAGACATAGGGTAATTTTCTTCGATTTTATTGGACCCTAGAAACATTTTTTTAAAGACAAAAAAAACTAAATTTTTAATAAACCCAAATAAACCCGGTTTATTTGTGAACCAACCCGAACTGAACCCAACCCGGTTTAGTCAAATCCAAACCCCTGTGGGTCAGATCTAAACCCGACCCGAAACCCGTATCCGACCCTTTACTGTACTGCTATAGTAACCGTCCCCTCCGACCCTCGTCGGCCGTTACAAATCCGGCCGTTTCAGCGCCTCCTCCGCGGCGGTTTTGCCCCCGTCTCCTCGCGGCGGTTACTCTGCCCTCGTCATATAAAGACTCGCCTAGACCTGCCATCTCCGGCCATCCTCACACCCACCACCACCGTAGCCACAGACCCCGACTACCAGTACGATCTCCACCACTTTCCCCTGGCCTCCTCCTCATGCTCTCCTCCGCCACCAGAGCCGACGAACCCCAGCGCCGCTGCCACTGCTTCGATCTACCCTACCCCACATCAGTAGAACCCTGCAGTCACCGCCTCCCCAGAGCTCTGCCACTCACCCCGAGCCCCGGCGAGTTAACCTCGAGCTCCGTCCCATCCAGCGCCGCCTTCAGCGCCAAGCTCCGCCCCCAGAGCCGACGTCCCCGGCCGCCTCGACCCAGTGCCACCTCTGCGAGCTCCTTCTGCTGCCTCCAGCTCCAGCGACGTCCTCTGTAGCCGAAACACTAGCTACGGTGTCGTGTCATACCGTCTCGCGGACACGAGTATTTTCAGTCTTTGGAGCCCTGTTCAGGTAGCTTTTTCTCTCTCTTCGCTGCCCCATTTATCGTTCTGTTTGTTATGATGCGAACCCTGTGTAACCCTCTCGATGCCCGTGCAACCCGCTCAGTGTGTCGCGTCCTGTGGCGATCACGAACTGTGATCCAAAAACAGGAAAATAATCGCCCTATTTTTCCCGGAACTGAGACGTCCCGCCAAACGGGACGACTTGGTCGCATGCGGACTTCACCAAAAGGTGCACACCATTAATACGGAGTGTGGGATTTCACGAAAGTTGATTTGGATGTGCGTGCATACCGAAATTAACGCGTATCCGTCGACAATGTCCCGTATCGGCCCTCTCCTTGAACTCATTGTAACTTCGTGTACACATGTCGGATAGAAACGAAACTTACGCCATCGGACTCGTAGCAACACGCTGGTCCTGTGACTCAAGTTTGGTTCGATTCTGAGAACACTGACAAAATCGTATATCGTGGGCCCTACGGCTCCACTTGACGAGCAATTTTGTGAACGGTTCATCGGAATCCAATTCTAGAAATTCTATTGGGTTCGTATCATTGTTCTGGACTTGTTGACACTAAGTTTGACGAAATTGGAGAACATTGTCTATGACACTTTTTTCGGTGTGAAGTAAGCCACATGTGGACCCCACTTCGACCAGAAACTGTCATTTTTGCCCCTGTGTCCAAATTGGACTCAAGGACCGGTATTTCTAGCTATTTGATATTTTTTGAACCCGATGGTGATGCTTATTACAGCAATTAGAGGAGTACCTACAGATTCTGCTGAGACCAGAACTACTGGTGGAATTCAAACCCAGGCAAGTGTACCTTGCCAACCTTGCAGTTCTTGTTACATATTTTCGTGACTTATTTATCTGTTGTATATGCTTAACCTAGGACCGTGTGATATTACTTAGCGTCCGATTAATATTCGGGTGCCAACACCATACGCAGAATTGTGTAATGTCACCTAGAGATGGATATGGAGACCCTTGACATTCTCGTGCTTGCGTTATCAAGTACGTCATACCCAGGACACCTGACACTATTTATGAGACAAAATCTTCTTGAAATATTCAAGATGATTCTCTATAGGTTACAGGATTTGTGACATAGACATTATATTCTTAGCTATCTTATGACTTGCTTCATTAGATATGATCTTGCGTGACATAGACATGAGTCATCGTGGACATGAGACGTGTGATTATATTGGGTGGGGAGAGACACACATGCTACGGGTTGATTTTATATATATATGCCACTACATAGTAAATTACATAGTATCTCTGCCATAGGCTCCCAGACACAGAGCTTGTAGTGGTCTTAGACTGAGTTCTAGTGATGCTCTCAAATTATATTTCACATAGATGGTCACATAGTTTATACCATATTATTTCATTTATTGCGGTACTGCATTTATTTATGGCTTGAGTTATATTGTACCTTGCTATGTCCCCTGAGGACCTGGATCTGGATTATGTTCCCAGGATTAGCTGACGAGATCTATCCCGACGTATACGGGACCAGAGCATTAGCAGGAGCAGAAGAAGGAACAGGTGCATACATTGGAGCATAACCAGGAACCGAGGACGAGGTGATTGCAGAGGATTTCTTCTGAGTATAACTTTCTTCTATACTCAGTCTTTGATGCTATTCTTGTTTAATGAACAATTGTATCAGACTTGTCATCGGGTTGTTCTCCGATTTATTTACTTGTGACTTGATGATAATTATATTTCACTTTGTTGATATTGATGTATTCTGTATGCGGATGAGATTAGTAGACCCTTATTGTTTGTATTACAGCTTAAGTCCATCCTGATGAGTCCATTAAATTGGGCTTACCCATCGGTATGTGCTGCTGGCCATTGCCACGTGTCTAGTCCCTCGATATTTTGGGACTGGGGCATGACATGGTTTTTGTGGTGGCCCATGCAGGTCTACGACTAAATTGCTTCGGTAACAACTTAGGGACCGAGCAAGCCTGTAACAAGAATATGATAAGTTATAGGATCTCATCCACTTGCTTGAATCATTATTGACATCTATATCTGATTCGAATTTATTTTTTAACTTGCATCCTACCTTGATTCCTGTACGCCTCTTATAAGTTTATTTTCATGCAGAGCAATGGATCCGAGAACCAGTGACGAGAATCCCTTAGGTACACCGCACGATGCTGTGGCACCTATGATGAAGGAGTAATACCAGAAGACCGAGGACGATTAGCTCAAAGCAATCAAGCGGGCCAGCATACTTCCAGGTTTCAGCGTGATGATATTCCGCCTCCTCCGCAGTTCGCTCCACCAATGCCTGTTTTCCCACCAGGACAAGTCATGGATAGGCAACAAATATTCCAAATATTTTATGCAATGATGCAAGCCCAGCAACAGGTTCAACGAGAGGCTCAGCGTCACGAGACGGAAAATTTGAGGAACAGCCTAGTAACTGCACTGGAGCAAGCAGATCTACCAGCACGACGGCCAACGGTGGGCTCTATTACCGATTTTTGCCAGCTGAAGCTCCATACCTTTTCTGATAAGGAGGATCCCACTGAAGATCATGAGTGGCTCACCAACACTCAATATTAATTAGAAGCAGCTGAGCTTCCAAGAGAACGTTGGATGACCATCGCTAGAATGTAGTTGACGGACAATGCACATCACTGGTGGCTATCTGAGGAGATGCGGCTTGGACCAGACCGAGTCACTTGGGAAGAATTCTCTAGACTCTTTCAGGAGATGTACATTCCAGCCATCGGTCGATCAGAACTTCGGGATAAGTTTAATCGCCTCACTCAAGACAATCTGATAGTGAAAGAGTACAACGCGGAGTTTATTCGTTTGAGTCGCTTCGCCCCAACCCTGATCCCGACAGAAGAAGAGAAGGCTGTGAAGTTCTTCAACGGACTAAACTTTGAGCTACAGAGATTGATCGGATCCGTCGCACCTACTTCTTACTCGAACGTCCTTGCTATAGCCCGACGCATGGAATGCGTCACCCGGACAGAGACCAGTCTGAAATGGTCTTCCACATCAGCACTAGCCAGAGCACTACATGAAGAAGCAGCAAAGAGACCTCACATGCACCAGCCACCCAGAGTATCTCTGCAAATACTACCTACATGTCAATACTGTGGTAAAGTAGGCCATATTGAGAGGGAATGCAGATGCAAGTTGGGAATATCTTGATATGCGAAACTAATCAACACTTAGCAAAGGATTATCCTCAGCATCGAGAGGGAGCACTAATGTTAAACAGATAAGCTTTACCAGCACCAAGGCCAGTCTATCCAACATTGGGTGTACCACAGACGGGAATTGGAGAATTCAGATGACCAGCCCCAGGAGGGTATCAGTCGAGGCCACACTTGGCACCACAAGCAGCACTCCTCTAGCAGGCCCAATAGCAGCAGAGGAATCCACCACAAGGACGCGGACAAGCTTTTGCAATGCCCTTGGAGGACGCACAGACTCGTGGAGTAGCTAATGCGCGTAAGTGATTCGTAGTTATCTATTCTAGTATTGCTTTAGTTCGTGCCTGATGGTTCGTGACCTTAGCCTTAACCTGGTAATTTTGAACTTGCTAATAATTGATAACCTAGTATGATTTTATAAGTGATAACCTAGTTTTTTTCTAAACTGTAGTTTTCTAGATTTTCTTCACTCTGGAAATTGAATAACTTCTATTTGCTTAGGGAAATAATTCCCTATGTGTTTTTGCTTAAACCCTCATCCATGATTCTCCTTGATCGTGATGTGCTTCGAACAATACTTGCAACCGTGTCATCTCCGTTGACTGGTTATTCTTTGATTGCGAGGACGCAATCCTCTTAAGGGGGGTAGATTGTAGACCCCCTGATTTTTTCAGGAATTTTAATATCAAATTTTCACATTTTTTAGAAATTTTTAGGAATTTTTTGGGATTAAAACTAAGGTATTTTGAAATTAAATAATTTTAAATGTGTTTAATAAATATTAAAATATTATGAAAATAATATTTTTGGATGTAAAATAAAATATTTGACATAGGATAATTTTCCTGGATTTTATTGGACCCCAGAAATATTTTTTTAAAGACAAAAAAAACTAAATTTTTAATAAACCCAAATAAACCCGATTTATTTGTGAACCAACCCGAACTGACCCGACCTGCTTTAGTCAAACCCAAACCCCTGTGGGTCGGGTTGGATCTAAATCCGACCCGAAACTCGTACCCGACCCTTTACTATACTGCTACAGTAACCGTCCCCCCCGACCCTCGCCGGCCGTTACGAATCCGGACGTTTCAGCGCCTCCTCCGCGGCAGTTTCGCCCCCGTCTCCTCGCGACGGTTACTCTTCCCTCGTCCTATAAAGACTCGCCCAGACTTGCCATCTCCGGCCATCCTCACAACCACCACCATCGTAGCCACAGACCCCGACCACCAGTACGATCTCCACCACTTTCCCCTGGCCTCCTCCTCCTGCTCTCCTCCGCCACCAGAGCTGACGAACCCCCTGCGCCGCCTCCACCGCTTCGATCTCCCCTACCTTGCAGCAGCAGAACCCCGCAGTCATCGCCTCCCCAGAGCTCCGCCACTCACCCTGAGCCCCGGCGAGTCGACCCCGAGCTTCGTCCCATCTAGCGCCGCCTTCAGCGCCAAGATCCATCCCCAGAGCTGACGTCCCCGTCCGCCTCAACCCAGCGCCGCCTCCGTCAGCTCCTCCTGTCGCCTCCAGCTCCGGCGACGTCCCCTGTAGCCGAAACCCTAGCTACGGTGTCGTGTCGTGCCGTCTCGCGGACATGAGTATTTTCAGTCTTTGGAGCCCTGTTCAGGTAGCTTTTTCTCTCTCCTTGCTGTCTTATTTCTCGTTCCGTCTGTTATGACACGAACCCTACGTAACCCTCTCGATGCTTGTATAACCCGCTCGGTGTGTCGCATCCTGTGGAGATCGTGAACCGCAATCCAAAAATAGGAAAATAATTGCCCTATTTTCCCCGGAACTGAGTGCGCCCGGCCAAACGGGACGACTTGGTCGCATGCGGACTTCACCGAAAGGTGTGCGCCATTAATACAGATGTGTGGGATTTCACGAAAGTTGATTTGGATGTGCGTGCACACCGAAATCAACGCGTATTCGTCGACAACTCCCCGTATCGACCCTGTTCTGGAACTCATTGTAACTTTGTGTACACACGTCGGATCGAAACGAAACTTGCGCCATCGGACTCGTAGCAACACGCTGGTCCTGTGACCCAAGTTTGGTTCGATTCTGTGAACGCTGACAAAATTGCGTATCGTGGGCCCTTTGGCTCCACTTGATGGGCGATTTTGTGATCGGCTCATCGAAATCCAATCACTACTAGAATAAGCGGTATTAGCGACGTATTTTAGCGACGTCTAGTTAAAACGTCGCTAAATTAGCGGCTCTGTAAAAAGCGTCGCTAGGCGTCGCTAAATGGCGACATTTAGCGACGTTTAGCGACTTTTATTAAGATTTTAAAAGGATAGTCGCTATAAGTTCAATTAAGGTCGCTAAACGTCGCTAATATATCTGATTTAGCGACGTTTAGCGTCATAATTAGCGACGTATATATCAAAAAAATTTAGCAATGTATTTAGCGACTTCATTTGCGTCGCTAATTTTAATTTTAGCGACGTATTTATGTGACGTCGCTAAACGTCGCTAATTTTTGTTTAATTAGAGCTCGGTTTTCTTTTCTCCGTCTGTCGAAAATTTCGTCGAAAATTTCGAAACGTTTCGATTTCCCCCGCCTCCCCCCTCTCCGGCGACCGGGTTTCCACGGCTACGTCTACTCCGGCTTCCCCCTCCTCCTCCTCGAGCTCTAGGTAATCTCTCTCTCTCTCTCTCTCTCTCCCTCTCTCATGTGACACTGACACAAGACACATTTGACAGACACGACACACGCACACAGACACGACACACGCACACAGACACACACACACAGACGCAGACACACACACACGACACACATACACGACACACACACAGACACACACACAAACACGACACACACACGACACACAGACACAGACGCAGGGGTTAGGTTTAGGGTTAGGGTTAGGGTTAGGGATAGGGTTAGGTTTTTTGACCTGGGGTTAGGATTAGGGTTAGGGTTTGCTTTGCTTGTAAGTGTTTTTTTAGGTTACTTTTTGTTGTTGATTTTTAAGGGGCTCTATACATAAATCAATTTTGAAGGAGGGGGCAAATCAGACTCTCAATTGATAGCTTACGCCCACTTAACTTTTTAAGGGTTCTTCTTGTTTTGTATTGTCTCAAAAGAAACGAGAGAGAGAGAGAGAGAGAGAGAGAGAGAGAGAGAGAGAGAGAGAGTAACCTAATCTAATGGTAGAGTGAAAATGTTCCTCTTATGGAAGTAACCTAATCTAATGGTAGAGTGAAAATGTTCTTGTAGAGAGTATTAAATATATTACATATGCCCATACTTCTCTCATTGTTGCTTGTTTGGACCTTGCAGACGAGAAATTATTCAGTGGTCCAGGCTTTCGAGAATATAATGACACATGGTCTATGTTCTCTACCTTTAATTTAGACTTGCATAAAATAGAAAATAACAGCCGCCACCGTGGATGTTATGGCATCTTTATAAGGTTGATATGTTGTGGTTGTACTATGATGACGATTGGATGAACAACCCCTTGCATTCTAATGATCAGCTAAGCAATAAGGGTTACGTGGTGTGTTAGGTGGAGTTATTGTTAACATGCATCATATGTAACAGGGACACATATCTATGAATAATTAAGAATAGTCAATTTGATCTTGACACTTTTTTTTTTGTAAGCTTTAGAATGATTATTAAAATTTGATTTCATATTATTGGTTTGGCTATAATCTACTTGAGAAGTATCAGTAGCTTTGAGTGAGTGCAAGTGTCCATGTGTTTTATGGTAGATGTAAGCTTTAGAATGATCTATACTGCTACATAATCATCTAATTCTTCCGTTCTGGTCCAATAGCTAATTCTTTGCTAATTCTTTGTTTTTATCTATCTTACCAGATGGCACCCAAGAGAGCGACACCTCCTACTGTTAAGGAGGAAGTTATGCCTCCTACTGTTAAGGAGGAAGTGATGCCGACTACTGTTAAGGAGGAAGAGATACCACCTGCGGGGAGTTCCAGTCACCCAGCACCTATCGCGGCTGTATCTCAGACGGGGAGTTCCAGTCACCCAGCACCCATAGCGGAGCTTGATAACATAAACACTGCTTATGCGCAGTATTTGAGGGACTGGTATCTGCCCCATTTTGGAAATCCTCGAGATTGATACTATAATGTTTCATATACTTATATATTATGCATTTTGTGTTACTGTGATACTCTGATACTTATATATTATGTGATGCTGTTTATGTCCATTTTCTGTGAGTGTGATGCTGTTTATGCCCATTTTGTGTTACTGTGATGCTGTTTATGCCCATTTTGTGTGACTGTGATACTTTTATTGTCTGTCTATAATATTTGTGTGTATTAATTGTATGACTATGATACTTTTATTCATATTCAATATTGTTAATCCGGTGTTGAGTGTTCCATCGAAGGGGTCGACGAACCCATAGAATTCAATGGAGGGTTGCTCCGGGTATATTTTTAATTAGAAATTTATAAATTGCAGGAATAATAGTTTGGAAAAATTCAGGTTTTTTTTTAAATTTTTGTAACTTTAGAGACGTATTTAGCGACGTTTAGCGACGTCTAGCGACGTTACTATAAGTCGCTAAAAAAGTCGCTAATTAGCGACGTGTATTTAGCCGTCGCTAAAGACGTCGCTAAACGTCGCTAAATATGTCGCTGTACGTCGCAAATTGCTGACATGGCAGTACTGCCAGGTCATTAAAGACATCGTTGTTACGTCGCTATATAAGTCGCTAATTAGCGACGTTTAGCGACTTTAATAAACGTCGCTATTTAGTGACTCGGAGTCGCTAAACGTCGCTAAATTTAGCGACACAATAAAGTCGCTAAAATACGTCGGCATAGCGACGTTTAGCGACGTTTTTCCTTTCGGCGACTTGGTTTTTCCCGACTGCGTGAAAACGTCGCTAATTACGTCGCTAAAATTTTTTAGCGACGTTTTTTTGTTATTTAGCGACGTTTTTGGGCGTCGCTAATTTGACTTATTCTGGTAGTGAATTCTGGAAATTCTGTTCGGTTCGTAGCATTGTTCTGGACTTGTTGACACTAAGTTTGACAAAATTGGAGAACATTGTCTCTGACACATTTTTTGGTGCGAAGTGGGCCACATGTGGACCTCGCTTCGACCAGAAACTGTCATTTTTGCCCCTGTGTCCAAATTGGACTCAAGGACAGGCGTTTCTAGCTATTTGATATTTTTTGAACCTGATGGTGATGCTTATTACAGCAATTGGAGGAGCACCTGCAGATTCTGCTTAGACCAGAACTACTATTGGAATTCAAACCCCAGGCAAGTGTACCTTGCCAACCTTGTAGTTTTTGTTACATATTTTTTTGACTTATTGATCTGTTGTACATGCTTAACCTAGGACCGTGTGATATTACTTAGCGTTCGATTAATATTCGGGTGCCAACACCGTACGCGGAGTTGTGTAATGTCACCTAGAGATGGATATCGAGACCCTTGACATTCTCGTACTTACGTTATCAAGTACGTCATACCCAGGACACCTGACACTATGCATGAGACAGAATCTTCCTAAAATATTTAAGGTGATTCTGTATAGGTTACAAAATTTGTGACATAGACATTATATTCTTAGCTATCTTATGACTTGCTGCATTAGATTTGATCTTGCGTGACATGGATATGAGGCATCGTGGACATGAGACGTGTGATTACATTGGGTGGGGAGAGACACACATGCTACAGGCTAATTTTATATATATACGCCACTACATAGTAAATTATATAGTAAATTACATAGTATCTCTGCTACAGGCTCCCAGACACAAAGCTTGTAGTGGTATCAGCCTGAGTTCTAGTGATGCTCTCAAATTGTATTTCACGTAGATGGTTACATAGTTTACCCCATATTGTTTCATTTATTACGACACTGCATTTATTTATGGCTTGAGTTATATTGTACCTTGCTATGTCCCCTGAGGACCTGGATCCGGATTATGTCCCTTGGATTAGCTGACGAGATCTATCCCGAGGTATATGGGACCGGAGCATTAGCAGGAGCAGAAACAGGAACAGGTGCATACATTGGAGCAGAACCAGGAATTGAGGACGAGGTGATTGCAGAGGATTTCTCCTGAGTATATGTTTCTTCTATACTCAGTCTTTGATGCTATTCTTGTTTAATGTACAATTGTATCAGACTTGTCATCGGGTTGTTCCCCGATTTATTTACTTATGACTTGATGATAATTATATTTCACTTTGTTGATATTGATGTATTCTGTATGTGGATGAGATTAGTAGACCATTATTGTTTGTATTACAGCTTAAGTATATCCTGATGGGTTCATTAAATTGGGCTTGCCCATCGATGTGTGCTGCTGGCCATTGCCACGTGTCTAGTTCGTCGATATTTTGGGACTGGGGCATGACATGGTTTTTGTGGTGGCCCATGCAGGTCTACGACTAAATTGCTTCAGTTTTAACTTAGGGACCGAGCAAGCCTGCAACAAGAATATGATAAGTTATAGGATCTCATCCACTTGCTAGAATCGTTCTTGACATCTATATCGGATTCGAATTTATTTTTTGACTTGCATCCTGCCTTGATTCCTGTGCGCCTCTTATAAGTTTATTTTCATACAGAGCAATGGATTCGAGAACTGGTGACGAGAATCCTTTAGGTACACCGCACGATGCTGTGGTCACCTATGATGAAGGAGTGACCCCAGAAGACCGAGGACGATCAGCTCAAAGCAATCAAGCGGGCCAGCATACTTCCAGGTTTCGGCGTGATGACATCCCACCTCCTCCGCAGTTCGTTCCACCAATACCTGTTTTCCCACCAGGATAAGTCATGGATGGGCAACAAATATTCCAAATATTTTATGCAATGATGCAAGCCCAGCAACAGGTTCAACGAGAGGCTCAGCGTCACGAGGCAGAGTATTTGAGGAATAGCCTAGTAACTGTACTGGAGCAGGAAGATCTACCAGCAGGATGGCCAACGACGGGCTCTATCACCAATTTCTGCCAGCTAAAGCCCCATACCTTTTCTGGCAAGGAGGAGCCCACTGAAGATCATGAGTGGCTCACCAACACTCAACATCAATTAGAAGCAGCTGAGCTTCCAAGAGAACGTTGGATGACTGCCGTTAGAATGCAGTTGACGGACAATGCACATCACTGGTGGCTATCTGAGGAGATGCGGCTTGGACCAGACCGAGTCACATGGGAAGAATTCTCTAGACTCTTTCAGGAGATGTACATTTCAGCCATCGCTCGATCAGAACTTTGGGACAAGTTCAATCGCCTCACTCAAGACAATCTGACAGTGGAAGAGTACAACACGAATTTTATTCGTCTGAGTCGCTTCGCCCCAACCCTGATCCCGACAGAAGAAGAGAAGACTGAGAAGTTCTTCGACGGACTAAACTTTGAGCTACAGAGATTGATCGGATCCATCGTACCTACTTCTTACATGGACGTCCTTGCTGCAGTCCGACGCATGGAACGCGTCAGCAGGAGAGAGACCAGTCTGAAATGGTCTTCTACATCAGCACTAGCCAGAGTACCACATGAAGAAGCAGCAAAGAGACCTCACATGCATCAGCCACCCAGAGCATCTCTGCAAATACTACCTACAGGTCAATCCTGTGGCAAAGTAGGCCATATTGAGAGGGATTGCAGATGCAAGTTAGGAATATGCTTGATATGCGAAACTAATCAACACTTAGCCAAGGATTATCCTCAGCATCGAGACGGAGCACTAATGTTAAACAGACAAACTTTACCAGCACCAAGGCCAGTCTATCCAACATTGGGAGTAGCATAGACGGGAATTGGAGAAGTCAGATCACCAGCCCCAGGAGGGTATCAGCCGAGGCCACACTTGGCACCACAAGCAGCACTCTTCTAGCAGGCCCAACAGCAGCAGAGGAATCCACCACAAGGACGCGGACAAGCTTTTGCGATGACCTTGGAGGACGCGCAGACTCGTGGAGTAGCTAATGCGCGTAAGTGATTCGTAGTTATCTATTCTAGTATTGCTTTAGTTCGTGCCTGATGGTTCGTGACCTTAGCCTTAACTTGATAATTTTGAACATGCTAATAATTGATAACCTAGTATGATTTTATAAGTGATAACCTAGTTTTTTTCTAAACTGTAGTTTTCTAGATTTCCTTCACTCTGGAAATTGAATAACTTCCATTTTCTTAGGGAAATGATTCCCTATGTGTTTTTGCTTAAACCCTCATCCTTGATTCTCCTTGATCGTGATGTGCTTCGAACAATGCTTGCAACTGTGTTATCTCCGTTGACCGGTTATTCTTTGATTGCGAGGACGCAATCCTCTTAAGGGGGGTAGATTGTAAACCCTCTAATTTTTTCAGGAATTTTAATATCAATTTTTCACATTTTTCTGGAATTTTATGGGAATTTTCTGGAATTTTTGTGGGATTAAAACTAAGGTATTTCAAAATTAAATAATTTTAAATATGTTTATTAAATATTAAAATATTATGAAAATAATATTTTTGGATGTAAAATAAAATATTAGACATAGGGTAATTTTCCTGGATTTTATTGGACCCCAGAAATATTTTTTTAAAGGCAAAAAAAAACTAAATTTTTAATAAACCCGATTTATTTGTGAACCAACCCAAACTGAACCCGACCTGGTTTAGTCAAACCCAAACCCCTCCGGGTCGGGTCGGATCTAAATCCGACCCGGAACCCGTACCCGACCCTTTACTGTACTGCTACAGTAACCGTCCCCCCCGACCCTCGCCGGCCGTTACGAATTGGGCCGTTTCAGCGCCTCCTCCGTGGCGGTTTTGCCCCCGTCTCCTCGCGGTGGTTACTCTGCCCTCATCCTATAAAGGCTCGCCCAGACTTGCCATCTCCGGCCTTCCTCACACCCACCACCACTGTAGCCACAGACCCCGACCACTAGTACGATCTCTACCACTTTCCCCTGGCCTCCTCCTCCTGCTCTCCTCCGCCACCAGAGTCGACGAACCCCCAGCGCCGCCTCCACTGCTTCGATCTCCCTTCCCCGCAGAAGCAGAACCCCGTAGTCACCGCCTCCCAGAGCTCCGCCACTAACCCCGAGCCCCCGCGAGTCGACCTCGAGCTCTGTCCCATCCAGCGCCGCCTTCAGCGCCAAGCTCCGCCCCCAGAGCCGACGTCCCCGGCCGCTTCGATCTAGTGCCGCCTCCACGAGCTCCTCCTGCCGCCTCCAGCTCCGGTGATGTCCCTTGTAGCCGAAACCCTAGCTATGGTGTCTGTCGCGCCGTCTCACGGATACGAGTATTTTCAGTCTTTGGAGCCCTGTTCAGGTAGCTTTTTCTCTCTCCTTGCTGCCCCGTTTCTCGTTCCGTCTGTTATGACATGAACCCTGCGTAACCCTCTCGATGCCCGTGCAACCCGCTCGGTGTGTCACGTCCTGTGGCGATCGCGAACCGCGATCAAAAAACAGGAAAATAATTGCCCTATTTTCCCCGGAACTGAGTGTGTCCTGCCAAACGGGAAGACTTGGTCACGTGCGGACTTCACTGAAAGGTGTGCACCATTAATATGGACGTGTGGGATTTTACAGAAGTTGATTTGGATGTGCGTGCACACCAGAATCAACGCGTATCCGTCGACAACGCCCCGTATCGGCCCTCTTCTGGAACTCGTTGTAACTTCATGTACACACGTCGGATCAAAACGAAACTTATGCCATCGGACTCGTAGCAACACGCTGGTCTTGTGACCCAAGTTTGGTTCGATTCTGAGAACGCCGACAAAATCGCGTATCGTGGGCCCCACGGCTCCACTTGACGGGCAATTTTGTGATCGGCTCATCGGAATCCAATTCTGGAAATTCCGTTGGGTTTGTATCATTGTTCTGGACTTGTTGACACTAAGTTTGACGAAATTTGAAAATATTGTCTCTGACATATTTTTCGGTGCGAAGTGGGCCACATGTGGACCCCGCTTCGACCAGAAACTGTTATTTTTGCCCCTGTGTCCAAATTGGACTCAAGGACAGGCGTTTCTAGCTATTTAATATTTTCTGAACCTGATGGTGATGCTTATTACAGCAATTGGAGGAGTACCTGCAGATTCTGCTGAGACCAGAACTACTGTTGGAATTCAAACCCCAGGCAAGTGTACCTTGCCAACCTTGCAGTTCTTGTTACATATTTCCTTGACTTATTTATCTGTTGTACATGCTTAAATTAGGACCGTGTAATATTACTTAGCGTCCGATTAATATTCGGGTGCCAACACCGTACGCGGAGTTGTGTAATGTCACCTAGAGATGGATATCGAGACCCTTGACATTCTCGTGCTTGCGTTAACAATTACGTCATACGCAGGATACCTGACACTATTCATGAGACAGAATCTTCATGAAATATTCAAGGTGATTCTGTATAGGTTACAGGATTTATGACATAGCATTATATTCTTAGCTATCTTATGACTTGTTGTATTAGATATGATCTTGCGTGACATGGACATGAGGCATCGTGGATATGAGACGTGTGATTACATTGGGTGGGGAGAGACACACAGGCTACAGGCTAATTTTATATATATACGCCACACTATATAGTAAATTATATAGTATCTCTGCTACAGGCTCCCAGACACAGAGCTTGTAGTGGTCTCAGCCTGAGTTCTAGTGATGCTCTCAAATTGTATTTCACGTATATGGTTACATAGTTTACCCCATATTGTTTCATTTATTATGGTACTACATTTATTTATGGCTTGAGTTATATTGTACCTTGCTATGTCCCCTGAGGACTTGGATCCGGATTATGTCCCCAGGATTAGCTGACGAGATCTATCTCGAGGTATAGGGACCGGAGCATTAGCAGGAGCAGAAGCAGGAACAGGTGCATACATTGGAGCAGAACCAGGAACCGAGGATGAGGTGATTGCAGAGGATTTCTCCTGAGTATAAGTTTCTTCTATACTCAGTCTTTGATGCTATTCTTGTTTAATGAACAATTATATCAGACTTGTCATCGGGTTGTTCCCCGATTTATTTACTTGTGACTTGATTATAATTATATTTCACTTTGTTGATATTGATGTATTCTATATGTGGATGAGATTAGTAGACCCTTATTGTTTGTGTTACAGCTTAAGTACATCCTGATGGGTCCATTAAATTGGCCTTGCCCATCGGTGTGTGCTGCTGGCTATTGCCACGTGTCTAGTCCCTCGATATTTTGGGACTGTGGCGCGACAATACTTAGGGTCAAATATCGGTAATAAGTTTAGATGACGACCAATATCAGAGGTATTGTGGATGTGATAGTCGATAGTCAGAAAGTAAAGTTTGCTAAGAGGTAATATGGATATGGCAAACCTACTGCGAAAAGAGTTAGGCTACTAGTTCAGAGGTGATACAAACGTAAGCTAATGCCAAAAAAAGGAACAAACTTTTGAATGGTCTACTTGAGAGTGTAGGTAGACTTGAGGGTTAGTTCACTAGGAAGATTTTGAGGATCCATTATCTGTTGCGTATTTAGGATTCCTAAATATATATAATTGCTTTTACAGTATTTATAGAGAAAAGTATATTTGCTGGGGATAAACACCAAGGGTTGTAAACACTGTACACCTTAGTTGTCCTGCTGGGGATAAAAGGGAGTAAAAGTCTAGTTCTGACATAGTACTTTTTAAGGAACTTGTCGTTGATAGGCATCATGAGCAAGTCTCTACTAGGTTTCGATAGCTGGTAGGCACCATTGGATAATACAGACTCCATAATGAACGAGACCTCCCATTTGGGTTAGAATTTGTCGGCCGTCTTGTGGGTCATAACCATCAGTCTTCTTACTATTATGATGAGGTCACCTACCTGGAATATCCTTTCCTTGACCCATTTGTCGAAGGTTTCAGAGAGACATGCATGGTACATCTCAATGCTCTGTTGAGCTAGGAGACGTTTCTCATCGAGTGCCTCCAATTCTTGCAGCCGTCGGCGATAATTATTGTCAGCGATTAACTAGTTGGAGAAGGCCACTCGGAGTGATAGAATTTGGATCTTGAGAGGGAGGACTGCCTCGCTTCCGTAGACTAAGGAGAATAGCATACTGTCGGTTGGCATTCGGACTATTGTGCGATAGGTCCAAAGATATTCGTCAAGCTTCTCATTCCAGTCAAGTTTGTTGGATGACACAAACTTCTTGAGTAGCTTAATAATAGTCTTGTAGAATGCTTCTGCTAGACCATTTGTTGCTGGGTTGTAACCAGTCGAGACTACGTTATGAATTTAATTTTTGTCCAATACTAGTAGAAAGTATGGCTTACAAACTCTGGAACATTGTCGTTGCTGATCCTCCATGGGAAGCTGAATCGGTATATAACATGATGCTTGACGAAGCTAATAATATTTAATGTTTTTACTTTAACAAGTGGCACGGTCTCTGCCCATTTGGAGAAGTAGTCGATGATAGGCAAGATGAACCAATGTCCTTTAGACAATGATGGACTAATTGGTCCAATAATGTCTATTCCCTATGCTTCAAACGGTCAAGATGCTACTTTTAGGTGCAGGAATTCTGAGGGCTGGTAGATGAAGTTTGCATGGATTTGGCACATTCGATCCTTGTGTAGTCGACAACAACTACTTCTATTGTTGGCCAATAGTAACCCATTCTCCGGAGGTGGTCCTGAAGCTTAGGTCCGGGATGATGGGCAGCACAAACACTATCGTGAACTTCATGGGGTGGTTTCTTTGCCTCTGCACTTGATAAGCATCATAACAGAGCTCATCATAAGAACGGCGATACATCTTAGTAGCCGCATCGTAATAGAACCGGAGGGACCATCTTCTGATTATAGTTGCCTCATTTGGGTCCTCTGGCAGGATCACATAGACTACGTAGTCGATGAATGGGAGTCTCCAGTCTTAGGTGATGGTATTTATCTCCACCGAACAACTCAGGCATGTGCTGAGGTTGTTCTTTGGGCATATTAGTTCTTGGCCGACCACAATAATCAGCTCATGCGTATTGACCGGGACGACCAAAGAGGTTGCGAGGCCGGCCAGGGGGTCGTCTTCGATATTCCGTAGTCGGGGTAAATGCTCTATAAAGAAGCACTTAAAAGTACCAATTATACTAAGTGCGGCTAGATGGTAGGGGATTAAATCCTCGTGCTGGGCTTTATACTCTCCCCAGATTTGACAGACGATAACCTTTGAGTAGCCATACTCCTCTAGGTATTCCATCCCCACTTCTTTAGCGAGTTGGAGTCCAATAATAAGAGCATTGTACTCTGCTACATTATTGGAGCATGACTCTGTGAGGGAGTGTCACTACCCAATTCTAGAAAATAAGATTTTTTTTTATTTGGTAAATTGTGTATTGATTATAATTAATTATATTTATATTTATATTTAATTAGTGATTGTATTATTTTTATTTGATTATTTTAAGGTTTTGGCTAGTCTGGACCCGTGTTAGACCCTAATGGACCTATGTTCGACCCAACCCACACCCTTGTGAGACCTATTTTTGGGTTTAGAATATTTATTATATTTTTAATAGGTTAGTTGGAGAGATTGGAAGTTAGTTTGAGTGCTTTTGGAACCCAAAACCCAAACCCAAGTGAGAGGAGGGCATTTTGTTCTTTTGGAATTATTGTTAAACCCTTTTATGCCATGGCCGGCCCTATTCTAACCCCAGACCCGACCAAAACTAGCATCCCCCTTTCCCCCTCTCTTCTTCATCACTTCTTCTTCTTCTTCTTCTTCTTCTTCTTCTTCTTCTTCTTCTTCTTCTTCTCCATTCTCCATTTCTTCTTCTTTCCTTCTCCCAAGTTCAAGTAAATGCTCTATTTCTCCTCTTTCTTCTTCTATTCTTCATGGATGTGAACCCTAACCCTACATTTTCC
Source organism: Iris macrosiphon (assembly GCA_036927795.1). Taxonomy (NCBI): domain Eukaryota; kingdom Viridiplantae; phylum Streptophyta; class Magnoliopsida; order Asparagales; family Iridaceae; genus Iris; species Iris macrosiphon. Next base: position 208,878 of record JAYESA010000380.1, read on the forward strand.
CCTAATCTAGGTGTTTAGAGCCTAGACTTAGTGTGGAGGCTAGATTTGGAGGCTTGGAGCTTGAGGGAGGTGATTTCAAGTGATTTGGAGACTTTGGCCTTGGGATTCCAACTCCCAAGAGGTAAACCCTAACTTTCCCCTTACTAATTGCTCTAATGTAGTATAATTAGTGGTTTAGAACCTTCCTAGACCCTAATCTTACCCATGGGAGGAAGTTGGAACAAGTTTGGTTGTATTTTGGAGACCTTGACACTAGGTTTTGTGTCAATTTCGGGTAGAATCCAAAATTGGCCCAATTTTGGGTGATGCCCTAGGTTAGACGGACCTAGGTAGACATTGTCGGGTGTCTTGAGGGTTAGTGTGTGTCTCCGTTCGGACACGTGAAGTCGTGTCGCGGAGAAACGGACGTTTCGGGCATTTCGGGATTTTCGTCATCGCCGTTTCTAAGTGCATGCGCGTTTTCGTCATGGGCCTAGAATCGACGAGTTAGCATTTTTTTAGGATCTAGACATCGTTTATAACCCGTGGTTAAATTTTGGGCCGATTCCGAGTTGGTTTGGTGTGCGTTTCAGGAGATTTTCCGAACCGCACACCGCGTGTTCGTCGAAATGATCGAACGAATATTTCGACTTGGTTTCGTAGTTTTGGGCTTGTGCGCACATTGGGTTAGCTTCGGGAAGTGTGTGCTAGAATTCTCGGGTTATATTTTATATATATATTGGTGTTTGTGTGCGTAGGGGTGGTTGTGTGCGTGTTGATGAGTGTTGTGAGTGTTGTGAGTGTTGTGTGTGTTGAGTGTTAGAGTGTATATATGTCTATATATATATATATGTATATATGTATATGTGTGTCTCTCTCTCTCTCTCTATATATATATATATTTATAGATCTGTGTTGTATATATATGTGTGTGTGTATATACCTATATTTGTGTGTGTGTATGTGTATTAGTGTGAGTGTGTGTGTATATATATATGTATATGTATGAGTGTGTGTGTGTGTATATGTATATATATATTTGTGTGTATGTGTATATATATATATATGAGTTTGTGTGTGTATATATATATAGATAAGTGTGTTTATGTATATATATAGATATGTGCGTGTATATGTATATATGAGTTTGTGTGTACTTATATACGTAAGTGTTTGTGTGTATGTAAGTATATATGTTAGTGTGTGTGTATATATATATATATAGTGGTATGTATATATGTATATATGTGTGCGTGGTCATGTGTGTGTGAGGCGTGCAGCGGGGGGGGGGGAGACAGCGTGCAGCGAGGGGGGAGCAGTGCACAGCGCGCTGCTGTGCACAACAGCAGCAACCGCAATGTCAGCAGCAGCAGCGCAGCAGCAGCTTCTTGGCGTGGCACGCGCCGCACACCGAGGCTAGCGGGGAGCTATCATCGGGAGGTTTAGAGAGGGCTATATATATATATAGATTGATAGATATGTATATATATATAGATAACTGGATAGATAGATAGATAGATAGATAGATAACTAGATAGATAGATAGTTAGATAGATAGATAGATATTAGATACATAGATACATAGATAGATAGGTAGTTATTATCTATATGTATAGGTATATATACATATAGCTAGATAGATAGTTTAGATATCTAGATATAGATATATACTTATATATGAGTTTGGGTATATATATATGGGTATATGTGTGTATGTGTGAATAGGTATATATATAGATACGTAGGTATGTACATATATGTTAGATATATATATTCTAGCCTAGATTATTAACTAGGTATATATGTATACCCATAGATAGCTAACTAGAGGGGTAGTTAGAGGGGTATTGGGCGATATCTCAATACCTTGAGATATCAAGGTATCTCAATACCTTGAGATATCCAAGGTATTGAGTTTCGAGCGGGGTTTTGAGCAATTGCCTAGGTTTGAGTTTAGAGATGGGTTTTTATGTATTGGTATATATATTTATGCGTGCTTGCATAGGTTTTAGCGAGTATAGGCGGAGTGCGTAGCCTAGGTCCAGGTATCGGATATCGAGGGTATATCGGTATCTCGAGGAGGCAAGTTTGAGGATTTACTAGCTTAATGAGCTAGTTTTGACCTAGAATTTTAGGAGCACCCTAGTTTGACCTAGCTTTGACCATAATTGTCCTCGTTGACCGTAAAGTCAACATTTGACCTAGTTTTGACCTAGAGTTGACTTTTTGGATACCGAGTTGACTTTTTGACCCGAATTTCATCGGTTTGACCCGTTCGACCTAGAATAACCCTAGAAGCCTGTTTTTAATTATTTTATATCAGTTAAATCCATAGAACCCTATTTAATTCTGCTTTTCGTAATAGGTTCTTGTGACACCGGTCCGAATCTCGATCCTCATCAATTGCTCAGGACATCAGGCGAGTACCTACCTCTGATAGTTTCCATTTCATGATAGCGTTTATATCACATGTTCTAGAACTGTAATACTTGATTCTGACACATTGTTACACGAGCTGGTACTAGTGGATCCCGTCATGAGATGCTATCCCCCTTACCGTGTTCAGCGGGTACTCTATCACGTGTATTCATCATGTGCTTCGGGTATTGATTCTCATGTGCTATCATGTGCTTCTTGTGCTCTTGCCTTCGTGTGCGCGAGCTACTTATCATGTACGTAGCGTGTCATGGTTGGATCCAAGAGTATTAGTGGGGGAGGGGAGTAGGAGTTGGTTATGTGATCAAAGCCAAACAATATTCATGTGTATGTCGGTTATGCAACTCACACATAACGGAGTTATCATAGTTTATTCATGTGCAACCTAAGCCGATCACATAACGAACTTTTGCTCAAGGCACTTAGCTAGTATTCATGTTTTCTCACCTGCAGTTACTTCTCTATTTGTATTGTTCTCCAGTTTACTTTGCAGCTACTTTATCTGCTCTATCATGTATTTATTTCCTGTGCATCTTGTATACTTTTCTATTGCTCGTCATATACACCTTACCATGCATTTGGAGTTGCTTTCTGAGTTATGTACTTCGCTCCAGTCCTGACTGGACATATTTTTTCCAGAGGATCCTGAGGATTATTGCCCGACATTCTAAGGGCCGGGCGTCGAGGAGTGTTGTGACCCTGAGACTGAGGAGGAGCCCGTCGAGGAGACGCCGTTAGCGCCCTAGTTAGCTAGGTGGGTTTTTTCTGGGTTGTTCCCAGTTGATATTTTGGATGACTGTACTGTATTATTATTTTGCTGCTGTGATATTGTAGACTATAGACTTGGACTGTATATTTTGCATATTGTCTTGCTCTGTGTTTCTTTGTTTCCTTGTGCTATCATATCGTGATTTTACTCTTATCCTAGTTATTATGATTGAATCATATATATATTGCATGGTTTCCCTCCTTTTGGAGAGGTTATTGACAGGTTTTGTGTGATAGATGGTTGACCTAGAATGAACCTTTATAGCGTTCTACAGCCGATTCTGCGGCGTAGGCTGGACGTACCCACGACTCATGCCCGATTTTCGGGTGCGGGTCGTGACAGGGAGTAAGCGATGTGGATTACCAAATCATAGAAGAAAATTAGTACTATCCCGACCCCAGCGACTATATTGCCTTTGGGTCCTGTTCTTGAAGCACCGTCGAAGAACATTCGCCAGACAGCCTCCCATGTGGTCACATTTGAGTCCACCACTTCATTTGGGATTTTATCGTAGAGTTCATGCTGACGTGAGGTTATGTCGTTTAGCGTGATCACGTCTTTCGAGGCATCCAAAAAGTCATTTTTGTTAGGATTCTGTGTCAGGCCCAATCTAGTGTCAAGTCTTTATGTGGCCAATATTAGGGCGCATGGATGTTGTTTTTCTGTGTTAGACACAATCTAAGAATACAAAGAGGTATAGTTATTTATGCAATATTATTAAATTCATCAAGTATGCATATAATAATTTATTCTCAATGAAATATAAGGGACAATTTTTCCTAGTTTAGTCAAGATTAGATAATGGAAGTATGATATGTTCGTTTATAACATTCTTCTAGAACAATAATTCATGAAGTTATTCTATAGTGATAATTCATAACATTCTTCTGGAATGATAACTTATGATATTCTTTTGGAACGATAATTCACGACGTTCTTTTAGAATAATAATTCATGACGTTCTTCTTATCACAACCCGCACCCGATGTAGGGATGCAAGTCGGGAACAACGTCCAGCCTATGTCACAGAATCAGCGGTAGAACGCTATCTGGTTAATCTATCTAGCTATATAATGAACCACCAACAATAACAATATACTCAATCACAGATCTAAGATAGAAAAGAGCACGAATACAATAAAGAATAGAATAGTCACATACAACTCATGAGTCTAAAATAATACATCAATGAGTCTGAAAGAATACTAATAAGCTGGAGAAAAATCCAGTACAAGAATACTAAGAAGCTACTAATCCCAGATCATATGTCTCAGTTAGGATAAGTCCCTCCTGGGCCAGGGTCTCTGATTCTAAACCCACAATATCTCGAGGTCCATAATGTGTAGGGTACCACTCCCCGGTGTCATCTAGGAAAAATATATCCAGTCAGGAAAGGAGGAGAGTACATCTCAAACAGCAGTTCTAATCAATGAGAAAAACTATGTAACAGTAAATATATATGAATATACAAGATGCACAATAGCTACAAGAGATACACAACAAGGAAATACTGGAATAAATATAATAATGAATAATATGACAATTAACAAGAATACTAATGTCTAAGTGAGTGAGTACTAGCTTTAACATGTGATCGGCTTAGAAACTTTCATAAGAGTATAATGGCCTGGTTGATCATACGTGTGGTGTATGATCAAAACACTCACAATGAACAAGACATGCACAAGGAGGGTATGATCACATATCTATACCAAAATACTCTCCATCCCGACTGGTATAGTAGATCCAACCATGGTATGCTAAGGCACGGGATTCTCTAGGAAGGTAGCAAATCTCCTCGAGAATCAGTGTATGTACATGCACAAGATAATCAATGAAACAAGACTTGTACAATACAAGGAATAACATCTCATGATAAGATCCGGATATACCAATCCGTGTAACAATCGTGTCAAGAAAAAAGGATATCTATACTAGATACAATGAACATAGAGGATATCATAAATAAGAAACTATCAGAAAATGTACTCACCTGAAGTTTGGTGAATAGTCTCACAGATATCTGATATGGTGCCTCAAAGACCTAGATATGGAATATAACATCAATATAAGGTTTCAAAAAGAAAATAAGTTAAACTAGTCAACTTCTAGGTCAACAAGCCATCTCTAAGTCAAAAGTCAAACTAAGTCAACTCTAAGTCAAACTATGGTCAACTATAGTCAAACTATGGTCAAATATGTCAAACTACCTATTTCTAGGTTGCATGAGTCTATCTCAAAGATATTTGGTTCAAACACTAAGAGTCTATGTCATAAAAGCTATATCTTAGGATACCGTATCTCAAGATACGTAAAATAATAGGTAAAGCATCACATATACATATCAAACAAATATTAATTATATAAAATCCTAATTCCAAACATTAAATGGATACCTTGGTTTTGAACCAACTTAGTATCACAACACCCCAAATACCTTGATACTTACCCTTGTATTTCAAGGTAATATCCAATACCTTGTTTATACTAAGTACCCATAAATAATATATACTAACAACTAAACATTATAAATATAGTATACAAAACACAATTAGCAATTAGGAACATATATACATATATATTAATACCATATATATACATATATATAACTATTATATATAAATATTTAATATCTATTCAAAATAGCATAAATGTCACTAAAACCCATGCTGCTGTCGCTGTTGCTGAACTGCTGCTGTCGTTGTTGATGCTGCAGTCGTCGCTACTGCTATTGTTGTTGCTATTGCTACTACGACTGTTGTTGCTATTTCCGCTGGTGCTGCTGTTGTTTATGTTGCTGCTGTCGATATAGCAGCTGCGGCTGTTGTGTGCTAATGTTGCTGCTGTTTGGTGACAAGGATCTGTCGCCATAGCTGTTGTCGCCTTTTCCCATCTCTTATATAACACAATATATATATATATATATATATATATATATATATATATATAACACATTATATAATATATATATATATATATATATATATATATATATATATATATATATATATATAACACAATATATAATTACTATATATAACTTACAACTATATAAAATATATATAACCATACACACACCTCCAAAAACATATATATATTAACTATTATGACATAACATAGATATAAATATAGTAACATATATACGTACATGTATATATAATCATACTTAATATAAATACATATAACATATAAGTATATATATAACAACATATATATATATAACTACACACACACACACACACACACACACACACACACATATATATATATATATATATATATATACTACAATATTAAATAGCTCTTACATATGTAGAATAATAGCTACATAAATATATATACACACATAGATATAATAGATACATAGATATATGACACATCAATACATAAATCTATATACACAACAATATATATATATATATATATATATATATATATATATATATATATATATATATATTATATATATATATATATATATATACACATCACAATGACCAAGAACAAAAGAGAAATAGATCTAGAAATTAAATTGCACAACACTTGGAGTGTATCACACCTGTATCCTACTAGATCTAGGATACGCTTGTGACACGAGTCCACCACACATCCAAACATACCCCGAAGGACACGAACAAGTCTATATATTATTTATAAACAATACGAAGAGACAAACACAAATATAAGTGTCCGTGCCAAAATATGACATGCACAAAGTCCCGTGTCTGAGAGAAAACCCCTAAATCAACACGTATCACCAAATTATTGGGATATGACCTATATGTATCCAATTATAGACACGACACTAGCCCCAAACACACAAGCACATGACAAATTGATCTATAGGAACAATTGACACACACAACAAATGTCAATCTCGGAATTTCCCTAAAATTGACACAAAAAGTACCATAACTTTCTCAATAGGCCTCCTATGAACACAAAACCAAATCCTATGGGTAGCCTATGCATATGGGTTGATTTATAATAGTTAAATCTCAGATTTAGAAGCTAAATTAAGGAAAAAACTAAATTATATCTATTGGGAGATGGATTCCCAATGCAACCTCCAAATGTGATAAAATTGGCCTCCAACTTGTAGATCCTTGCTTCTCTTTGTAGATCCTTGCTTTCTCCTTCTAGATCCTTGCTCCACTAGTCTCCAATGGTGATTTGTGAAGGAATTGGGATAAAATTTGGTAGGTAAATGATATGAGAATGAAGGAATTTGGTTGAGGGAAATTCTAGATCTAGTTTGCAAATGAAAAGAGGAAGAGAAATATTTTCCACCCTCTTTAATAGGCCGCCCCCTTACCCCTTCCTCAAGTCACTATGTAATATCCATTATGCCCCTTGGGGCCTTTCATAAAGAAATAATTAAGGAGGAAAGCTTCTAGTCTAATGGTTTAATTAAATTAATTATCCTCTTAATCAATGGACTTTCTAAAGGGCTAAAATCTAACAATTAATATATGTTGGTCCAAGAGTCTAAACTAAACTAGTTAGGTCCACTAACATGTCCAAAATAAATAACTAACATCTAACAACAATTAAATAATACAACAAATAATTATTTTACATGCACAATATTTAATTAATTATAAAATAACAAAAATATCCTTTCCTAGAAAATATGGTAGTGACAAGTCTACCATCCTTAAAATAATTTCGTCCTCAAAATTCAAAGACGAAAACTACCCCCAGAAAATAACAGAACATAACAAAAGAACAGAACCAAAGAACAAAACTAACTATAAAAGAACATACCTCAAGGCACAAACAAATAGGGATAACGCTCTCATATTTCATCCTCTCTCTCCCAGGTAGACTCCCCCGGAGAGTGATGCCTCCATCCGACGCATACCAAAGGAATAGTCTGGTTCCTCAGCACCTTCTCTCTCCGATCCAGAATCTCAACTGGCTGCTCTAGAATGCTAAGAGTAGGGCCTACCTCTATCTCTGAGTGATCCAACACATGACTAGGATCTGCCATGTACCGTCTCAACTGTGACACATGAAATACGTTGTGAACTCCCTCCAATGCAGGTGGCAAGTCTAGTCTATACACAACTGCACTGACCCTCTATAGAATAGTGAAAGGTCCGATGAATCGCGGACTGAGCTTCCCGCCTCCATCGAAGCGAATCGTGCCTCGTGTCGAAAAAATCCTCAAAAATACCAAACCATCCACCTATAACAAAACACAACCTTAAGAACTTAATCTATAACAAACAACCAATAACAAGCATAAAACAAAAATCTAAACTATACCTCAAACTCCAAAGGTCTCCGATGGCTATCGGCCCAATGCCGCTGTCTGTCCTATGCCACACGAAGTCTGTCTCTGATCAACTGAACCTTCTCTGCTGCATCCACAACCATCTCTGGCCCAAGCAAAACTCTCTCTCCAACATCGTCCCATGACAAGGGAGTATGACACCTCCGACCGTATAGAACTTCAAAGGTGACATCTCTATACTAGCCTGGTAGCTGTTATTATAAACAAACTCTACCAAATGGAGATGGTCCTCCCAAGAACCCCCAAAATCTAGTACACAAGTGCGTAACATATCCTCGAGAGTCTGAATAGTCCTCTCTGAGTGACCATCTGTCTGGGGATGATATGCAGTACTGAACTTGAGCGGAGTGCACAAACTCGCCTACAAACTCTTCCAGAAATGAGAAGTAAAATGACAATCCTGATCCGAGACTATGCTGATGGAAACTCCATATATCTTGACAATTTGCCTCACATACATCTCTTCCAGCTTCTCCGTAGACAAACCCACCTTGAAAGGAAAAAAATGGGCCGACTTGGTCAACTTATCAACGATGACCCAAATCGCGTCTTTCCCTCCTGGAGATCATGGAAGTCCGGACAAAAAATCCATAGGAATATGCTTCCCCTTCCACTCTGGAATGGGTAATGGCTGAAGTAAACCTCCTGTCCTCTTCCTCTCGGCTTTCACCGGCTGGCACACTAAGCATTTGGATACAAATTGTGCCACTTCCCACTTATATATATATATATATATATATATATATAACATAACATATAAGTATATATATATATATATATATATACATGTACATATATGTATATATGTACATGTACATATATATGTACATGTACATATATACATATATGTACATGTATATATATATATATAT
>JAYESA010000381.1:0-217423 GCA_036927795.1 Iris macrosiphon
ATTGTCAAGAGTGCTTGGTCTCTGGTTCCTTTCATCGGGTGCTATATAAAGACTATATCCTTGAAGTTGAAAGCTGTTAAGAATGCTATCAAAGTTTGGAACAAAACTGTTTCTAGAAATATTCATAATGCTATTTTGGAGTCCACTGGGAAATTGAGTGAAATTCAGTCAAATATTGCTAGAAATATAGGTGGCCAAGCCAAGCTAGTTGAAGAGAGACAAGCAGAGTCCCATCTTCAAGCCTCTCTTCTTCAAGAGACTTTCTGGAAACAGAAATCTCGTATCAAATGGTTCCAAGAAGGGGACAGAAACACTTTTTTTCATACTTGTGCTAAGATGAAGAGTACTAAGTCTATTATTTCTGTTCTTGTTGATGGCAATCGGGTAATGACAGAACAACAGCAAATTCAGGAACACAATTTTGGACTTCTATACATCATTATATTCATCAGGTTCTACTACTCAAGATTTGAGTCTTGTTGAGGAGCTTATACCTACTGAGGTGAATGGGGTAGAAAATGAAGCTCTTACTGCTATGCCTAGTGAGGATGAGGTGAAGAGGGCTGTTTTTTATTTAGATCCTAATAGTGCTGCTAGGCCAGATGGTTTTAATGGAACTTTCTATCATAAATTTTGGGATATTATCAAATCTGATCTTATTCTTGCGGTTAGGGAATTTTTCATGACTAGTAAGATTCTGGCTGGTCTCAAAACTACTACTTATCCTTATACCTAAGATTAAGGGGGCTAACATCATTTAACAGTATAGGCCGATTGTATTGGGTAACTATTTGTTTAAAATCATCCCTAAAATAATATCTACTAGAATTGTTGGAGTTGCAGCGAGAATTTTATCTCATAGCCAAAAAGGTTTTGTAAAAGGGAGCCATATCTCTGAGGCTCAGTGTAGCTTCAGAGGTGTGTTAATCAGTTGGATAGAAAGGCATATGGAGGTAGCATGGAAGTTAAAATTGATGTCTCGAGGCATTTGATACTATGGAATGGCCTTTTCTTGTTAAAGTCTTGCAGTGTTTTGGCTTCTCGAATCGTTTGGTTCAGTTGATTGTCGAGCTCTTACATGCTGCTAAACTGTCTATCTTGTTTAATGGACTTAATATGGGGTATTTCTCTTGCTCAAGGGAATTCGACAGGGTGATCCCTTGTCTCCTATTCTTTTTTGTCTTGCTCACGAGGTTTTGAGCAAAGGTATTGACAGGTTAGTTCAGCAGAACAAGTTGCACTTATTAGCTCGCCAAGAGGGTGTGTTCCTCCATCTCACTTGATGTATGCAGATGATTTGTTGGTTTTTTGTCAAGCCACAATATCTGATATTAGGCATCTCTTGTTATTCCTCAACCTCTATGGTGAATGCTCTCGAGTCTGGACAGAAAATTAATGCAACCAAATGCAGTATAGTTCTTGGCAAAGGAGCGTCTTCTTGGGTCCAAACTATTAAAAGTGTTTCTGGCATGAAGGTTGCTCCTCTACCTATGACATATCTTAGAGTCCCTCTGTTCAAAGCCAAGCGCCTAGAGCTAGTCATTTGCAGCCCTTATTTGATAAGATAGTTGCTAAGCTATGTGGGTGGAAAGGAGATGGCAGGTAGACTTCAACTGATTAAGTCTGTTATATATGGGAAGCTACTTCATTCTTTTTATGTCTATAAATTGCCTATTAAGTTGCTTTCATCCCTCCAACAACAAATCAAAAAAATTATTTGGTCTGGTGATCCATAAAGAACAAATTGTTTTCTATGTATTGTGGGAACAAATTGGTTTCTATATCATGTCCTAGGGCCCTTAATAGGGCATGTTTGGTTAAGTTCTCAGCTGCTATTCTTGATAAATCAGATATGCACTCTAAATTTCTTCGGTTGTCTCTGCAAACTGCTTTGTATAGGCTATCAATTTACTTGGGATCCTCTATTCAGCATGGTATCAGATCCACTATACCTATTTTGGATACTTATTCTTCTTGGTGGGTTGGAGATGGAAGTACTATCAATTTCTGGAAAGACAATTGGTTGGGATTTAAATTTGTAGATAGGCTTCATATTCCTATGCATATCCCACGGAAATTAAAAGCTACAATTGCAGAATTTTTAAGAGATGGGGAATGGGTTATTCTTGCAGCTTTCTTGCAGAGGTTTCCTCTAATTGCCCAAGATAGCTTTGGTTGACACACTTGTTTGGCAGCCATCGGTTACAGGTGATTTAACCCTCTCCTCCATTTACAATACCTGTCGACATAGGGGGTCTGATTTTACTAAGTTTCTGAAGTATTAGCAAAGCTTTATTCCTCCTTCAAGGTTACTTATATGGAGAGTCATCCATAATAAACTGCCTACAGACAATATACTCCGTGCACACAGTATGTTGGTGATTTCTATTTGCCCAATGTGCTATGCGGATTGGGAAGATGCTCCTCACTTGCTGTTAAACTGCCCATTTGCGGTGGAATGTTGGGATTGGCTTTTTTCTCTATTTGATGTTAATATGATTCGGCCAATTAGTCTGCAGGTATTTCTTCAACTAGCTGCTAATGTTCATTGTAGCTCTCAATTGACTGCTATGTGGATATCTGCTATTGCTAGCCTATTTTGGCATCTGTGGACCCAAAGAAACAATCACAAATTTCAGAATATGGTTGTCTCTACAGAGGCTATCAAACGCTCAGTTATGGCTTCCATCATAGAAACCGACCAGGTTGCCAAAGGCAGTATGAATAATACTGTTTCTGAACTGCATATCATCAAAAAACAGGGAGTGAAATGTAAGCCCAGGTAAGCTCCTCAAATCATTCCTGTTAATTGATTCCCCAACACCCCCCCCCCCCCCCCCACCCACCCACACACACCCATCCACCCACCCACCCCCACTGTAACGTCCCGTTCCAAACGGTTACTTATGGAACACTTGTTACTTTGACTCGGTTGAGAATCGAGTCTCGGGGAAACCTTACCGCCAAATCAACACGGACGAAATGCAAAGAACCCTTCAAATTGATGAAACGGCTTCTATTGAAATAAGTCCAAGAGTCTTCGTTGGTTGCTTTGCTTCTTGGTTTTGTGTTGCTTTGCGTTTTGTCTTGCTTTCGATGACTTGGTTTTCATGATTTTGCTTTTCTCGCTTGCGCGTTCTTTTCGAAATGTAAGGGAAAGAGATCGAAGTATGCTAACCAAGTGTTGTTGCAATTTCAGGACGCATAACCAAAAAGTAAAACGTTGCATAAGGCTTCCCCATCCTCTCGTTCGATTCAATCTGTGAGTGGCTTAGGCCCTTCGATGAATCCTTCAGTCCATACGTCCTAACAAAAGAATCTCTAGTTCACTTATAAATGTTGCCTCACTAAAAAGATAAGTCAAAGAAATGAACTGCATGCAAATGTATATAGAGTTACTGCTTTACTTCAATTAAATGTGTGCCCCTTACTCACTTGCTGCGTCACTATATCGTGCATTAAACCTTTATGGTTAGTGTTTGTGTCAAGTGTAAAAGATTGAAAGAGAAGAGTCTAGTAGCCCGCCCTGATGTTCCGGTCCTACGGGATCTAGGGGGGTGTGGCTATTAAATTGTTATAGATGCTTGTTCATGTTTGGTGCATCCTAAGAGTTTATTTGATAGAATGTTGCTTGTCATGCATTGGTCTCGGACAACTTGTGCACAAGATAATAGTCTCTCGAACGATTTCCGGGACACCGGGAATCGGTCGGTCCGCAAGGGATTGTGAGAGCACCCCGATGTTCCGGTCCTACGGGATTTAGGGGGTGTTGTTGTCCATCAATGGGGAAACTCATGGACCATCATATAGATAGGTCGCATGCTAGGTTTACCTTCTTGCATACCTATCATTTTGACACCAAAAGATTGATTCATAAGTTTATCCATATATGCAAATAATGGCTAACTTGTGTGTCTGCTGCAGGAATAACCACTCGGCCGTGAGTAAGAATTATCATATGCATATGCTATCTATCGTCTATGTTTTCTTGCATGAATTGTTAAAATGAAACTAGACAACTAGAAAGATCACATAATAATGCTAGCTTCATATACTTAGTATGGATTTCTAGGTGAGTTTGGCCACGGTCGCTCACCAGTACATGTGGTAGTACTGACCCACGTTTGTGGACAAATATCAAAGTATGGACGCGAGAGCTTGGCAAGCATTCTGAATCAGTGTTAGCGCAACCTTCCGAGGGATCGTGCTCGTGCTGCTTCTTTAGCTTTCCTCTCCAGTTGGCATCTCCTCTTCTGCTAAATGTTTTGTTATTTTGGTCCTACTAAAAGGATGTAATGTATAGGCGTTGGGGCTAATTTTGGGAATGTAAAAAGAGTTGTAAGCCTTCTAAGGCATATTTTGTAACTCAGCCAAGCAAGCACTTTGTAATCCAAATATTCTAGTATTCAATAAAAGAATATTTTGTGTTCCTATCAATGTGTTCAACTTTGGTTCTCTGCATTTTACTCTGTACCTATATATGTATATTTTTGTCTAACTTGTGTCTTGTGCAGGTACGTTGCCTGGTGCAAGCGCAACTTAGGCTTGCACGGTATTGCGCCCAAGCGAGGACGATCGGTTTTGTAGGGACCAAGCGAGGACGATCGGTCCTTACGGGACCGGGGCGCGACACCCACCCCCACAAAAAAAACACCCACACGCACATTGGGTTAAAGTCAAAACAAATGGCTTATCAAAGGGTAATCCAGGTTTAGCGGCCTATGGAGGAGTCTTCCGCAATCACAGAGGTTTTATGAAGGATTTATTGTCAAAATATTGGTTTTCAATCAGCTTTTTATGCAGAATTCCTTCTTGTTGTAATTGCTATTGAAATAGCTTTCGAAAAGGCATGGAACCTTCTGTAGGTGGAGGTGGACTCTGTAACGCCCCATTCTGTTCAAGCGGGCAGCCGATTCAAACGGCGCAAGTGCAATGATCCGACCCGCTTTGCTCAGCGAGATGACTCGTTTGAGACAAAGGATTTTCAGACTTGGCCCTTCAGGAGTTCAGACTTAGACTTTCAAAGGCTCGCTCGGAGTATCGCTCGACCGAGACGAATCGCTAAGGTGGGTGGCTACGATGAACTTGTCTTTGCTTAGCCAGCACACTTAAAATATGGACGATACATGCTAGTCGCTAGGTGAATCACCCCTCGCATGCTAATAAAGAATACAACGCACCTAGCTAAGGAAATAGTCTCATCTTGTATTGCTTGTGTTAGAACATTGAAATAAAATTTGGCTTATAACTTGGACCCTCGCATGCTAACTTAGCTTCGTGCAAGTAGACCCCGCTATGCCTCGAGTAGATCATTATGGACCCTTCGTAGTGCACTATTTCACCTGTTTACATGGCACGACTTATGAATTATGTCGCTCGATATGTCCCTGGACGGTTTCACTCCTCACACTACCCTGCTTGGACCCGTGCAAACGTAAAGGCTAGACTTACGTCCTAAGGTAGACTATACAATATGTTCCTTATGCTTATGTTTCCAACAAATGCATGTTTGTCTGCTTACATTATAACTTGTACTCGTTGCCTCGTTCTAATGCTTGCCACTTATATGCATGCCACAGTTCATCGCACTCCACTATTTGTGATTCGTTCAGTTGAGGCAGGAAGGCTATCAAGATAGTCGTTACGAGCCAAATATAGAACATTGAAAGTATTCGGGACCTGAACGTAAGGTCGCCAAGGCATTTCCCAAACTAGGGGACTGTATCAATGGACAGTTAAGCAAGATAACATTACAATATCTTTGAAAATTAATACTCGTTCTGAACTGAATCCGACGGCTTGGAAAATCGATATTGTACCTGATAGATCTTGACTTGAACCCGTACCTGTACCCGAATCTGTAATTGTATCTGTACCTGCGAGAATCTGAAAAAATTTGAGGTTACACATGGTCACGGACAACTTGTGCACAAGGTGGATTTTCGAATCCAGTTCCGCGGACGATCGTCGGGACATTAGGTCCGATCCGATCTAGACGGAGCCGTCTGGTAGTCGTCTGTTATGGGCGGGATGGGTGCAATGCCACCTGCATCTTGCTTGCACACCATCTTTGCCTCGAGACTACACCATCCTTTACGACGTCATGAAAGTGACCTTCTGTCATATAGATTAAGTTGGCTCGATAGCGGCAATCCGCATGCGAGTCATTGCATCGCATCGAGTAATCTGAATCACCTGAACGGATATGAGTATAACACACTTGTGCATATTTGAACACTTGGACATCTTCTGTAACACTTCTGGATAATCTGTATAACTCGTGTATAACTCGTGCACCTGAAACAGAACCTCGCTTGTGACACTCGTGTTTGCTTATGCTATTGCCCCTGGATTTTATTATATATACTCGTGCTTGGTTTAACTTGATTTGCCTTGGACACGAAAGGACGAATGGTAAGTTGGTAAGTCTCGTCGTGTTCCTTTATATCGCACGGCGCACCGTCACACGAGTTAGGCTTTTTATTATGCCATAAAACTGATCCTAAGACAAGACTAGAAAGATAACTTAATAAATGGTGCACGGAACCTATATAACGTGTTTGGATTTGTCTAACGGACGAGAAACCTCCCCACCAGTGCATTCATGTACTGATAACCCACCAGATTGCTTGCAGGGTGTGAGAGAATCTCGTTCGGTGTGAAAACCTCATTCGTGCGAGCTAAGACATAGAGTTCGCTCTGGAGCCTTGGAACGTTGCGTCCGAAACTGAAGCACATATACAAGACATAATGTTGGAACATCGCCTATGTATCATTCCACAATTGAAGCCACTTGGCAAGCCTTTATCGTTTCAGAGAGAGAGGCTTGAGTGACTTGTAATCTCGGCCTAGCACCGCTTGTAATACTTGTTCAATATCAATAAAGAGCTTGTTTTATTTATATACTTACAATGCTTCCGCTATTGACGACTCTGTGAACTTGTTACCAATCGCATGTTCGTTGCTTATTCCGCTGCACTCGGACTATCTGTGCGACTATGTGGCTTAGTTATTTTACCGCATGTTCGGATCATGGCCTTACACGAGCGCAGTTTACGCTCGTGTGGCATCACGTCCAGATGGGAAAGATCGTCCCGCGGGAGCGCTGGCGCGGTAATTCCAGCGGTAACGACTGATTACCTGCGGGAGATCGGGACGTGACAAACTCCAGATCAGTATTGGAATTTTTTTTGTAATGTTGCATACTCTCCTCCATGGCAACTTAAGAGGAGATGGTATCATTGTATAAAGATAGCTGCTAACATGACAATTAAAATTTCTCACATATACAGAGAAGGGAATACGGTTGCTGATAAATTGGCCAATAAAGCCCTAATGGGTCACGGTTTCCAGTGGTGGAGCTCTCAAGAAGATTTTTTGCTTGCTAAGGTCCAACGGGATATGGATGGCTATCCTTTTTAAAGATTTATTTCTTAGAAAGTGTGTTTTCTTTTGTTCATTTTTACAATTAGAGGTTTGGCTATTATGACCACTTCTATTGTCTTGTAAGCTATGTTGTCACAGGTGACGCCTAGGCGTGCAGGTTGGGTAAGTCCGCCTAGACCTGGAAAAAAAATTACCTTGTCAGGCGATGGACGCCTAGGGTCGAGCAGAAAAATACATAGGCGGCAGCTGCTCCAAAAAGAGGAGAAAAAAAAGAAAGGAAAGGGAAAAGACTCCTACCTTTGTTTGCTGCTCCTGTCTCCATTTGCTGCTCCAGGTATTCTTCTCCTTCTTTTTCTTCTTCGTTTTTTTTCATGTTCCTGTTCCTGTTTCTGTTTCTGTTTCTTTTCCTGTTGTTGTTTCTTTTTTTTTTCTTTTTTTTTACAAACCATAGGGATGGAGATGCTCTAATCCTCCGCCTATTGTTTTACATAAAATAGCAGCAAATAAAGATGTGGGGCCCACTCATCCATTGTTTTACATAAAACAGCAACAGCAGCAAATAAAGATGTGGGGCCACTCACCCATTATTTTACATAAAACAGCAGCAGCAGCAAATAAAGATGTGGAACAGCCACACCATCCATAAACAGCAGCAGCAAATAAAGAAAGAAAAGAAGATGAAGTGCAAAATAGTAGCCATGTCCTGGGCGGACGTCTAGGCAGGCGGGTGCACTGTCGCCTCGTTTCGCCTAGCGCTCAATACAACATAGCTTGTAAGCCACGATGAGGGCTTTTCTCCTCTTTCCTTTCCTCTTTCAATAAAGCAATTTTTTGACCAAATTTTTTTTTATAATAATAATTATATATATATATATATATATATATATATATATATATATATATATATATAGGAACCTTTAGGTACGGGACTCTATATGCATGAAACGTACGGGACAAACATTTCTTTGGAAACGTCCTAGCGTCGTCATAGTTGCACCAGGACACAATGGAATAGATGAATGAATAAAAAAAATATAAGGATCTGGTGATGTGGTGGATGCGCGATGGACAAGGGAGTATGTTGGAAGAGCGATGCAGCGAAAACACTCGACTTCCTTGCTTAATTAATGCCTACTGATAGTTGATTTGACTAGATCTAGATTCTGGAGCCATTAGGTAAGGAGGAGAAGGCACAAGAAAGAAAAGATGTCTGTTGATGAGTGATTTGAAGAGAGAAAAATAATCTCTTCATACTTTCGAGTTTCGACAGAAATCTGATTGGTGAGAAAGAAATCATTATGTACTTTCCAAAGAAAATTTTGTGTCCCATATAGAGTCCCGTACCTGAAGGTTCCTATATATATATATATATATATATATATAAGTTTCAATACAATCCCCTATACACCATATTGCACACAAAGATGAAAGATGTCCAACTCCTAACATTAAAAAGTAATGCAATTCCAGATAAATTTTATTTTAAAATGTACAACTATCATTCATAGCATGATTGAATCATGACCACTCTTGAGGGTCATTTGTACCTTGAGTTGAATGCAAGTTAGATATTAGCCATTAAAATGACGGTTCTCAAATAAAAAAGAAAAAAAAAAGAAAAGAAAAGAAAAGAAAAGTGGAGACAAATGAACAAGCATGATAGATCCTTTACTAATTGCAAAAAATAACGCAGATATCCTTTTTATACCATCAAACAGGATAATTGCTAATGGAAAAACTGAAGAAAATATACAAGAAAATAGAAATGTTGCTTAAAGTCAAACTCACTTGATTGATGCTAAGGAAAGATGTTAGCTTTTGACCGATTTTGATAAAGATGTCATGGGTTGAAGAAAGAACTACCCATATTAACAGAAATCAGCACTGATATACTTGTTACCACGGCAAGCCATATTAATGTCAGATCTGCAAAACAAGACAACACAACGTTATTGCATGATGGATAAAGAGTCCAGATTTCTACACTGCTAATCTATATTAAGGTTCAAGAAAGGAGAATCCTTGTAGAGGTAAAATACCTCTAGGACCTCCAGAAATAGCATCTGATTCAGGAAGAGAGTCATCAACATTACGACCACGTGATTTTGGAACCGTGGATTCTCCATATTTAGACTCCTCAAAAGCTCTGGACAATCCTGCTTCAGATGTCATTATCCCTTGGAATTCCTCACTTACTAGCAACGCTGCTAGGACATCCATAAATGATTCTCTTTCTTTTGCAAAGTTTCTTTCTCCAGATGCCGAAACTGTATGTCCATAGTCTAAGATCTCATCATCAGATACATCGCCATCTACAAGTTCCATTTCTATTCCATCTTCTTCATCCTCAACATATGCCTTGTATGTAAGACGCAACAAAATTTCTCCGGATGACTTCTTTGCAAATAATCCCCAACCTCCTTGCAGAGCTACAATTTTATCTGTTGGTACAGTATCTTGAAGCGCACCAAGTTCAATCTAATATGAAGCAAGAAGAATTAAACTTTACACATGCACAAAAAAGTAAGAAAAGTATTGAAGTAAGATAAAGTCTGCTCCCCATAGTATTGATGGTGGATTTTTAATCCCATTAATGTATAAACTCCTACAAGATGTTGTGTATCTTCTAAACAAGTCATAATCAAGTTTCCAGTAACTGCCACTATATTGCTATGTCGTGATAGACCTTATGAATATTATAGGCTAATGGTATCAGTTAAACTGAATAAATCTAAGCCTCTCTTGAACTTAGTGCACTACTTTCCTTCTTAGTTTTGACCATGTTTTTGACTTGGTAGCATGGCACTTCAAACTGTATTTTGATCGTCTCATCCATGTGTATGCACATAGAATGATCGATGGCTTCGTAGGGTCTTGCATAATTTATTTTAGCACTGCCATCTTACTTCGTGAGCCTTTCTTTCTAGCCTGTACTGCATTTTCAGAGAGAGCATGGTGAATTACAACACGTTAGTGCAGTAACACTATCAGTCATTTCCGCATGTGAAAGATATCAGCTAAGTCTTCCATTTATATGCAAAATCAAGTTCAAATCTTCAAGGTAGTACATACTAAGGTATCTCTCACAATAGTTTGGCAGAAAAAACCAAGGGCCATTTCTATGGGGAAAAGACGGTTACCAATTTGTGCAATGGTGAAGAATGTTTAGGATACCCTTCAGGCAAGTCTATGAAAGCTGCAACTTAGTCTACTTATCAATCGAACTGTTGAGACATGTACTCTAACCAAATCAAGGGACGTCTTTCAGTCACAGAGAAAAATCCAACTAGAACCAACTTGGAAGCAAAGCTCATTATAATTATTTAAATATGCTTCTTGAAGGAGGTTAAGAGCATGAAGGCATACATACATCCTGCTGATGCTAAAAAATATTCATTTTAATTATGTATGACTTCTCATATATTCATTGTAGGTAAGTCTTCATGAGGTATGTGCCATTGTTACGAGGTAAACTTTAAATCACAGTGCATCACGGGATACTATTTCAGCTCGAAAGATAATAAACAATCAAATAAATATTTTTTCGCCAAGCCTGGGTAAAAAATTGTCAACCATATAGTGAAACCATCTTATCTTGCATTATTACTAACCAGCAAAGATTTGAATCTGATTCACATCGTAAATTAGGATGCCAGGACCATTAGGAATTGCTATAACAGATTATACGGTCCTAAATTGCATAGGATTTGCCAGTCGACAAGAGGAGGATGTTTCTACTTTTTGATGTCCTAGAAAAGGCAAAATAAAATTCTTCCATATAAAAATGATAAGTGCTACACTGATCGTATTTATCCTGAAGCAATAATGTTTAGACAGCAACTGTTAGCTACAGAAATGAAGTACCCTTTCATTGGGAAAGTCGCTTGGCATGACAGTAAGGTTGGCGCTTGTTTCCTAGAGGATGTTGGTTTGAACTGCAGAAATAGTCTAATATTTTGGGGAAGGCTTGGGTACATCTTCACCCTATCTACACCATGCATCAATGGGATCTTGTGGCACTGAAACATCCTTTTGTCTACTGAGTAGACAATGGCCTACATCTCGAAGATAGGACAGACTATAAATTCATCGCTGAGAACACTAGAGGGCATAGTTCCTTCCCAAGGAGAACGTAGAAGTCATTATAACAAATAGAAGCTACTTATAAATATAAGTTTCAGACCCATATTGGACCCTCCTTGTGAGAAATATAGGGAGGTTTCTACATTTTCGGATCAGATTTTTGGAGTTTGTGGTTACAAGAGGCCAGAAAGTAATAACTGATTGAAAAGATCATAAATTATTTTGATAGAGTTAGGAATAAATATTATGCATTATTTATGTTAGTTTTCGTTGATTTTGGGTTAATCTTTAACATTGCTAAATTTCTTCCCACAATACATAGTATTTGAATTAGTCAATATCAATAGAGATGATTGTCTATCTTCTTCTTTCCTCCTCAGATTCCCTTCCGCTTTCTTTATCCTCTGTTTCTTTGTACTTAACATAGATATATGAATGTTGTCAAGTTTAAGTACGTCGAAAAGGAATATTATACGCATATTGTAGCATGCTTGGCTCAGGCGAACATTGTGTTGACACTGTTTTGCAAGGGAATCTTCCCTTTACTTTTTTTCTTTGTTGACTTGTTGGGAAAAATAGCCCAATGTAAGTAAAAGACAGTATAAACTAATACCAAAAGTTTTGGACATATACATATTGGATTGTTGGTATCGACCGATATCAATAATTTCAGTCAATATCAATCGGCAAAGACCACAAATTATACGACAAGGCCACTACATATCGGTATTTGGCCGATACTATGAACCTTGCTTAAAGATTTGTCATCCAAGATTCTGGAACACACCGTACATAGCAACCTAAGTACCGATACTGCAAAAATTGTGCCATATCATATTGTGTACATATAAGTACCCATCGTACACGTGGGCACTCCAATTTAGACCAGGACACACCAAAAGCAATGTTATGTCGCAAAGTCCGTGTACTGTTGAATCATATTTATATCCACGATACCTTCACCCTTACACAAGGTGCAACAAGAATATGAAGTGTCCCACAAACCAAATTACAAATCAATTGCTATGGAGAAGTAAAATACGCGACAATTTTAAAGAAGATCATGTTACTTTGGCAGCAAAGCATAATCTATTTATGTTTGCACCTAAAGTGAAGGTGCTAATATTATTGGACAAATGGATGATCAGGCTTAGGATTAGTATTCCAAACACAGTAACTCAGTTGAAAGAGAGATACTGCTGCATAGCACAAAGTGTGAAGGTTCTAGCAGACCTTGTGCAGATAACTAGGTCTCGAGAAGCTTCTGCAAGGGAAACCAGTAGCCCTTCTTCAAAGTACCAATTTAAAACAGATTGAATTCATTTAAGATGATGGATTGAACTATTTAGTATCTACTAATTCACCAGCTTTAGAGCTAAAGTTAGGATTGAAGAAGAAACTACCTTCTTCCCCCTCCAACCTCACCCCTTCCCCCTCCATCACAAGTAGTGGCAGATGACTGAAAGCACAAACAAAAGAGAACTCATTAGTGTCATCATTCTCACCGGCAAAGGCCTTTACTCTATCTCTTTGGTCTTCTCATCAAATACGAGAAGACTTCTTCGTATCGCCTGTCCCCCAACTCAAAATAGGGAAGAATAGAGGGAGAGGTAAGCATCAAGAACAATGGAAGGAGATAGGAGAAACAAAAAAGATGAATGAAAAGGAGAAGAAATGAAATATTTTAACAAAAAAAATAGTAACTCTAATTAGTTTTTACTAATTTAACTTGTAATATTAAAAAATATGGATGTCTAGTCACAAGGAATCTAGCAGCAGGATACTGCCTGAATGCTACGTAGGTAGCTTCTTAGGATCTATCTAAGGATGTAGTGAATGTTGGAAGATATTTGCAAAGCCATCAGCTAGAAGATATTTGCAAAGCCACCAGCTATGTTCAGCAAATAACGTAATTTTCAAGTCAGCATGAAAGAATTTACAGAACATAAAAAGAACTTCTTGAAATAGTTTCGTAATAAATATGGTGATTTTATAGAATTTGGCCTTTTGGTTCGAAGAGAGAAGGAAATGACAGATGGAGCTGAAGCAAAGCTTCGTAGGGAAACAGTACCAACACTAGAGGTGATGGCTACAGCCAATGTTCTGTTGTGGGCTGTAGGGTTAAGTCACTGTCCACACTCGTCATAGCAACGACAGCCCTGTAAGGGGAGCAATGACGCATCATGATACCGAACCCAGGAAGTGATCACCAATCACTTTGCTCGTGCTGGAGATCAGGCTTTGGTGTTTTTGGAATTACCTGAAGTATCTATTCGTCTGGGATGGAGATTGAAAATTTCAAAGACTAACTCGAGGATAAGTTCTCAATGAGGGGAGACTGACTAATTGGAGGTTGGCTTTGTGTTCGAGGAGTGACGTGAGAGCTGGAACCAAAACAACATGCGGTGAGGAAAAAATCAGCAGCGCCACCAAGGGTGTTGGCTACCATTTGTGACATCTGTTGTAGGGCGTAGTCACTACCCAATCTTTGTCACAGTGCGGCAGTGCTGTAAGGAAGCAGTAATGCCTCATCATATTGCTCTCAGTAGTTAGTGCCCATACTGAGATCCCGTATTGGAGTTTTTAAAATTATTTCCAAGTTTACTTATGGTTTATTTCATAGTTAATCTTATTAGTTGTTTCTAAGTGGTTCATTGCATTCCTGAGTTTCTTTTCAAGATTTAGGATTACTGGTTGCCCACAAATAGTCCTAGAATATGGAGATGTAATCATCTCTTTCATTATCAATAAACTTCTAGAGTTTTCTCAAATCCTGGTCATTTGTGGATTCGAACATCATCCATGTATTCGACACTGCTCATGGATTCGGAAAACTTCAAGCGCCGTCCATGAATTTGGGCACCACTCGTGGATTCGATCAACATACATGTAATCTTTATTTCAACAGCAGCAGATCACTCGGCCACTACTTCCGCTATGTCATATGCCATTTGGTTAACAAGAAATATGTTGGTTAAGGAAATCATTTGCAATTAGCTGAGAGAGCTATAGAAGAACTCCATGTATGTTGACAAAATTGCGAGGCTCCCCTTCTCCAGAAAGGATTTCAAGGATAAGGATTTTGTTAAAAAAAATGTAAAGATAAGTCTTCCTCAATCATTCAAAACATGTTTCCCATTTATCCTCAAACTAAAATCTAACTGCTATAATTCTATCAATATAAGTTTACTTCAGATCCTCTTCTTCCCTTCTTCCATTGTCGTTGTTGCAGTTGCACTTTGATTTAAAGAGGCTCTCATTCATCTATTTAGCTTATGATCTGGTGTGTTTCTAGTTCCGAAAAAAATAATACTTAAATCTTAATCCAACTATAATGGAAATCCTGGCAAAATCTAAACTGTTTCCCAAAGGATATACGCAATAAAATAGTTCAAAACAAATTAAACCACCTGTCAACCTTACAAGGGTATCCAACTCTAAGTTACAAAAATAATTATCAGTCGTATTACCATTATCTATAAAATATAATGTACTACATGTATGAAGCAAAACTACATTAGAATAGCAGTTTTACCTCTCCTGTGCCAATAGTGAAATCAGTAAAGCCTAACGAGTCCTTTACTTGGATAAATAATCTTTGCTTTCTAGGGTTTCCAACTAGTAGATGAAAGTCCTGGACAAAGTAGCAAAAACATTAATGTTAAAAATGGAGTAGATACAAAGCAAAAGTCGATAAATAAACAAATTATTTTCAAGAATGGATAGGAAAAGCAGATAATAACCAATAACAATGTCACAAAGTTCACCTGGTTCCATATTGGCTGTCCAGGTGGCCCAATGACTGTTGTCTGACTATTTTTTTTGCTACGAATTATTTGATCACCAAGGCTTAGAACAACATATGGATCTGTCTTCCCTGCAAATACCCATACAAACATAGAAAACTTAGTATACATATAGAATTACAAATGTTATATATGACAAATCGAGGTGTCAAATTAGAAAACCAATGACAGTCTTTTTGCATGTATTCTTGTATCCGGGAACAGAAATAACTCGTTTCACACACTTAATGAGATTAAAGGTGAAAAATGCAACTCCCTGATTGATATGATCATTCTGATCTACATTCCTAGAAATTTGATGGACAGAGATCAGTTTGAGATAAAATTCCATGCACCACCTTATACAAAAAAGAAAAAGAAAAAAGTTTTAGAGTTCTAAGATTATTTAGCGCCCTATTTGGTTGTAGGTTAGAGATCTAGAAACTCAAAATTTTGGTGCACAAGGATTTATGGACAAATGAAGCAATTTGAGCAGCAATTCGGATGATCCACTGTACACCTTATTAGTGGGTTCAAACTCCACCTTATTACTGGGTTCAAACTCCACCTTATTACTGGGTTCAAAGTTCAAACTCCTTTGCTTACAGCGTGCATAATAGCTGTACACCGTCAAACACACATATACAAGAGAAAAGCCATCTTGAATGCCAAAACGGGGAAGGGAAAATCAGGGGACACTATCTCATACACTATATTATTATCTCAAAAGAAACTACAAGTAGTTTTATAACCCAAAAGAAAATTGACATCGATGCTCAAGCAAACAGCTGAAAGTGGAACAGATACCAAAAATAACATAAGCAAGTTTCTGAGCATCAACTATAGTTACTGACAGCTCCCCAACAAAATGTTTGTTTCCTTCGGTTGCATCTGTTTTGAAATTATCTGAAACAGGACCCAACGCTCTCCCTTTCTGAAAATCAAGAACAATCTTTTTTGGACGCACAAAAAGTCGAGGCAAATCTTCGGTGAGAAGCTTTTTCAGGAACCTATTCAGAACAAAAGAAAATAATTCAATAAAATTTATAGACCTATGACAAAATGTCAAGGACTATCAAATTAATTATATCACCCTAGTAAAAGAAAGAAGTGGAACTTGCAACTTTTTCTAGCCAGCCTAGAATATATTAATCAATGACAAGGACATTGTCAATATGAAAATCAAAGTATTATCTCTTGAATAAGCTGTATACTTCCTTCTTCCCTCCAAATATGGAAAGTAAAGGATCTATAATATATGAGCATATCCCTCACTCCTTTCCTCTAGTGTCTATCTACCTATCCATTTTACTAAGTGTTCTAAATGGCGAGCGGTTGAGGCAGCCGCCTAGGCTGTGCCTAGGTGGTAGGCGGTGGAGTAGACAACCAACAAAGGTTTGGCGGCGTAGGCGGAGGTGAGACGACGTAGGCGGGAGCCTAGACGGAGCAATACCTAACAAGATGTTTTGGCCAAAAGATTTTGCAAGCATTATGGAGGTTCACTTTTACAAGACTAAAAGTCCATAAATCTTTGTTCTACAACTTAGTTATGTATTATGCATATTATACAAAAAAAAATAGTGGTAAAATAGTAAACAATGTCCAAAATGTATCAACCGCCTAGGCAGTGCCTAGACGGACTAGGCGGTAGGTGGACTCTCTCCGCCACGCACTCGCCTACCGCCGTTTAGAACCTTGATTTTACTAGCCCATATCAAATCATTTCAAATGTAAAACCTTGTTTCTACCCTAATTTATACCTATTCATACTAGTTTACACTTTCAATCAAATCATATGTGATTTAACAAGGTGTGCCTTGATAACTAGCACGCACATTTATTGGTAATTTAATCAAAAGTTGGCTATGCGAAGAATGACTTGCCAATTATGCTTGTTTTAGACCAGTAAAAGACAGGTGGTCCAAAGTCTGAAGATAATGCTAAGAATTTTTGTGAACTCTGAAGTACCAAACATATCCAAGTCATTGATAACTATTCTGTCATTACCGCATTAATTTACCTTCAGATAATTTAGTATATGTACAGTATCCTAAGGGCAAATCAATGATTGGACTACATATTAGAATACAACACATAGTTTTGCGGGGACGTTCTAAATGAGGCAACATCATGTTAAACAAACAAACCCTTTAAGACCTTCACTACCAGAACGTAGCACTCCCTTTGCCTCCAATATGGTACACATGTACTAAAGATTAATAGTAAATGTGCTATTGTGGCTTGCTTTGCTTCTTCGAAGCCTCTGTTAGGTGGGGTAATAAAGGTCCTTCACTTTAGGCCACCAGTTGTAGGGGAGGATAGAAGAAAACAGCTCCAGAAGAACTGCTATAGAGAGAACAACTGGTAGAACGTTTATAGCAAACCATCTGTGAACGAAAATGTTCAGACTGGGTGTGCCAAGGCCATGTTCAAAGTAACCTCAAAGTAAAAAAGCATGTTTGTGTGGACAGCCAAAACATGTGAATTATATGGAAGGCAAATCCTGTTAGTAGTTATTGGATTTAAAAAGGGAATTAAAGAACTTACTAATTCTTTCATGAAGAACAAGAAGAAAGAAAAGTCAAATTAAAGTGTAACTTTTATTGTGAACCAGCCCACACATCGCATGTGTCATCACAACTTAATATGAGACACATGGTGCACAACTTTACTCTCCACTTACTGTTCCAATAACCTAGTTGGATAAGCTTCAATACTTTGTAGAGTAATAGTTGTTAATTAAGTTCAGTCGTCTAGCCTAAGCCTTAACAGTGTGCTCAAGAAATGGTAAACACAGAACCTGAAACATCGGAAACGACGAAGACAACAGATAGAACACCTTTAATCTATAATAACATTAAGATATAATTATGTAAATACTATGAATTGCTAGTTGTGACGGAAATCTCTTTGAATCGGAACATAACTTCTTTAACCCAAAATAGAGAGAGCTCATTGTATCTACTCGGGTATCCATAATGAAGTCAACGTAATGTGTTGCATTTTTTAGAATTCTAGATATAAAATGTCAAATTACTAAAGCCTATAAAGTTTAAAAAGGGATTAATGATAATCAGGAACAAGCAAATAGTTGATATGCCGTAGCCATTTTTATCTATAATCACGAATTATTTGCCTCAAAATATGGGGGAGTGCCGAAGGATATAACAATAATTGACTATAAGTCTAGAGCTTTTGGCAGAGTAAGAATGTGACTTTAACAAACAAAAGGAATCTAAAGTATCCACACACAAAAATGAAGTGATAAAGATTACTCACATTGATAGCACAGGGATTGCTGATGAAGCACAGTCAATCACATGCAAAAAAAAAATGGCTAGCATCAGTTATATATCACATTATTCCATAAGTTTGAATACAATTATGATTATGGGTGTGTATGCCACATACTGCACAACAAAAGGCAACAAGATGGAAGTAGATATAGACTAAAGCTATTTCACAAAAAGTAGGTATTAAGCACAAGGTAGTCAAAGGCGCAAGGAGCACTCGAGACGCAAAGGGTCCAAATCGCCCGAGACGCAAGGCGCACTTAAGTCTTGTGCCCGAGCGACACGAGGCACAAAAATTATATATATATATATATATATATATATATATATACATCGGATTTCTACATTGATAAACATGTGTGCTTCAAATTCCCCCATGTCTAGGTTGCAATCACTTTGAATTGAGTGAGAGAGAGAGAGAAAACAGTAAAAAAAAAAGTACATCAGTTCAAAAAAAAGTCTAAAAACAGTACAACAGTTAAAAAACAGTCTAAACATGTTATTTTTTTCACAAGATTTTCAAGGCGCGCCTTAGCTATTCCAAGGCGCTCGAAAAAGGCGCACCTAGGCGCGCCTTAGGTGCGCCTTAAGAATTGCGCCCCGCCTGGAGTGCCCTGAGGCGCTGTCCCTGCGCCTAGGAGCAAAGCGCACCTGAGGCGCGCCTTTGACTACACCGATTAAGCAATAAGTTCATGTAGAAAGTGCCAAACTAAGAAGAAGAAAACGGGATGGACTGACGGAGCTATAAGTGATCTTCCCATGCATACACCCTTGAATTAAAGGCTTGCTACTGGACAACCATTTTTCCCATTCTTTATTCAAAACACACCTTCCATTGTTTGAGAGGCTTGGGAGTATCAGTTAGTATTCTGTCATGACCAACTTTAGTCCCACATCACCTGGACCAACTGAGGTGGTCAAGACCTCCTATATATGTATTGTGGGTTCTCAAGTATCATTCATATCAATAAAATAATTTCTTGCTAATTTTCATCCATAAATATAAAGTTGTAAACTAATGCTTCATCTCTTTTTGATGTTTTATGTCTTTGTCCTACTAATTCTAAAACATTTTGATTCCAAAGCCTCTTACCGTGTTTATATTCTAGATTCTAACCCTTTCTCTAGTCTCCCCCACTAGTACGATCATAAACTAGCAAATACTGCACATTTTGATCTCAAAGCCACTTTTCATGTTTATATTCAAGGTTCTAACCCTTTCTCGTGTTCATCATCTAATACAATATCATAATCAAATAGCATACATTGCAGAACGCCATCCTGAATATTCCTAGTAAGTTCATCTATAATCGATCCAAAGAGGTAAGGACCTTCCGGCGATCCTTCATACAGAGCTATGGTAAAGGAAAATGGAGATGCATCCCCTCTAATTATTCTCACCAGTAGTTGCAACTTCATTGTACATATATCCTTATACTACAGTATAAATACTAGAAACTTTATACCACATCTCTATAGGTACCCTAACATTAGCCTTCTCTAAACTAATGAAAATATAAAAGCATATGCAAAACTTTCTTATTCTTTCTTTCTTCGTTAGTCTTCTTAATAAGTAAATAGCTTCTGGTATAGACCTCTGTACTAGCATAAAACCCAGTTGACTCCCATAATTACTACTGCAACCATTTAACAACTGTCCCAAAGTGCCATCAAAGTGCCATCTTATGACTTATAAGCTTGATTCCGTGAAAGTCAGTACAGCCATGTACGTCTCAATTATTTTCATAAATAGGTACCAAAATGCTACTACACTAATCGAGCATTCTTATAGTCTTAACCACATTAATCTTTTCCTCCAAACATTTCCAAGCTTTACTAATAATATCATCAAGTACGCAGATTTTTTCACTTATCATTTTCTTTAGTCTTTGAATTCAGAACCCTAATATTATGTCAGTAGCACTAATTTCCAAATCGAACTAACTTCCGTGTATCTATTTTACTTAGTATAGTTTATTACCATTAAACTACTTGTGAAATTAAGTCAAATCTCTCTAAATATTTTCATTTTACTAGTATAAAGTTTTTCGTCGATTAGCTAGGTCTCTACCCTTCACTATCCTTATCAAGCTTACAATATCCATTTCTCCCTCAATTTCTAACATCCTGTATAAACCAATGTCTTAGATTTAGCTTCACTATATATAAATCTCAAAACTTTTAGTATCCATAAATTTTTGCCACGTTTTGTCAACCCCAAAAATTTGGGATATAGGCTTTGTTGTACATTGTTGCCACTCTTTATTATATTCTCTTTGTCTTAACAACCTTTTGAACTTCCTTCTTCCATGACCAAATTTCTTTAGGTGTCGTACGTAAAGCCATTACAATCATATTTGCCTACTGAACTGATTTATGATATACTTGTCAACAGTTTGCATGACTTATAAGTTCTAGGTTATTGATGCTTTGGCATGGGATAGTTGAGAAAAATAATCAGTTACTTTTTATGATTTAGAAAAGTTCACTATAATATCTGCAAGTTGGTGCACTTACCAAAAAGTGTAAAACTGGTATCTATAAAATTTTCCACTCATTGGACCATTTATTGTTCATTAATCCTCAAATCCAAATGAAAACATTCCTTCAGACATTTGATTTATGATGTGTAGCACATAACATTAGATGTAGCTATCGGAGGAAAAGAATAGGATAGTTATAACAATAATTTGTTGCAGTTGCACCTATTATTTGGTATCAAACTTCAAACATCCATAATATGGAAGAAATAATTACTTTAGATATGAATCAAATACATAATTATTTATAATGAACTCAATGCAAGCCTATATATATATATATATATATATATATATATATATATATATATATATATATATATATATATATATATATTCTTTTATTATAAATAAACCTTTTGCAAAAAAATGTATGCTAAAATTAGGGTCTGTATATGGATTCACGATAGTAGTGTACAGGTATTTGGATCCATATCTGAATAAACTATCATGTTCCGACATCTAGAGTCTAGACATCTAGCAACAAGACATGCGGTAAACAAAATCATAGTAATAGTATGATCTAGAATTCGTAGGTACATCTAGAGCCAATTAACTATAGACAACCAACCATATACTTTCGTACTCTATCTGATAAGTTAACACCAACAAGAACAATAAAGCCTCTATTCACAGTTATTGGGGTCAACTGTTTGAATGTTTTTCTTCAATTTTGAAGGGTCCTGTCCTTTCGAAGAGTCGGATCGGGCTAATTCTTCCGGCTAGATCAAGTACATGGTCGAGTCTTGAATACTAGTCATCCCGACCCTAACTTGAGCTGATACCCAAAATGCCCCCTACTAGCTACCTCTACCTACCAAATATAAATAACCATTTTGTAAACCCCAATCATTTTCCATTATGAGCTCGAACAAAGACCAAACCAGCAATTAGGATAAGGAAGTAGACATCATGGTCACGGAGGTTGGGAGACATAATATCCTTCTCCATGAACATTCAAGAAGAACAAAGTCAAACTATATAGCAAGTTTAAAAGAAAATGATATATATAGTTTTGCACCTGTAAAATTAGAGCTTTCTATCCCCTCACTAATTATTCCAAACTTCTATTTTTTCAATGACTTTCCGTCATATAGCCTAAGAACTAAATATCTTGGTAAATGTGACCCGACCGAACAACCCAGCCCATGCCCAATAACTTAAGTTACAGATACTATTAGAACTTTAACATAGATATTAAATAACAGGAAGGAAACTTTAGTCATTCCCATCTCCCCTGCCGAATCCATTCCCTTGTGTTTCAGCTCTAACCCACTGAATCCCATGTCCATATCCGAAAAACTCCAATGTCCACTACCAGGCACAAGTAGGCAAGTGCCACTAAGTATTCCTCACCCCCCCCCCCCCCCCCCCGATGTTCTCAACAAACACCTACTGCCCTACAAAATGAACAACTTTCAATTTAGAACTCTAACTTCTATGTGTTTCTATTATCAATCCTATTGAAACATCGTGAAATAATAATAAACACAAAGTCGCAGTCATAAACCACAAAATATTTCTTCAAGTAGAAAGAAGAGATTAGAGGTACAAGCTTGTCTGAACTTACCTACTAAGCTACAACACACCCCTTATTTCCTCTTGAGATCTCTGTCTTGCAGCCTTGAGGCCCCCTCCAAGGCCTTCTCATCCTCGTCATTTCGTAGCCTCGCATCGCTTAAACAAGCTTGAGAAACTTACTGATGTACTATGCTAGAATCTGGCATGTTATTTTGATCATGCTTTACAAAATTCTTGATTGATGCTTATTAGTTATTACATGACAAATGATACCTATGTAGGTTGTCAACTCGCATATCATATCTACATAAATTTGCTTGCTTATCGTACCATGTATCGTCCATGTATCGTATATTGTATTATAGAGTAACTCTAAGGGTTTAGGTATGTACTTTAATCCATATAGGAACATAGTATAAGTCTACTTAGTTCCAAAATCCAGATTCTTAAGTATAAACTATATGACTAAATTAAAAAACGGATATTACTTACCACCCTATATATATCGTATCGGATCAACCAATACATACAGAAATGTTAGCGTATCGTGTCGTATCATAAGATATCATGTATCGTAAACAACTAGATACATATTACTCTTTGTGTTCGCAATAAGGTTTGAAAATAGGTTACTTAGATGCATTGTTGATGTAATATATAGTTCATTAAAATTGATAGCATATTTGATGCAAGGTTGTGAAAAGCACTAGGCACTAGTTGGGCGGGTACCCGCCCAATAAGGTTTGAAAATAGGTACCCGCCGCCTAGACGTAGGCGGTCCAAAATATATTAAAAAAAATTCAAAAAACCTAATAAAAATTACATAAAACCCCATAACACGCATAGGCGGGCATCGGATGGACTAGGCGGGCATCGGGCGGACACCAACCACCTAGCGCCTAGGCCAACTTTTAGAACAGTGAGCATATAGCTATTTGATTGATTTACAATTGCATGAAACCCTCCACTCTTCTTTTATCTACCTACCATGTTATAAACCTACATGCTTGTCTTTCTACTTGCCACACTAGTTTATTTCAATACTCTATGTAGGCGTACACAACAACAAAAACAGCAATCCTTTATCCCAAAATTTTGGGGCTGTCTATTTGAATATTTTTCTTCCATTAAGGGCAATACTCTATATAGTTAGGTAGAAGTAAAAGAAGAAGCGCCAAACAAATCTGCGTATTGAAATGTGATTTGTCCCTGGTGTCGAGTGTAGTTTGTAGTATCGCACTTTGCATCATTTTGGAGTGCAGAACCTGGAAGTTGCTTTGTCTCCGTGGTCACATAAGCAGTTAATTCTTGCCAACAGGCCTTGCACATTCATGAAGGGCTCCCTAATTTATAATTCCCCCAGCTGCAATTCAGGGCCACTCCTTACAAGTTGGTTTTTTGCAGCCATGGTCCCATGATCTAACATATCGCACTTCATATGATGAATCAAACACTCTTAAGGATATTACTCATGAGCCAACATTACAAAGGTTTTGAAAGAATAAATAAATAAATACATTGCTGAAAGTAAAAACATCATTCAAAACCGTTACAGTATCCTCTAATGAAGACATTATTAGAAAAAGTAGTTTCAGGTCAGTTGAGTCTGAATGCTTGCCACACAACAAGAAACTGACTAGAGACTTGTTTCAGATGTAAGCTCTTTGACAATATAAGCAAGGTTCGAAAACTCGGCCTCAATGGGTTGGGGTGTGTGTGCGTCCGCGGGCGTGCGCACATGCAGGGGTAGGGTGTGAGACTTCAATGGTTTTGAATCGGTTGGTTTCTGTAGTTTCAAACCCTCCAATCCCGATATGTGTTGGTCACAAGGTATCGAGCCCGGCGATCCTTAAAACCTTAAAGCTTGAATATAAGCCTATAAATACTATTGGCCGGTGATAATTCATACAAGTAAGAAAAGCATAGGAGACTACATGAAATCAAATTATATATCCTCAATAGAAAGCGAAAAAAAAAGCTGTAGGTAATTATTACAGGAGATATAGTGTTGAATCAGGTAGCAGTTTAAATAACATGTATAGTGTAAACAATTCGTCAAAAAAGAACTACACACAAATATCATTTATAAATGTTTAACTAGAGAGTAAGAAACTGGTAAACTTGGTATTAAGACATACCCATGAGATTGAATAAACGAAATGGTGCCAACTCAAACTTGATCTTTGGAAGGGAGACAAAAGCCCATGATACTGCTCCTACCCATGGTTCTGATGGTATCAATCGCAACTTAACCCATAGTTCCCCATCAATATCAAAATCACGAATTCCAACAGGAACAACTACAGGGATGATACCAAATTTCAGTGACAGAGATAATAACATACGAGCACCACCTGTATACCGAAGGCCAATTTGATACCTGCCATAAGGTGCTCAAATAAGCATTACACAGCCAATCCTAGAGAACAGCAAGTATTTTTACAAATTTGTGAAGGAAACAAACCCCCATTTGATACTATATCACAAACAATAAAGCAGTGTCATAAACAATGAAGAGTTAAGACAATAAAAGGAGATATTCAAAGGTAACTGCATAAGCAAACATTCAAAATTCATTCTTGCTTGCTCGTGATACAAGATCCTCATAAAAGGTACATGCAGCATATTAGCAACTTAACATATAGACGATGAAAACAACGCCATGATGCATTCCAGCCGACAAAGGACTTGCTGATTTTAGGCAAACGAATGTGTGTGCTGCTACTGTCACATATAATAGGAATACCTTGAAAGTTAACACCACCAATGGTAATACACAATAAAATGAAAAGGTCCAGGCTTGTAATTAGTTTGAGCATGAACCGTGAAATCAACCTCAATATATGGAAACAAATATATTTTGCCAGATGCCAGGCAAGGCAGTTGAGAAAAGAAGGCAGATAACTACTTTTTAAGAGATGGAGAGCACATATCCAAACCTCCTAATCTTGGGAGCTAGAAATAAAAAAATAAACAAAAAACCCTAGTCCACTTATAACTTCACAAGAAGAAATGACTTCTAAATTATGATCAGGTGAACTGCTAAATGTTTCCGGGAGCCAAGACAGTATTTCAGTGAACTGGGGGGTCTTCTTTCATCAAAACTCTGTGTCTACCAAAGCAACTTCTTTTTAAGCCATTGATTCTCCCCCAAACCATCTGCACAAGAAAAGGTTGGATATTGTCACACGATTAACAGTGGGTATCGCAATTATGCAGTAGCTTCTCCTTGTTGTCTTGATATCCTTTGTCTCTATCTGTATTGTTAGTGTTTGATTCTCATCCCAGAGCACTGAGGCAAGCAACCACACAATCTACATTCACAACCATAAAGGATGTTCCCCTGCAAACATAAGAATGGAACGGAGCAAGCATATTCATGTGGGGTAGCATAACGAAGACCAATATAACTCCAACTAGGTGTGAACTATAAGCTACAAGGTTCAAAGTATCGGTATCTGAATCGGTATCGGACCATTCCTATGAGTATCGGGATCGGCGGTATCGGTAGTATCGGCTGTTTCGGATTGGAGTATCGGATTTTTTGGTATCGGAAAGCAAACAACTATTAGTAAATTATTAACATTTTAGAGAATATATTTTATACATTTATGCATAATTTAAAGTATTTCCAGTATTGTTTCTTAGTATTTTTTATATTGAATGAAATAGTAGTCATCCTTGTCGATTGATTTATATGTGATAGATAAGTTTTCATCTTTTATATGTTTTTACAACCTTACTATGCTTTTACACCCTTTCTAATTGGTCTTTTTAATTCAAATTTTTTTGCCGAATTGACTGGAAAAGAGACCTCTAATGTCGGTATCGGTCAGTATCGGGTATCAGTCGGTATCGGATCGGGACATGCCAAACTGTATCGGTATCGGCCGTATCGGATCAGTATCGGCCGATACTTTAAACTATGAGCTATACATGACAAAAAAGGATTGGAGAAAGGTTGCGGATGAGTATAGATGGAAGGAAACAAGGAAAACCACAAACCATGTACAACCCTTTATGATGAGATTGCATAAGTAAAATACTTCCTTAACGAGGTGTGTAGTGACATCACAATATAGAGCGTGCAAATCACCACCAATATGATAGAACTCTAAATTTCAAGAGGGGTCTTGAACTTCATTCATTAATTCATAAGAAAAGTTTGTGAATCCTAATATAGGCATATGATCAGCTAAACTTGTTATAACGTGGGTAGTCAAGGAGAACATCTAGGCAAAGGCAAAGGCAAAGTCAAAGTGCAATGAGGCATTGAGCCTCACAACCCTTCAAAGGAGACGCCATTAATGAGCCGCAACTTAGCGAATTACGTACACGTCTTTTAGTCTATTAAGGCTAGTAAATCTGTGCCAGAGTTAAATGACTAGGTTACAAATGCCAAGTGCAACTACTGTAAAGGATGAAAAATACTAGGGTACAAACTAGATGAAAAGCAGTGCCTTCGAGTTTAAACCATGTATTGAAGAAGAGGAGGCCAATTCAGATCATATTGAATAAGAAAATGTGCATGATGATCAATTTCATGAATAAGGAAGAGAACAAATCTTATAGCTTGAGTCTAATGATGACTTTTAGGCTCTCTGATCTCTCTAAGAAAAATGCTTGAATTTGATAGTGCATAGGCAGTGGAGTCAAGCATCTGAGTCCATCTTGATGAGAACTTCTTAACTCAACAAATTTAATATATATATAACTATGTATTATTTTAACATATATAATATCTAAGAGAATGATGTCATGCTTCATTTGGGCGAGCGTTTTTCTTGCGCCTCGGGTGATGGAAGTTGTAGCAACTTTTGTGTGCCTTTCGCGTTTGACTAGATCTTGTGGAATCTCCAGCTTGTAATCTTGTATGCATCTGAACCAATCCACCTAACTTCAAGGGACTTGTGCGTCCTATGTGGCATCCTATCTGGAAATGCCTAATTGGAAACTTATTGGTTTCGTGTTGTGATCAATTACAAAATTCTTGCAAGAGGCTGGGTATACCTGCTGAAGATATGGAGCATTAACTGCTCAGCTATATATCATCACAAAAATCAGCATGAGAACCATGTTGTACAAAATACTCTATTGGCTCAAGCAGATATGGTGTGACAAGAGGGTATTGGAACTGACTCAGAACGTGCAGAAAAGCAAGTGAACCGCCTTAGTAATGGTGCAGTGCTGTTCACTAAATCGTCCTCAGAAGTTTCTGGCCTGTCACAATCATCCACGTCCTCACATGTTTGTCTCTTTTCCAACTCCAAGAAAGATAACTGAATCAAAAATGACCAAATTCCTTACAAAGTATAGTGTAGCAGAGACGGTAAAACCTAGCATATATACCAAATTGATCAGGAATATCAGCACAAACCTCCGCAAGTATCTCAGCAAATTATTCACACATGAATGTCATCAAATCTTGGGTCCATCTCTAACTACAGATAGTCCATTATGTAAGACCATACTAGCCTAAGCTCTAGTACCAATTTGGTGTAGGACAAGACCTAGAGAGAAATATATATAGATTGACTAACAGTAAAAAAACTAACAACCTAAGACTGAAGGAAGTCTAATAAACAAACAAAGATTGCTAATAACCTAACAGTAAAAAACTAGTAGATCATAGGAATTAACAATTGAATTCAGAATAATAGATCGAGGTTTCTAAAGAGTAGTGAAGTTTGTCCACGTGTTCAAAACAAACCGAATCCTGTCCAAAGGGGACAATTCCACAACAATGAACCTTCTTCTGAGGTCTGAGAGAATCAACCAAAGTCTGGTATGCTTAGATCGGGATGGGAGGCTCTATTAGTATAGAGGTGAACATTTTGATCCATAAGAGTGTCTGCAGGTGACAACTGAGAAAGTTGGTGTCATCCAAGAGATCAACACCATACTTGTTGTGAGCGTAGGGACTGTCCTTGCCAACAACTTCGATGCCAAGGAAGTATCACAACTTACGTATGTCATTTATATGAATGTGACTTGGAACATAAGCTTCTA
The DNA here is from genome assembly GCA_036927795.1 of Iris macrosiphon. NCBI lineage: Eukaryota > Viridiplantae > Streptophyta > Magnoliopsida > Asparagales > Iridaceae > Iris > Iris macrosiphon. The sequence goes on from JAYESA010000381.1 coordinate 28,618, forward strand.
CTTTGGAGATGCCAACTGAGTCATCATCATAAATAATGGTATCATCCACATGGACAATATGAAGTAACCATGTCATGTGCTTGATGATGAACAAAACGAGAGGAATTGGCTGCAGTTCAGGATAAGCCAATATACTAAACAACAGGGCTGAACTTTCAAACCAAGCACGGGTAGATCGCTTGAGACCATTGATAAACTTACGAAGGTGACAAATGAGGTTCCCCCCCCCCCCCCCCCCCCCCCCGCCCCGCCCTGCACACTCACCACAAGATCGTTGCATATGCATTCTTGACGTCAAGTTGATACATGTACATCCGATTGACAGCTAAGGACATCAAAATGGACTCTGCTCAACTTTGCAACCGGAGAAAAGGTCTATTCATTGTCAATCACATAGCACCAGGTAAAGTCCCTAACAACAACATGAACTTTCAGAATCGAGCTTAGCATTAATTCTGTTAACCCTCACAAACTATAAAAAAATACTCCAATAACATATAGAGTAATTTGCAAAGTTGGTGTTGGATAAGCTATGTTAGATACAGTGTTCTAAAAAGCGCTAGGCGGAATCGGTGCGCCAAAGGGCCGCCTAGCGCCTAGGCCGCCTAGGCGGGCGCCTGGGCCGCCTAGGCGGACCGAACAGAAAAAAAAAAAAAAAATTTTTTTTTTTTTGAAAATTTGAATTTTTAGTTTTAAATTTTTTTTAAAAAAATGAAATTTTTTTAATATTTTGATTTTTTTTCCTGATATTTTGAATTTTTATTGCATTTCTTTTAAAAATTTTTGAAATTTGAATTTTTTTTTGGAATTTGAAATTTTTTTGAATATTTTTTGCAATTTCAAATCTGAAATTTCAAATTTCAAAATTTTGAAATTTTAAATTTTTTCCATAACCGAACTGGCCGAACTGGCCGAACTGGCCCGCCTAGGCCGCCTAGCCCGCCTAGGCCGCCTAGCCCGCCTAGGCCCGAACAGGCCCGAACAGGCCCGCCTAGGCGCCGCCTAGGCCCGAACAGGCGCCTAGGAGGCCGAATTGGCCGATTTCGGTGCGGCGGGCGGCCGCCTAGCGCCTAGGCGCCGCCTAGGCGGCCGCCTAGCCCGATTTTTAGAACACTGGTTAGATATGCTAAGCATGGACACTCCAAAAATTGGTGTCGTCTCCATGTCGCTCTTGTTTGACATGTATCGGACACACACAAAAATACTCCAAAATACACTAGGACACATCAAAATTGCCGGTGACCTTGCTGGCGTATCCATACAAAATTTGTGTCTGAACAAAATGATCACAAATATTTTCAGATTCAGAACAGCCACCAGTTCGGATCTCCGCTTTTGAAATATTAGCTACGGTCTACATAATCCATATAGAGTTGAGCCACACAAGTAACTTATACTGGTCATATCCAATCATGTACATTATTTTATAGGTTGTTAATCTAGCTCACTAGATGATTCTTATTTCATCTGCCTAGTCTTTCAAATTGACTGCAAACAATTAGATTTTCCATCAATAGATTCCCAACAACTTGCAATTCAACGATCTTACACAGAAAGCTTTACCATCAATCAAATGTGCCAGAAACTTACTGGAGATCGTTAACACGGCGAGAAGTTCTACGCTCGACGTTCCTAACAGACAGTGGCTCCTCTCCCAGCGACAACTGCTTAATCTCGACTCTCTGCACATAGTCAGGCTTCTTGAGGTTATCAATCACGGGCTGGAGCAACCCGATGAGCCAGTTCTCGATCCCTCCCCTGTAGACCTTCCACAGCTTCCCCAGCACCATGTTGACCCACTCGACCGACTCCTTCCTCTGCAGATCCTTCTCGAGGAACAGGGAGAAGCTGCTAGGGACCTGCGGCCAAGTCTCCGGCCGAGCGTTCCTGTCGGAGCTCTCCCTCTTCCGCCACGTCCACAGCTTATCGAAGACAACACCGACCAAGAAGAAGAAGACGAAGAAGCCGACGATGTTGCGGTTGATGGGGGGAGAAGGGATGGGGTGGATGACGCCGAGCTGGGTTCTGAGCTTGTCCACCATAGGGTCGTCCCGGTAGCCGGTGAAGGTCGAGGCCATCCGCGAAGGCTCGTTCTCCGCCGCTGCCGACGCCGACTCAGACTCCTCGTAATCCAACTCATTTGAGACCAAGAACTTCTGGGCCTTGAGGAGTTCAGCTTTGGAGCTCGGTCGAGCTCCGCATCTCCATCCCTTGGAGGACCGAGATCTTCTCCGACTGTTTAACCTGGAAACAGAAATTTCTCGGCTTCTACATGGACAGAGGACTGGGAGGAAGGGTGAGTGCAAGAAGTCACGCAGCGTAAGCATTTCTGAGCAGTAGCAGAAGCGAACATGGGGTTGGGAGCTGCTACGGAGAGCCCAATCTCGAGAGCTTAGGGTTAGGGTTCGGAGGGTTCCGCTCGAGGAAGGAAGAGATGTCCATGTAGAGAATTAGGGTTAGGGTTTGGCGAGGATCGTTGAATTGGGGATGATGGACGCGTGAGAAAAAATTGGGAGGAAAATGTGGTGACAGGAATGGGCGGCTGGGGAAGTGCCATATCGTGAACAATCTCTTCTCGGCTGTGTGATAGAATTGGAAGGTTTTTGAGGACCACGTTGTACTAGAGAGTCCGTCGGACATTATACATTTTTGCTTGGGTTCCAAATGTCTTTTTTGGATCCACTACACTCAACTCGCACTATTTTTATAAATAGAATAAATAATACACCATCGTGACTTCATCTGCATATCTTTCAACACCCAATCACAAGGGTCACTCGAGTTTGGCACCAAAATTATAATGTTCATCATCTCATTCAAGAGTTACTATAAGTCTTTTTTATTCAACCTAATATTATCTTGGAAGTGGTTTGTTGAACATACACACTAGTTTTGACTACTAATTTGACACGTGACAACTCTTTAGTGGAATGGTGAACGTTCTCCGCTAGGAGTGGTATGGTGAAATTAATGTGAGCTTTTCTGTTGACCTTTTTTGTCAATAGGCCAGAGTCCAAAATTAGGCTAATTGACCTTTTAGAGTTCATCCACAGTAGCTACTACAGATCTCTTCCACTTAAAAAATTATTTTAATATCGATCATTGTGAGCACATGGACCACTACACTTGAACTTTAGCCAAAAAGTCACGATATATATATTTGCTTTGAAGTGTAGATAGGGTCCCTTTTATAACCTCCTATAAGCCAATTTTTTTATGCTACAAAAGATGTGGGATTAAATGTGCACACACTCAGATGTTAACATTTTATTGGCAAGATGTGAGTTCATTGGTTGGTCATGCAAGGAAGGAACACATATGATATGGAAGGTTTTCACTTGAAGACGCTTGATAACAGTCTCGTATTCTTCATTCTTATATAAACATCAAACTTAGATGGTGATGGATTTTCCTGTCAAGGCTAAACTGGATGTCAAGGAAAGTCGCATATAGAGTATCTTATCACCTCTATTGCAATATTTAAGGTCAAGCACTACTAAAGCAACAATACAGAGACTTGGGAGGTTAACTACTGGAATGAGAAAATTAGAATTTCTTATATCACAAAATATACATATATATATATATATGAGGATATTTATGTAATTATACAAGTTTTATTCGATTTTCGATTTTAGACCGAAATTAAACTCAAAAATCGAAATTGAAACCGAATAAAAAAATTTAGCATTTTTAAACCGAACCCATTTTTTTTTTTAACCGAACCGAATATCTTATTCGGTTCGATTCGATTTTCGGTCTTAAATCGAATAATACTCCCTCGTACTTTTGACAACAATCTCTAACATGTTAAAAGCTTTTTTTTTTTTTGTTATCAGTTTTTGAAAAGTATAACAATTCCCATCCTAGCCTTGCTTTGAGATTTCCTATTGGTGGTTGATTATATATTTTTTTCTTTGAAAGCGACAAAGACTGTCTGGTAAAAGTACTTATCAAAAACTTTTTTAAAATTAGTTGAAATCTAGGTAGTTTTTTTATAGCAACCTCCCACATGTTGTTAGAAGTTGCATTTATTGTCAGCTTTTGAAAAGCATCAACAATCATAAATCAAGACTAAGCAATAAAAAGTTATGGTCGGTCAACTGGAATCAATTGAGAGAATTTAAAATATATGTATTTGGAAATATTAAAATTTGCATTTTTTAAATCCTACAAAAAAATTATAACTCATTCCTTCCTACCTTCATACATAATATGAAAATCACATCATATTTTGGATAAAAATCTTTTCACTACTGGTTTCATATTTTTTAAGGTTAAATAAAAATCACATCATATTTGGATATTTTTGTTTGAGTTACAAGATTGCACGGTCTTATGGTCTATAATCACAAGTTGGGTTAAGGCAATATTTGGATTAGCTACAACAAAGTGACACTTTCTATGCATAGTGGGTTGAAAGCGGCACCTCCAGTGTTTTGACGGATGTTGAAACTAGGATTGTTGTTGGTGTTATTATCTTTGGACTAGTAAAAATAGTCCCACATTGACTATACCACAAAATTGGTATCTCAATATAATATTTTGCTCGTGTTAAGGTGTGCACATGGGGTGTGGTGGGGCACATGTGGGTTCCATGTGGAGGTATTTTATTAGGAGAAAAAATGATTAACTCCTCAAAGAAAACATTTATATTTTTTGTCACTCTTGAAAAAAAATTCTTAGGAGCTAAGCGACTCGGGCTAAAGGGCGCAAAGTGACGCTTTGTTGGCGCACTTTGAACTTTGCACTTCAGCATTGACGCATGGGATGAGCGGGCGCATGCGCGGGTGTATGCATAGCAGCGCATGCGCGCTTATAGCGTGTTTGGCTCATGAGTCCGTTGATTGCGGAATTTGATCAGTAATGGAAAGATTGAGTCATTTATTTAAATCCGATATTTGTGGGATTTGAATTAAATTCATTCAAATCTTGTGGGATATGAATTAAATTCATTCCAATCTTTTTGTAATTGATGGACGGTCAGGATTATGACTAGGGTTTCCTCCCTATGTCTATAAATACTCTATTCGTAGCCCATTTGAGAACTTAATTCAAAAATAGAGAAACGAAGAGAGGTTTTGCGGTGGCCGTCATTGGAGTCCAAGAAGATCGTGCGCGTTCAGAAAGGAGATGACACTAGCATTCCAGAAGTTCTTCGAGAACTTGTTGGTTCCTGGGAGCATATCGTGTGGGGGTGAATCTTGCTTGCTCGAAGTTCCACTCGGCCAAGGAAAGTCCTCATTCAGGTGGGTGGCTTCGGTGAACTCGTCTCTGCCTAGCCTTCATACTTAATAAAATGGACGATACATGCTAGTCGTTAGGCGATAACTTGATACATGCTAATAAAAAGATATGAACCCACATAGCTAAGGGAATAATTCCATCTTATGTTACTTTGTGTAGAACATGGAAATACTAACTCGATGCTGGAGATAGTATTTCATTCTGTGTAAAGTAGAGCTCTCTTAATGTTGCCACTCAGATTATCGAACATGTTATCGCATAGTAGATTTCTTGTATACTACGACCACATCTCATCACATAGTTTATAACACACGGTTGGGGTATTTCGTGAACATGGTTCACAAAGTTTAGTTAGAAAACTATCGAGTATTCATTTCGAGGCAGAGGGAGAAACATAGAAAGTATTCGGGACCGTTAGGTCTCCAAGGCAGTCCTCGGACTGGGAGCTGCATAACGATGAAAGTTGGGATAAAAAAGATGTATCGAATACTATGGTAAAGTTGAAGAAGAAAGAGCTACATCATGCATGGTCACGGACAACTTGTGCATAAGGTTTAGGTTAGTTCTCCAACGATCGTCGGGGCACCGAGATCGTGTCGGCCCAAGAGAACTATATTCTAGTTTAGGTGATTCAGAAACTTGTATTTGTCACGATCCGATTTCGTATAATCGTTGAGGCGTCCCCCGAATCGTGACCGCCGTGCGGGCCTGGGGTTGCGTCCGCACAAGGCTTTAATGATTTGCATAGGAAGCACATATTCAGAATACGCAGATAAATTGAAACACAGATTTGAAACATAGAAAAGTTCTCTTTATTGATAATGAACATCTATTACAAACTCCTGAACGAGTCAGCTAATATGCCGAACGGGCTTACAAAAGTGTTGACTCAAAATGAGATAGCAGTCCTGTATATTATATCCCTTTACTAAACTTCAAAAGATATAGACCTCCAGGCTGGAGGATAGCTTTGCCACGGAGCTGCATTGTGTATGAAGAGTTGTAAGCTCCTGTCTTCAAAATGCTTCAAAAAGGGCGCGGTGAAGATGCGCCAACAGCTGGACTGGATCGGGAAGACGACATCGACTCCTCGCTCGGTTCGCCTTGGTGCGGAGAACCTGTTTCAACGAGGGTCAGCATGTCGAAACATACTGGTGAAGGCGAGCTAACCGAACTATACCAATCAACACGTTATTTTAAATGAAGCATGCATGTTTTGTGGGTTTCTATCTTGCCTTAGTTCATTTACAAGTAAGCAGCATATAGAAATTTACTGAAATGAACTTGCCACCGTTCCACGAAGACACAAGTTAGTTTGCAACAGGTTTAAATATACATAGAGATCACTGGCATGTTGCCACGAGGGACAGGTTATAGTCTCAAGGCAAAGTGACGTGCAATGCGGGTGGCGAGCCCCGCTGCATAACATTTTGCCGGGTAACATACGACTATACATACGTTCCGTCCGGATCGGATCGGTCCCAGCGCCCCGGCGACCGTCCGCGGAACTCATAACATACCTTGTGCACAAGTTGTCCGTGATCAAACAACACTCATAGAAACAGTTCCATAACATAACGGTTTTGCATAGTCATCCTGACAGTTTATTTCATAACAAGCATATTTCATACTTAGCACAATTCATAGAACAGTTATAAACGAACTAGCATACAGTATGATAACCGTTCATAAGTTTAGTTGACAAGCAATATTCCAAGTCTATTCCCTTTTTATCTTGATTTCTTTTATTATTACTTGGTATCGTTTGATTGGGGCAAAGAAGAATGCAAGATTTTAGGGTGTGAAGCTTGAAAGCAGGGCTAGCTAATCGGGTTGGTAGCCACTCACTTAGATTGTTGGAAGGAAGAAGGAAAGAGGTGCTTCACGACTCCGCTCGCAAGCCGCCTACTACTCGTTCACCTGCATTACGAACAACTCGATCAATACCTCTTCCACTTTTCCAATCTCGGAATTGAAGTGCAGTTCAATGAACGAAAATAATGAAAACCATCGAAACCGTTCAAGAAAAACAAGCAAATCCCAAAACCAACTCAAAGTACGAAAGCAACAAGCGATATCGAAAATCGAGGCAATAAAAGATAGCAGCGGAGAGGTCCCTCCTGACTCTGCCGCTAAGTCGATCCCGGGGGCACGGTCCACTGAATATGGGAATCGATTCCGAAGAAACAAATCCATAACGAGGACGAGTTCTTAATTCAATCTATCCCGATCGAACGATACCGTTTTGTGTTTCTTAGCCGCGCTCTCCGCACCGGGAGAACGGGGCGCTACAGTATTGGGCTCACTACCCGACTGCATGGATCGTCTTCTAACCTGTGGTACCCCCGTTTCCCCGATTTGGGAAGCGCGACTAAGAAATACAAGATGGTATCGTTCGATCGAGATAGATTGAAACAAGAACTCATCCTCGTTATGGATTTGCTTCTTCGGAATAGATTTCCATATTCAGTAGATCGTGCCCCCGGGATTAACTTAGCGGCAGAGTCAAGAGGGACCTCTCCGTTGCATCTTTTGTTGCCTCAGATTTTGATGTCGCTTGTTGCTTTCGTACTTTGAGTTGGTTTTCGGATTTGCTTGGATTTTCTTGAATAGTTTCGATGGATTTCATTATTTTCGTTCATTGGACTTGTCATGCCCCAGTCCCAAAATACGTAGGACTAGGAATACGTAATATGCCCAGCCGTATGTATACTAACTCCAATATATGGAAACCATATACACACGTACGCTATATATGAACATTCAATCCATCAGTGGTAATATACTGTCACAACAAGTCTCACAGAATCTATATCTCATCCACAGCACAAATAATCAGTAGGAAATAAGAGCTGAAAATATCACTGAATACCCAAGTTGTGTAGTAAGTCTGATAATCGGGTGGAAACAAATCCACTACAAAATGACTATCCCGAGGTAGCAACAAAATCTCTAAACAGTGACAATAATCATAGATACTCTGAGGGTAAGATCTCCTCATCTTGGTAAGTGGAGTCAGGTCCCGGTCCGTACTCCTGTGGGTACTCCTGCTCGTCCATATCTGAAAAGGGACCAGGTCCTCAGAGGGACGTAACAAGATACATAAAAATATGCCAATAAGTACTGAAATATAAATATCCAATGGGTCGCCTAACCGTCTAAGTGAATGCAGTTTGAGAACAACTTTCCACCAAGTGGGCTATCTGGCTAAAAATATGGGATTGGCGTGACCGTCTCGGAGAATCAGGAGCCTCAAAGCATGTCGTCTTTTGAACGACAGAGGCCGCCAGTAATATATAGTGGTCATCATCACCCATTTCTCCGTGGAGAATTTGAGCGTACAGGAAAAAGTGCAAAGGAGCCCAAATGTTTTACTTATTGTTCTCCCCACCCCATGCTCTAAGCATGCCATATCCACGACATGATAAATCCTCTAAATAACTGCCAGGTCTACTAGCATACAAAGTTTCTATCAGCAGTTACCCCTAACGCACGATACTTACGTACATGAGGCCAACCTGATACGTAATCCGAGATCTATATGAGTCTCACAACTCTGTGTAGCAACTGCGTCATGGCCAATGAACCTACTGATGCTCTCTAAAACTTGGTGGTCTCATAAATAGGTCCAAATCTACAAAACATCTATATAGGCAGAATTAAACATGCATGTATCAACTGGAATGTAAATAATTGTACTGTGGCAAGGTATACTTGCTAAGCAAAAAGTCCTGTATAGTGTATGTTTCAACAGTATTTAGTTGTAGTAAGAAGAAGTGGGTTAGGATTTTTGAGAGTTGTAATTATATATAGGAATAAGGAGGCGGTGGGATTTACTTAATGGTTAAGAAACTATTGCCACTGCTGTTTTCCTTTTATTGGTTTAGGTGTGCGATTGAGGAAATTTTTAAGGAGTGGTGGAATGAGAGACTTACACGTGTGAAAAAGCAAAGCAAAGTTGGGTTTTGCTTCTGCTGCTGATATTTTCTTCTCTTAATGGTTTATGGTTTGGGTTTTACGCGCGGTGAACGAAAGAGTTTACGCGGGGTAAAATAAGCGGTGGTTTGATACTGCTGCTGCTGTGGTTTACGCGTGGTGGTTTTGCTATTGTTGTTGATATTTACGCGCGGAGAAGTATACGCGGTGATGAGCGGTTTGCTGTTGTCTGTTTACGCAGGGTAAGCTGCTGCTGCTATTTCCTTATTTTACGCACGGAAGTGTGGTTTAACGGGTTGCGGGTTTGATCCAATAGGAAATTCTATTTTCTATTCTTTCTTTTTCTTATTAATAATATCAATATATATTCATATTTATATATAGAAAATTTTACAAAAATTATGTTGGTGCATACGGTTAAACTAGCAACTGTCCAACGGGTCTCCTACATGGAATAAATTAGGAAAATTTATAGTAGCTCCATAAATCCCTTAGATGTACAATATTTTAAATAGAAATTTAATAAAAATATATTCCCTCTATTTCATAATTACTACAAATAACTAATTACTATGGTTTTCAGGAATGGGGGTTTACAGGACTGCACTTCAATTTCGAGTATGGAAAGAGAGGAAGAGGTATTGATCAAGCTGTTCGTGGATGCAGGTGAACGAGCAGTAGGCGGCTTACGAGCGGAGTCTTAAAGCGCCTCTTTCCTTCTCCCTTCCAACCAACTAAGTGAGTGGCTACCATCCCGATTAGCTAGCCCTTCTTCCAATTCTTCACACCTAATAAAACTTGAATCCTTCTTTGCCCCGATCAGACGATACCAAGTAATAACTAAAAGACTACAAGATAAAAAAGGGAATAGACTTGGATTATTGCTTGTCAATCAAACTTGTGAATGGTTACTCATTTACATGCTTGTTCGTTTGGAATATCCATCATATGTATCAATTTTAGTTAGAATGTACCTTCTTCTATAATTGTGCTAAGTATGGATCATATCTTGTATGCGAATAATTGTTTAGGAGGATTATGCAAAATGAATCGTGAATACTACTTGTCTTGTACTCGTGTTGCCTCAACTGCATGAACTGTTAACTTGTTAAACGTACCGTTCGATCACGGACAACTTGTGCACAATGTCATTGGTTCCTGCGGACGGTCGCTGGGGCACTGGCACCGATCTGGTCCGGACGGAACTTCACGATAGTCTACTGCATCTGGACGGGATAGTCTGTAGCCACTACTTAATCTTTGCTACATTCCATCCTCGTTCAAGACTCAATCGTCCATTATGGCATACGCTAGTGATCCTCTTGTATATTTAAACCTGTTGCAAGCTAACTTTTGTCTTCGTGGAAGGGAAGGCATGGTAAGTATTGTGCAGATGTTTCAGACGGGCAGGTAAAAGCCACCGAATGGTGGCAAGTTCATTTCAGTAAATTCTATATGCTGCTTACTTGTAAATGAACTAAGGCAAAATAGATAGACCACAAATAATATGCATGCTTCATTAAAATAACGTGTTGATTGGTATAGTTGGGTTAGCTCGCCTTCACAAGTATATTTCGATGTACTGACCCTCGTTGAAACAGGTTCCCCGCACTAAGGCGAACCGAACGAGGAGCCAAAGTCGCCTTCTATCACCCTCACATTTCCATCTAAGGGTAGTTTGGTAATTATTATGGGTATTAATTATTTTAGGATTATTATAATTAATAATTGTGCATGACTGATTTATTTATTTTATTGAATTAATAATTATTGCTAGTGTAGACTTATTTTGGACTTGTGTAGTGGACCTGTCACGCCCCAGTCCCAAATACGTAGGACTAGGAACACGTAAGCATGCCAGCCGCATGGATATGGCAACTCCAATGTATGGAACCCATAACCCATACGTACGCTGTAATATGAATATAAACTCACATGTGGTATATATAATGTCACAAGTCACAGATATGCTAATCTCATCCACACAACAAGTCATAGAAAAGAAATACTAAGCTAGAATAAGGAGTCTGAAATATCCAGAAAATAATAGTCGGGTGGAGACAAATCCACTACCAATGACTATAACCAAAACTAAAATGAGAGAGGAGTATAAAGTCTCCAATATAAAATAATATGAAGACAGAAGTGCATCAGCTAAAAGAATCCATCGCTAGATAATCAACGATGCTCAGAAGGTAAGACCTCCTCGACAGAAAATAATGCGTCAGGTCCAGGCCCGTACTCCTGCAAATACTCAAGAGAAGATACACCTGGCAGAGGACCAGGTCCTCAGAGGGACGTAACAAGATACAGAAAATATGAGCCAACTTGAATACAGTAAACATGCATATAATTTGAAAATAAATAAGTACGCTGTACAAGACCATCTATATGAATGCAAATGAGGACAACTTTTTGACGTATGGGCAAGGGTAGGCTACTCGATCTACCTCACAACTCACACACACGTCAATGGACATCAGAAATCGACATACCGCGGGGGTAGCGACCAGCGAGACTCCAGAAATCGACATACCGCGGGGGTAGCGACCAGCGCGACACACGCCCGTAGTGCGAGCTATATACTACGGTTTACCAGAGTGGTTAAAAGCCCATACGCCTAATGATTGTCCTCTATGATACTAGGTGCCATGTGTGTGTCAACGTATCTAATACATAGTAATGACCGGAGAAAAACTACACATGTAAGAACTATACAGAAATAAAATAAATAAACAGAAATATAAATAGCATGCAAAGTACTGTAAACAATTTGGCAAGGTATCTTGCCTGGTAAGAAAGCTGCAAGGTGTACTGTCCAGAAGTCAAACGCACAGGATCAAAAGCTATGGCCGCAGAACAATATCTCCGGATGCTGAAATAAACATCACCAACGTTTCCAGAATGAGCAAAATAGCTAAAAAGTACATCCCTTTCGTCCAATTTGGACACAGGGCAAAACGGTAATTTCGGGCAAAAGTGGGGTCCATGTGTGGCCCACTTTGCACTGAAAAGTGTGCCGAGGGTAACAGTCTCTAAATGGGACAAATTATAGGTCAAACAACTCTAAATGTCAATACGAACCCAACGGTATATCCAAATGTGGATTCCGATGGGCCGAACACAATTTTGTCCAAAAAGTCAACTGTGGGGCCCGCCAATTGGCGATTTGGTCAACCGTCTCAGAATTGCGTGAAAATTGGGTCACAGGACCAGCGTGTTACCACGAGTCCAGTGGCATAAGTTTTGTCGCAATCTGACAAGCGTGTACAAAATACGCGCGAGTTCCACAAAAGTTGCGACACGGGGTGTGTCCGCGGATACGACCCGATTCCGGCGCGCACACGCGTCCGAATCAGTTTCCACGAATTTTCTCGTGTCCGGTTACGCTGCATGCACCGCTCGGTACACTTGGTACACGGCGGGGCGGTCCCGTTTGGCGGGGCGCGCTCCGTTTCACAACTTTTAGAATTCTGGAAAAAGTGGGTTCACGCGGTTTTGTGACGAATCTAATTATGTCCACAGCAGTTAATAATCTAGAGTTATTTAATAGAAAATAAACTAGGTCAAGTGTTCTACACATATCAAAAAGAATCACCGAATTCGGATCTCTATGGTGGGAGATACGAACTCGACAATATGGGTGGTCACCGCAGATTTCTGCGATCCCAGAATTCGGTCTGCTCGCGCCAACTTGGACGCTATTTTTCTCCTAGGGGTACACGTTTTTCGAGGTTGGCTATAATACAAATATGGAAGAGGGTTAAGGGGTGAGCATACCGGTGAAGGCGGGACGGCGTTTGGTTAAGCGAGTCGAGGGGAAACAACTCTGGAGCGAAGGTGCCTCGTGTGGGAATCTGCAGTGCGCGAGGTCGGAGTCGTCGGGATGGTTTGGACGGCTTGGCGGGGCTCTCTGGCTGCGGTGACGGCTCTAGATGAGAAGAGGAGGTCTGGAGATTTAGGTTAGGGTTTTTGAAAGATAAATATATATATATATATATATATAATATAATAGGAAGAGAGAGGGTGTGGAGCGGCCAAAGGTTTCGGGTCAAAGGGGGTCGGGTTGGAAAGTTAATACAATGGCTGAAGTGGGATGGGCTTTAGCAACTTTTGCTAAGTTGCTGGCCGGTAGTCACAGCAAGTTTGCTGAAGATGGGGAGGCGGGTCCCTGGAGCAAATGTTTAGTTGCTGTTGTGGGAATTTAGTAGCAAGTTTGCTAGGATGGGAATAAGTATTTAGCAAGTTGCTAAGGAATTAAAGTGGGCGGTCCCTGGGAACAATTTGCTAAGGGTGGGCGTAGTCTTGCAGCAAGTTTGCTAGAATGGGAATAGCATTTGCTAAGGAATGGAGCAAATAGTTGTGTTATTATTATTACTATTATTATTATTATATTTATTAGTTAATGTTTATTTAATAATTCTTTTACTTCCTTTCTTTTTCCTTTCTAAATATATATATACATATATATATATATTTGTGTATACATATATATTATATATATACTCATAGAAAAATTTATGGATTAGAATAATGCACACCATTAGGCTAGCAACTGTTTAAGGGGTCTCCTACATGAAATAAATTCCGAAAAATTCCTGATGGTCCCATAAATCCTCTAAGTGCCCGAACACCTAAAATAAAAATTATTAAAAATCTATTTCTCCTATTTAGCACATAATTACATAATTAAATTATTATTTAATAAAAAATAAAAAATACGGTTTTTTAGAAATAGGGGTTTTACAGGACCTAACTATTTAATTAGAGAGCATGAACAAACTTTTGGACTAGTCTAAATTGAGCCCATAAATTAGGCCCATGGATTAAGGAACATGATTAATTAGTGAAACCATTGGACTAGAACCTTCCCTCCCTAATTATTTCTTCATGAGAGGCCCCAAGGGGTATTTGTGACTTTGTACATTGCTTGGGGAGGGGTTTATGACCAGCCATAATTGAGAGGAGAGAGAGTGCTCTCATTTTAATTCTTCCCCAAAATTTCTAGATCTAGTTTTTCCCTTCCATTTTTCCTCCATTCCCCTATCAATTCTCCATTAATTCTTCTCAAATCTCTTTCTAAATTCATCATTGAAGCCTCTACATCAAGGATCTACAAGCAAGGAGCAAGGAACAAGGAGGAGGAGGCCAAGATCTACAAGGAAATGAGCTACTTGCCATTTGGGACCTTTTCATTGGAAATCCATCTCCCAATAGGTACAAATCAGTTTCCCCCCTTCCTATAGACTATAGATATGAGATTTTACCATGAGAAACCACCCCACATGCATAGGCTACCCATAGGATTTGATTTGGAATCATTTGGAGACCTACGGTGGAAGTTATGACCATTTTTAGTGCCAATTTTGGGAGAATTCCGAGATTGGCACATGTAGTGCTTGTCAATGGATCTAATAGATCTTTTTGACCCTTGATTGTTTGTTTGTAGCATGTGTCATGTCCATAATTGGATACGTGTGGGCCGTATCTCATCGTTTTGACGAAACGGTCAATTTTGGGGGTTTTCCTCCGACACGGGGCCATGTGCATATCATATGATGACACAGACACGTAGACACTATAATTTCTCTACGTATTATTCATAAAATATGTATTGGACTTATACGTGTCCTCCGGGATACGTTTGGTTGTAAGTTGGGGGCCATATCGCAAGCATATCATAGAAAAGTGTGATACGGGTGCGATGCGCTCCATGTGTTTGTTGTTTGGCTCAATTTCCTATACATGCATATGTAAATATATTTGTATATCCTATCTATGCATTATTAAGGGTATGTCATAGTGTATTTGGGTTATGTATATATGTGTGTCTAAGTGTGTATTATATATATCTATGTGTATATGCCTATATATATGTGTGTGTATGTGTGTTAGTGTATATAATATATATATATATATATATATATATATATATATATATATATATATATATATATATATATATATATATATATATATATATAATCTATATGTATACCTATATGTTGATTCATATGTGTGGCTAAGTATATGCATATATAGCTAATGATTAATATGTATGAGTATATCTATATGTATTGGTATCTATACTTTAGTGTTATGCATATAGATTGATATGTATGAGGGGTAGTATATGTATCTATGCATATAGATAGTTATCTATATGAGTATATAGTTAGTTTTTTTGGGGTGCTTGAGGGTATGGTGAAGACTCGACAGTGGCAGCAACAGAGTTCAGTCCACTTTAGACCAAAGAGCCAGCCACAGCGAATAACACTCATCAGTGAGGCACAGCAGCAGCCGGCAAACCGAGCTCTGCAACAGCAGCTCGCATGAATAGCAGGGAGCTGCAACCCGCACCACAGCAACATCGGGTAACCACTGTGCAACAGCTCACAGTTGGAGCAGCAGCAGGCCGCACCAAGCTCTGCAGCAGCCAGCACCGAGCAGCAGCTGCAGCAGGCTTGCGAGGAGAGCAACAGCTGTAGCAGGCTTGCGAGAAGACCAGCACTTGCAACAAAGTCCCTGTATGCACAGCAGCTCGGTGCCATTAAGATTCAGCAGTGCACAGCAACACCGCCTCCCAACACTGCAAGGATCTATCTAAAGGACAGTAAGTGAGTGCGGCATAACACTGCAGCAGGAAGTTTTCAGGCAGTGTGGGACATCCATCTTCAGCAACATTGTGCATCAATCGTACATTGAAGAGGGCAGAGATCAGTATCAGCAAAAGGGGATCTCAGTAGTGTGGAAGCACAGTACTGTGCAGTACCTGTAGCACCAATGTTTTCAGAGTATATCCAGTTCAGTTTCCAGGTAGCATTTATCAGTGCATCCGGTTAGTATTAGCTGAGGTTTTGGTTTAATGGATGGTTAGTAATTAGGTTCTGTATAGCTCAATTGTTAGTTGAGTTTAATTAGTTTTCAGTGTTCAGCTAGTTATTCATATCAGGAAAGTTAGGTTTCAGTCATGGTGTTAGAGCCAGTTAGTTAATGGTATGTGAGCAGTTACTTGAGTATGAGTTATCAAGGTTTTGTATCAGTTAGTATCTCTACTTGATAGTATAGATATTTACCCTATTAGCTAGCTAAGTATCTATTAGTAATTAACTATGGTAACTTGATATATATATATATATATATATATATATATATATATATATATATATATATATATATATATATATATATATATATATATATATATGTAATAGTGTTAGTTTATAAAGTTAGTGTTAGTTTAAGATATGTATATATGCATTAGTTAATTTAGAGTTGGGTTACCTTGAGAGACCAAGGTATCACCAAGGTTTGGGTCGATACCCCAGGGTATTGGGTTTGAGTGTCAGGGTAATTGTAATACGCATTGGCACAAGGCCAAGGTATCATAATTAAATTATTTTGAGATATTATTATTATATATGACTTTTATATATATATATATATATATATATATATATATATATATATATATATATATATATATATATATATATATATATATATATATATATATATATAAACCTATTTTCATATTAGAAAACCTGCGTATCTTAGGATACGACTTCTTAAATGCTCTGTTATGTGTTAGCTTAGCTAGTTTAGCATAGTTTCATAGTATATCGACTTAGTGACTAGCATTAGATTCTTGCAACCTAGAAATGCATTGGTTTGACTTAGAAACGGTATATTGACCTAGAACTTCTTCAACTTCATTTATTTCATCATTGAACCTTGTATTGATGCAACACACCATATATAGGTTGTGAGACACCAGCTTGGGCATCGAGAGACACACTTTGCTCAGGACTTCAGGCGAGTACATTTCTCTGATTGTTTTCAATTCATAATATTGTATATATGCATGTTCTAGATTAGTATACATTGATTCCCGACACAGTGATTTCACGGACTGGTGCTATATGGATCCCGTTATGAGGTGTTATCCCCTACCGTGTGCAACGGGTACCCAATGACATGTATTTCATCGTGTGCATCGGGTATTGACTTTCGTGTGCTTCTTGTGCATCCGCTATTTCGTGTGCTAGTGTGACTATCGTGATCATGTACGTAACGTGTCGTGATTGGATCCATGAGTATTGGTTGGGGAGGGGGAGTAGGAGTTGGTTATGTGATCAAAGCCCTCTTGATCTCATGTGTATATCGATTATACACCTCACGTATAATAGAGTTACTTTTATACCTCATGTGCAACCTAAGCCGATCACATAACGAACTCGCACTCTAAAATACATAGTTAGAATTTCTTGTTCTCTATTTGTAGTTATTCTTGTATTTACTTCCAGCTTTATTGTGCCTATTGCCTGTTCACTTGTACAGTATATTCTTTCTACTTGTGCATCTTGTATCATTTTTTTATTGCTTGTTATATATGCCCGATTATGTTATTGGAATTGCTTTCTGAGGTATGTACTTCGCTCCAATCCTGACTGGATATATTTTTCCAGATGATTGGCTAGAGGAGCTGTGTCCCACACATTACGGTAATTCGTCTAGACTGAGGATTGCCAGTCAGCATTTGAGGAACTGAAGAGGAGATTGACTATAGTTCCCATCTTGACACTACCATCAGGTGCAGAAGGATTTTCCATTTACAGTGATGCATTAGGGAATGGTTTGGGTTGTGTACTACAGCAGCACGGGAAGATAATTGCCTATGCTTCCAGGCAATTATGCCCGCATGAGAAGAACTACCCTACCCATAATTTGGAGCTTGCAGCGGTTATCTTTGCTCTCAAATTATGGAAACACTATCTATATGGAGAGAGAGTAGAGATCTTCACAGACCATAAGAGCTTAAAGTATGTGTTTACACAGAAGGAGCTTAACATGAGGTAGCAGCGATGTTTGGAGTTGATGAAGGACTTCGACATATCTTTGCAGTACCATCCAGGGAAGGCCAACATAGTCGCGAATGCTTTGAGCAGGTATCCCGTGGCTATGTGCTTGACTAGGGACAGGCATCTATTGGCAGACCTCGATAGTTTGGGCATTGAGGTATTGATTTCGGGAGTCGCAGCACAGATATGGGACTTCAGGTTCAGTCGGAGCTGATAGACCGAGTCAAAGCCGGACAGTATGAGGATGAGTCTCTGAGGAGCATCAGAGCACAAGTTCAGGTCAGGCTGGCAGAGGACTTTACCATCGCAGATGATGGATCATTGCGACACGGTACCAGGTTGTGCGTACCGAAGGGAGCATTGCGCGAGGAGATTATGCAGGAGACGCATCGTTCCCAATACTCTATGCATCCCGGTGCCAACAAAATGTATAGAGACATGAGGAGCATGTATGGTGGTATGGCATGAAGCGAGAGGTAGCTAGCATCGTGTCCAGATGCTTAGTTTGCCAGCAGATTAAGGCGGAGAGACAAAGACCAGGAGGATTGCTTCAGCCTCTGCCCATTCCGGAGTGGAAATGGGAGCATGTTACCATGGATTTTGTATCAGGACTTCCGCGTTCTCCAGGAGGCAAGGATGCGATTTGGGTCATCGTGGACAGGTTGACCAAATTAGCCCACTTTCTGCCATTTAAAGTGGGTACATCTACGAAGAGACTTGCGAAGATGTATGTGCGCCAGATTGTTAGATTACACGGTGTTCCAGTGAGCATTGTCTCAGATCGGGATAGCCGCTTTACGTCCCATTTTTGGAGGAGTTTGCAGGCTAGCTTGGGTACTCAGCTCAAGTTCAGTACTGCTTATCACCCTCAGACGGACGGACAGTCCCAGAGGACTATTCAGACTCTCGAGGACATGCTACGCACCTGGGTTTTGGATCTTGGAGGTTCTTGGGAGGATCACCTTCACTTGGTATAGTTTTCATACAACAACAGCTACCAAGCCATCATCGAGATGTCACCATTCGAGGCATTGTATGGATGGAGATGCCGCACTCCGTTGTCCTGGGATGATGTTGGTGACAGGGCTTTATTGGGACCAGAGATGGTAGTGGATGCAGCAGAGAAGGTGAAACTTATCAGAGACAGACTTCGAGTGGCGCAGGACAGGCAACAGCATTGGGCCGATAGCCACCGGAGACCTCTGGAGTTTGAGGTATAGCTTTAATTTTGTCTTGTTTGTGTTTGATTGTTGCTTGTTAGAGTGCTAAGTTTGTGTTTCGTGCTAGGTTGGCGGTCTGGTTTTCTTGAGAATTTCTCCGACACATGGCACGATTCGTTTCGGTGGAGGCGTGTAAGCCCCTGATTTTTTAAAAAATATTAAACTTGGATTTTTCATAATTTTCTGGAATTTTTCTGGGAATTTTCTGTAATTAAAATCAGGATTCTAATTATTAAATAAATTTTTATTGCTAATAAATAATATTAAAATATTATGGAAATCATATTTTTGAGAGTAAAATAAAAAACTGGACTTAGGGTAATTTTTCTGGAATTTATTGGGCCTCAGACCTATTTTTAAATGCCTAAAAACTATTTAAACTAATTATTAATTAATTAATTATTATTATTATTATTATTATTATTATTATTATTGCTTTTGGCCGGCCCGGCCCAATGGGCCGAAGCCCAGCAGCCCAGCCCAGCCGCCCCTAGCGGGTCGGGCGGGTCCGCCCAACCCGGAACCCGCACCCGAACCCGCGCCCGCTGACCCGTTCCCCAGCCTCCCCCTGACCCGTTCCTTCCCCGACTTTTCTGCCGCCGGCGCCGCCGCGCCACCCCGGCCACGTCTCCATGTCAGCACCCGCACCCCACGGCCACGACCCCCTCCCTCCTCCGCCATTTCCGGTGACCTCCTCCCTCTCCTATCCCTATTTAAACCCCACCCCTTTCTTCCCCGGCCACCACCGACCGCCCATAACTCCGCCCTAACCCCGAGCTCACCGCCACCCTCGCCACCGGCCGCCTCGCCCCAGCTCCGCCCCAACCAGCCCCCTCCTCCTCTTTCCTCTCCTTCCTCCGCCACCTCACGACGTCTCCGGCGCCCCGAACGACAGCAGCGGCAGCAACACCCCCCTTCGAGCCGCCTCGGCCAGCCGTCCCCGGCGCGCCGTCGACCACCAGCCGCGTCCCAGCAGCCCGACGAACCGCCCCCAGCCTCCTCGACGTTCCTCTGGCCGGGCCGCCACCGGCAGTCCCCAAATCAGAAAACCCTAACCCTAATTCCAATTCTTCGTGTCGGCGTGTCGGACACGACACGGACACAAAAATACCCGGTTTCTCGAGCCCTGTTCAGGTACTCATATCTTTCTCCTCGCTGCCCCATTTTTAATTCCGTAAATTGTGTTGTGAAGCCTGTATGACCCTCTTGGTGCCCGGATAAACCGCTCGGGGCATCGCGTCCTGTGGTGATCGCACACCGCGATCCAAAAATAGGAAAAATATCGACCCGATTCACCCCGGAACTGGGTACGCCCCGCCAAATGGGATGACTTGGTCACGCGCGGTCTTCAGAGATACGTGCGCAGCGTTGATACGGACGTGTGAGATTTCACGGAAGTCGATTCGGGTGTGCGTGCACACCGGGATCAACACGTATCCGCGGACACCGCCCCGTATCCGCCTTTTCTGTTTCATGCCCTAACTTCCTGTACACACGTCGGATCGAAACAAAACTTACGCCATCGGACTCGTAGCGATACGCTGGTCCTGTGACCCAAGTTTGGTTCGATTCTGAGAACGTTGACGAAATCGCGTGTCGTGGGCCCCACAGGCCCCGCTCGACGGGCGATTTTGTGATCGGCTCATCGGAATCCAATTTTGGAAGTTCTGTTAGGTTCGTATCATCGTTTCTGACCTGTTGACACTAAGTTTGGTAAATTTGGAGACCTTTGACCCTAACGCATTTTTTGGTGCAAGCGGGCCCACATGCGGACCCCGTTTTGACCCGAAACTGCCATTTTTGCCCTTGTCTCCAAATTAGACTCAAGGACAGGCGTTTCTAGCTATTTGATATCTTCTGAGCATGATGGTAATGTTTATTTCAGCATTTGGACATATTTCTGAAAATTTTCCCGAGATACAAACTATAATTGGATCCAAACAACAGGCAAGTACCTGCACTTCAAGTTTAATATTTATATTGTGATAATTAATTCTCTGCTTTACTAGTACCCTTGATGATTATACATAGTGTTAGAACACTGGATTTCATATCTTGAATATTGGATTTTATGTCTTGCTTTTCGTGTCGGGTGGAAGAATACTAGGAGGCATGTAGTTTACCCTTCCCCCTGTTCCTGTCTAATAGCTGTTGGTACGCGACTGTACCATCAGCCGGATCTCGATTATTCCTATTTAATAGCCGTCTATGACGGCCAGATTAGCCTTATAAACCCCTATATGCCAACTATGTATTCTAAAATAAACATAAGTTCACACACATAGCTTCTTGTCTTGTTATAATTCCTGTCGGCTTGTTGTAGTTTCATTTCCTGTTTCATTTTATTCCTGTTTACTCATATTCCTGTTTATAATATTAAATCTTAGTTATTGTTGTTCTTTATGCATGTTCTCAACATGATGCTTAGTCCGTTATTTTTTACCTGTCACAAATATTTAGTTTAATCTTGTTGTGCATTGTGTACTTTGCTCCTTTCCTGACTGGATCCGTGGATTTAGGCGATGATGAGGACTTTGCCCCTACCTATTATGGCCCCTATGAGGGAACATATGACACATATGAGGAGCCAGTTCCCACCCAGGAGACTACTTCTGCAGAGTAGTTAGCAATAGCTATTTATTTATGTTCTTTTATCTTAGTAATCGGGTTTGTCCCCGATTTCATTTCTGGATTCTGTATTAAACATTTGATCTGTTGTCACATTTATTCATTTGAAATCTTAGCATTCTTTCCCTGTTATTATCTTGCCTATTTTATTATTTGTGAATGAGCTAGATTTAATTATTTGTGGATATGACCTAGACAGCGTACTACCGCCGACTCTGCGGCGTAGGCTGGACGTGCCCACGCACTTGTGCCCGAATATCCGGGTGCGGGTCGTGACACGTTTTTATGGTGGCCCATGCAGGTCCAACGACTAAATTGTTCGGTTCCAACTTAGGGACCGAACATGCCTGCAACAAGATTGAGGATTTTAGGATAAAGCTCATTCACAGAATAGGATCTTTTATTTCAAATCTTGATATCAGTCCTAGTCAAATTTCCTATCTCCCTTGATTTCTCAGTGATCTATTCTAATCTTTCTATCCCTTAATCTTTCAGAATGGTTCAGACAAGGAATACAGTAGGAGGCACATCAGAACCCGCCGAGCAGACTGTGCCTGAAACTCTTGCACTCCCTCCGCCTCCATCTACTCCGACAATTACTCTGGATGGGTCACAGCTACTCGGAGTGTTCCAGGGACTCGTAGAATCCCAGAAGGAACAGACTACCCTGCTACGAACTAGCCTTTAGGACACTCTTCGGTCCCAGGAGTCACCACACAAGAGGCCAGGAAGTGCCAAGGACTTCAAGAATCTTAAACCCCTGGAATTCTATGGAACTGAAGGCATTCTCTATGCCGATGAGTGGATAGAGAATGTGGAGCGACTCCTGAAGACTGCTCGGGTCCCTGATGATCTCAAAGTGGAATCTGCAAGCCTGCAACTGTTTGACATAGCTCGGACCTGGTTTAGAGACGAACCTCAACTATCTGCTCCTGACCTCACCTGGGAGGACTTCAAGAGGCTATTCAAGGAGAAATTCTATCCCGAAGTGGCTCGGGAAGCTCTCGAAAGCCAATTCGAGAGACTAGAACAAGGTAACCTATCTGTTGATGAGTACACTGCTGAATTTAGCAGATTGAGCCACTTTGCAGAGTACATGGTTCGTACCCCTGAGGATAGAGCCCGTAGATTCAAGAAGGGGTTGTCTCCTGATATTCGCCTTGCTGTCACCACTAGCCGAGCTCGTACATACGAGGAAATCTTGAGCGTGGCATAAGGTGTTGAAAGAGACATGGGACATAGATTAAAGCGGGAAAGAGATACTGGAAGTATGAGACCCCACAAACGCCCATTCCAACAACAACAATAGCAGAAGGCCCCTCAACAAAACCAGCGTCCTCTCCCTCAAGCCACAGCACCCCAACACCAAGCTCAAGGATAGAACCAACAAGCTTTCACTTGTAACTTTAGTCATAAACCAGGTCACACTTGGCAAGTTTGTAGAAATAGGCTAGGTGCCTGTATATATTGTGGATCGGCAGCACATCAGATGAGGGACTGTCCTGCTGCTCAAGGACGTACAGCTGAACAAAGAGTTCTAGTTCAGGCCAGGCCCCCAGCAGCGCAGCAGAGGGCACCACCTCAAGGACACGGACAAGCTTACGTGATGACCGTGGAGAACGCGCAGACCCTGGGAGCAGCTAATGCGTGTAAGTGATTCGTAGATACCTTTTCTAGTATTGTTTAGCTCGTGCCTATTGGTTCGTGACCTCAACCCCAACCTAGAAATTTTGAACTTGCTAATAACCTGGTATTGTCACGACCCGCACCCGAAAATTGGGCATGAGTCATGGGTACGTCCAGCCTACGCCGCAGCATCGACGGTAGAACGCTGTCTAGGTCTCAACATATAATATATCCTGACAATAGTCTCAACTCCGCACGGAGGACAATGATAATAATCCACAATTCTATGATATACTCAATCACAAGCTAATAGAGATAATAGCACAATGAGAATAGAAAAGAGTTCTAATAAAAACCAACCACAATAAGTCCAACTCAAATCTGGGTCTAGATGACCTCACAAAGTCACAAAATAATAAATACAACCCAGTCTCAGTCTAGAACAATAAATGCAGAAAATAATCTAAGAACAGCCAGGTAAATTCTCCTCTAGGCTAGGCAACTCCTCTGGGGTTTTTGGAGTGGAATCACCCTCACATCCTGGGCCATAATGAGTGGGGCAAAGATCCTCCAGGTCCTCTGAAAAATGTTATCCAGTCAGGATTGGAGCGAAGCATAAGCACTAACAGCAGTTTCATTAAATTGACAAAATCTATAAACAGTGTAAGAAATACAAGATGAAAGTATATGCTGAAAATGAGAAGTACATGAGAAATGAAATAGGCAATAGAGCATCTAGCAATGAACAATAAATAGTGAATGCTAGAACAAGTGAATCTGAATAAACATCTAACTAAGTGTTTGAATTATCAGTTTATCATGTGATCGGCTTGGGACTTGATCAGGCTGGTTATATATGATTAACTATGATTCTTGTAGGTCAGGCTAACCATATGGTTAGCTATGATGCATGTAGTGGTCAGGTTAATCATATATAACAGCTATGATGCATGTAAGATGGTCAGGCCGCACCCAATGTGAGAAGTGGGGTGAGCTATGATGCATGTAAAGGATTTGGATATGATCACATAATCTACTAATAGTTCCCCATCCCCCAGCTAGCACGATGGATTCCAATCACGACTCCTCATGATGGGGATCTAGGGTGCTAACCCGTGTATCCATAGTGTCAGAATCAAGTATGTAATACAACTGCATTATAGAAATAATCAACAATGAAAACTGCCAGAGAATGTACTCGCCTGTGGTCCTGAGCAGGGTGTGAGGATCGATGTCCAAGGTGGGATCACAAGGACCTATATATAAGATATCAATGTTAATTACTGAGTTAAAGGGATAAATATGATTAACTACTTAAGTATGAGGCCTCTAGGTCAAATCTGTGGTTTTCTGCTCAGTACTAGGTTATCCTAGGTAAACTAGGTCCACACTAAGGTTTAGGTCCAAAACTAGTTAATTAGTCTATAAGGTCACTGACTAATGAAAATAAGGTATAAGTAATATGATACTCTATATATACTGGTCTATAATAACTAACACTTATGTCTTTACTGTCATAGACATACTTATATATATATTACCTTAACTGCTACTACACACACACAGACAGACTGAACTAGCTATTGAACTACACATAACTTACTGCTACACTCTAAGACACTCTGATCAGGATCCTCCCTGTCATTGGGAAACACACAGGTATTGATTTCCTAACTAACACACATGTATACCTACTGTTCTTTCACAAAGAATGTAGGCATAGGTGCTCACATTCACACACACCTTGGAATTTAATTACCTACTCTCAGAATTCAGTATTACTCTCAGCATACTATACAGATCTTATACATGAGACACACAGGTATTACCTATCACAGGCTCACTGCATACAGACCTATAGAATTTATACACATACACTAGACACTTGCCCCCCACTGATGCACATTAACACTCAGGTAACACAGTACACATAAAACTGCCTGCTGATATATATATATATATATATACTTACTCACCTAAATTTCTAAGATGAGACTCCTCACACCCATGTACAGTTTAGGCATACACTGAGTTCACAGTCAGTTTACTGATACCCTAGATGGTCAAGTTCCCTCACAACTCTTTCACAGAATTTACACACCTAGGACCTAACACACAGGCACAAGTTTACTGATACCACATAATTCCTACACTAAACTGAACTATACTGAACTGAAATACACCTGGGACACACACACACAGACACCTAATCCACAGACACTGATGCACACAACTCTGCACAGTTGCCCCCAACTCGTCTGCACAGAATTCCAACCCTACTGCACTGCCCATCTCGATTTGGTTACTGATACACTCTTACATACAGGAAATTCCCCATACACCACACACATATACTAACCCAAATATCAGGACCCCCAATTCACCCTGCACACAGGTACAGCCACACACACAAATCCCTAACTCACCTCAACTCACAGGCACTCTAACACACTAAACTTACTGATACACAGTATCAGCAAATCTGTACACCCTATTCACAACCCCCAAATCACACTAATATATATACCTACAATCCTACTGATACTAGACACACTGACATAACTCTATGGGACTGATACATATTCTGATGCATCACAAACACAGCCAAATACAATGTCCTACTGATACACTTGATACAAAATCACCTACTGTTCAACACAGGTCCTAACTCTACACACAGGGACACACAGCCACACACACTGCCACTACATACTGATACACTAACCTACACCCTACAGAATCACACACAGATCCACAAAACACACACAGGAATCCTACTGTACATAGACACAGGTAAAATAGATCTGGATACACAAGAAAATAACATAGGGATACTTACCCACTATAAAATCCAATACCTACACACAGGAAACTCAATAAAACTCCACCCGAATGTACAGGGACTACATCCTGAAATCTACTAACCCCAAGCTCACTCAAAACAATGCACAGGTCTCTCTCCAATCACACAACCTGTTCTACCACGTCTGTACAGGAAAACCCAAACACACTGCACATCTAATTCACATACACTAGAACCCAGGAACACAGACACTTAGAACTAACACAGTTCAACCACACTGAACCCTAAAACCCGACTGAACAGTGCTCACAGAAACCCCAAATGCATTCGACTGCACAGATATAATCAAATTACACAAAACGCAGTTATAATCAATCGAACAACACATCTACAACATAAGCATATATATATATCAAAACCAATACAAGATATCTATGTATATAGATTTATGTATATCAAACATGCAGAATTTATATACAGAGATAGGCAACCCCTAATAATCATTTTCACAAACACAAAGAGTGCAGAAATATGGTTTTACATAAGAACCCATAAATCCTTCAATCAAACCCTATAAATCAGATTAAATCTATACGTATGTGATGCAAATCTGCCTACATGAACACCCCTAGGGTTAGGGTTCACGAAAATTGGAGGAAAACCAAATGTTGGGACACTTAAACCCTAATTTCTCCTCAATCTCCATGTAGAACCCTAGAAATCGAGATCTACACAGCAAGGGTGGGTTCCTAATGGGTATTAACATCAGAAAACAGAAATTAAATGAGTAAAAAATAGGGTTTTACCTGCAGGGATGGTTTCTCCAATGGAAGTTCTTCTTCCCCAAGGCTTTTTGACCCAAGTTCCTTGCTTTCCTTGCTTTGGAGGAGGAGAATGGGATCTCTAGGGCTAGATTTCGAATTCTGGAGTGGGAAGATGGCTTTCTCTTGATGGAGGCTAGGGTTTCTTCTTTCTACATGAAGAAAGAGAGGATTCCCTTTTATATTAAACTAGGTTAGGGTTTCCAATGAATAGTTAGGTTAAACTCCCTATGTTAGGTCATGTAGAACCTAATTAACTCAGGTTTAGTCAGTCCAGGGTTTGAGGTCCAACCTAAAATCTGAATTCTAGGGTTTCTCTAGAATTGGTCTTCAAATTAGGGTTTAGTCAATAGGGTTTGTCTTAATGCATTCTAGGGTTGACCTAAAACCAAACATCACTAACAATATATAAATAGTTTATAAAACTCAGCAGATTAATTAAATACATATTTATTCAAATAGTAAAATTACACAAATGCCCTTATATGGAATTGTGGTAGTGACAAGTCTACCCTCCTAAAAGAAATTTTGTCCTCGAAATTGGACTGAACTAAAACAAGAATGAAATCAGAAAAGGAAATATACCTCAAGTCTAGAAGAGATACGGGTATTGCTCGCGCATTTCGTCCTCTCTCTCCCAGGTCGACTCCCCTGGAGAGTGATGTCTCCATGCAACCCGAACCAAAGGAATAGTTTGGTTCCGCAACACCTTCTCTCTGCGGTCCAAGATCTCTACGGGCTGCTCGGGGTAGCTGAGCGTCGGACCAACCTCAATCTCCAAGTGATCAAGTACGTGACTAGGGTCTGCCACGTACTGTCTCAGCTGTGACACGTGGAACACATCGTGCACTCCTTCTAATGCAGGCGGCAAGTCCAGTCTATACGCTACTGCACCTACCCTCGCAAGAATGCCAAAGGGTCCAATGTAGCGTGGGCTAAGCTTCCCGCCTCGACCAAAACGAATCGTGCCACGCGTCGGAAAAATCCGTAGGATTACTAGATCGCCAACCTAAAACAAAAACAGTCTCAACACGCAGTCTACACAAACAAACACAAGCCAAAAAACAACAACCTATACCTGAAATTCAAGGGGTCTACGGTGGCTGTCGGCCCAATGCCGCTGTCTGTCCTGCGCCACTCGCAGTCTATCTCTGATGAGTTTTACCTTTTCTGCTGCATCCATGACCATTTCTGGTCCTAGCAAGGCTCTCTCTCCAACGTCGTCCCAAGATAACGGTGTACGACACCTCCTTCCATAAAGGGCCTCAAATGGTGATATCTCGATGCTGGCCTGGTAGCTGTTGTTGTAAGCAAACTCTACCAGGTGCAGATGATTCTCCCAAGAACCTCCGAAATCTAGAACACAAGTGCGTAACATATCCTCGAGAGTCTGAATAGTCCGTTCAGACTGCCCGTCTGTCTGGGGGTGATATGCGGTACTGAACTTGAGCTGAGTGCCCAAGCTAGCCTGCAGACTCCTCCAGAAGTGGGAAGTGAAACGACTATCCCGATCTGAGACGATGCTCACCGGAACTCCATGAAGCCTAACAATATGTCGCACGTACATCTCTGCTAGCCTCTCTATCGACGTGCCCACCTTAAAAGGTAAGAAATGGGCTGATTTGGTCAACCTGTCCACGATGACCCAAATCGCGTCCTTCCCTCCTGGAGAACGTGGA
Organism: Iris macrosiphon; assembly: GCA_036927795.1. Taxonomy (NCBI): domain Eukaryota; kingdom Viridiplantae; phylum Streptophyta; class Magnoliopsida; order Asparagales; family Iridaceae; genus Iris; species Iris macrosiphon. Next base: position 57,439 of record JAYESA010000381.1, read on the forward strand.
AGCCCTGAAACGAAATCCATGGTCACGTGCTCCCATTTCCATTCTGGAATCGGTAAAGGTTGAAGCAAACCTCCTGGCCTCTGCCGGTCTGCCTTTACCTGCTGGCACACTAGACACCGAGATACGAAGCGTGCTACCTCGCGCTTTATTCCATACCACCATACGTGCTCTCTCAAGTCTCGATACATCTTGTTGGCACCGGGATGTATCGAGTACTGAGAGCGATGTGCCTCCTGCAAAACCTCCTCGTGTAGCTCTCCGCTCGGCACACACATCCTCGTGCCGTGCCGTAAGGAACCATCATCTGCGATAGTAAAGTCGTCCGACAATCCTATCTGAACCTGTGCCCTGATACTCCTCAGTGCCTCATTATCGTACTGCGCAGCTCTGATCCTGTCCATCAGTTCGGACTGTATCTGCAATCCCCACATCTGAATCTCAGTACCGGGAACTAACACCTCAATCTCCAAGCTCTCCAAATCAGCCAATAAATGTCTATCTGTCGTCAAGTACATAGCCATCGGATACCTGCTCAAGGCATCGGCGACTACGTTGGCCTTCCCTGGATGGTACTGCAATGAGATGTCAAAGTCCTTCATCAACTCCAACCACCTCCTCTACCTCATGTTCAGTTCCTTCTGTGTGAATACGTACTTCAAGCTCTTGTGGTCTGTGAAGATCTCCACGCGCTCTCCGTACAGGTAATGTTTCCACAGCTTTAGAGCGAAAATAACTGCTGCCAATTCCAAATCGTGGGTGGGGTAGTTCTTTTCATGAGGGCGTAACTGCCTGGAAGCATAGGCAATCACCTTCCCGTGCTGCTAAAGAACACATCCCAGACCCTTCCCTGAAGCATCACTGTAGATGGTGAAACCACCTGTCCCTGCTGGCAACGTCAAAATTGGAGCTGTCGTCAACCTCTTCTTCAGCTCATCAAATGCGGCCTGGCAATCCTCCGTCCAGACAAAATCCACATCCTTCCTAGTCAGTCTGGTCATCGGCGCTGTAATCTTGGAGAAGTCTTGTACAAACCTCCTGTAGTATCCTGCTAGCCCGAGAAAACTCCTGATCTCAGCTACCGAACTGGGGGTAGCCCACGACTCCACTGCCTCGATCTTCTGTGGGTTAACCGAGATTCCGTCACCCGATACCACATGCCCAAGAAATTCAACCTTGTCAAGGAAGAATTCACACTTAGAGAGTTTCCCGTACAACTTCTCCCTCCTGAGAGTCTCTAAGACCAACCTCAGGTGCTCTTCGTGCTCCTCCGGGGTCTTGGAATACACAAGAATATCGTCGATGAACACCACCACGAACTTGTCAAGGTACTGGTGGAACACCTTGTTCATCAGGTTCATGAATACTGCCGGTGCATTGGTTAAACCAAATGGCATTACCATGAACTCAAACTGGCCGTATCTGGTCCGAAAAGCTGTCTTCGGCGTGTCCTCTTTCTTCACCTTCACCTGGTGATAGCCTAACCTCAAATCAATTTTTGAAAACACCCTCGCCCCGCTCAACTGATCGAAAAGATCATCTATCCTCGGCAGCGGGTACTTGTTCTTGATAGTGATATTGTTCAAAGCTCTATAATCAATGCACATGTGCACCGTGCCGTCCTTCTTCGGTACGAACAATACCGGAGCTCCCCATGGTGATGAACTGGATTTGATGAAACCTTTGTCCTGCAGCTCCTCAACTTGCTTCTTCAGTTCTGCCAGCTCGCTGTTGTTGACTCTATAGACATGTTGTGAAATGGGCTCTGCTCCTGGAACCAAGTCTATAGAGAATTCAACATCTCTGTCTGGCGGCAAGCCAGGCAACTCCTCTGGAAATACATCCAGGAACTCCGCTATCAGAGGATGTGGCAACTCCTCTTCTTCTGCCCTGGCTCCGCAAAATGTGCTCCTGCTCTGTTCCGCTGCTCCTCGGATGACCTCAAACTCTGGCTCTCCTGGTGGTCTAAATAATACTCTGCCTCTATAACAGTCTATAGTAGCATGATGCCTACTCAACCAGTCCATTCCGAGTACAATATCATACCCCGGAAGTGGCATGACGAGTAAGCTCACGCTCAACTCTCGGCCTCCTACTGACACTCTCCGGTCCTTACAGTGATCACGGACTAGGATAATGCCTCCACCAGTCATGATCTTGCAAGTCCTAGCTAATGGTTCTGTGTCTAAATGATGTCGAAGTGCATAAGATACAGACACAAAACTATGGGAAGCGCCAGAGTCGAATAAGGTAAATGCGGGAATACAATCGAGAAGAACCGAACCTGTGATCAAGTCTCCTGCTGGCTCGATCTCCTCGACTGCCATGGCGTACGCTCGCCTCTGGGGTACACCTCTCTGCTGCTGGTGCTGGGCAAACTTCTGATGTTGTGGTGGAAGTGGTCCCCTCTGTTGTTGGCCTCCTGGTACGGTAGGTACCCTGTCTGGTCCTCTCTGGGCGGCTGCTCCACCCTGACCTGAACGAATCGTAGGGCAATCCTTCAGCTGGTGTGTCGTCGATCCGCAGGATAGACATGAGCCCAATCTCTTCCTGCAGATATCTCTAGTATGTCCTATCTTCCCGCAGTACGCACACTGGATGGCGGGCTGAGTCTGTCTCTGTTGCTGCTGCTGGACCTGTCCTCGGGCTGGTGCCTGATGCTGCTGCTGAAAGGGTCTCTGCTGTTGCTGCTAAAAGTGTGGACGCTTGCCCGGTCCCGTACTACTGTTTGCTCCTCCGGAACCATCGCGTCCCCTCTTGGGCCTGAGGCCCAAGTCATCCTCGACTATCTGGGCATCCATCAATATGCCCTCGTAGGTAGCTGTGCGACGTCCCGACGTGCGAGACTTGATCTCCCTTGTCAGCCCCTTTCTGAATTTCTGGGCCCTGTCCCCCGGATCTCTAATCATCGATGGCGCAAAGCGGCTCAGGCGGGAAAACTTCGCGGCATACTCATCGACGGACGAGCTCCCCTGGGCTAAGTCATGGAACTGACTCTCCAAAGCTCCCAGGGCAACATCAGGAAAGAACTTCTCCTTGAAGAGCTCCTTGAAATCCTCCCAAGTGAGTCCCCTGTGCAAGAGTCTCGACTCCGTGCGAAACCACGTCAAGGCGATGTCGAACATCTGGCTGCCAGCTGCCTCGATCTGGAGCGTCTCTGGAAGCTGTGCCAAGCGTAAGTTCCTCTCGATATCCTCTAGCCAATCATCGACGTAGAGTATCCCTTCTGTCCCCTTGAACTCCCGAGGCATCATCCTCTTGAAATCCACAATGGTGCCCGGCCTCTGGTGGTGCTGATCAGGACGCTGCTGCTGCTGAGTAACTCTCTCCACAGCCTGGAGGGCCACTTGGTGAGCATTCTCCATGTTCACCCTCATCATCTCTGTCTGGGCCTGATGTGCCTCAGCCTGCACTCTCTGGGCCTCTGCTGACGTCCTCTGGGCATCGACCATGCCCTGAATCAAGGCGAACATCTGTGCTCCATCGACGGGCACACCTCCTGGATGCTGAACTGGTGGTGGTGGTGGTGCCGTCGTAGCTATGGGGACCCTCTGAACAGGTGGTGGAGGACCCCCGAATGCTGCAGACACTCCCACATGTACTGGAGATGTAGGAGGTGCTGCAGATGTCTGTCCGGCAGGGCGAGAAGTGGCAGACCTCTCTGAAGCTGCTGCTCCGAGTCTCTGGGACCTGGTCTTCGGCGGCATCCTGAAGACAGATCGAAAGATTCAATTAAGGTAATAGACACGATATCATCAAGGAAGGACAGTAATTTCTAAAGGAAAATCAATAAGAGTAGTATCATAAGAATCAGAATTCCCTAATTGTGATTGAACATATCCTCGACCTAATTCCTATTCCTAAACCAGGCTCATAATAGTACAACTAAGTTGTCGCACTACCACGATATCGCACAACTTGCGAAGCTAGACCTGCATGGGCCACCACTAAAAACGTGTCACGACCCGCACCCGAAAATTGGACATGAGTCGTGGGTACGTCCAGCCTACGCCGCAGCATCGGCGGTAGAACGCTGTCTAGGTCTCAACATATAATATATCCTGACAATAGTCTCAACTCCGCACGGAGGACAATGATAATAATCCACAATTCTATGATATACTCAATCACAAGCTAATAGAGATAATAGCACGATGAGAATAGAAAAGAGTTCTAATAAAAACCAACCACAATAAGTCCAACTCAAATCTGGGTCTAGATGACCTCACAAAGTCACAAAATAATAAATACAACTCAGTCTCAGTCTAGAACAATAAATGCAGAAAATAATCTAAGAACAGCCAGGTAAATTCTCCTCTAGGCTAGGCAACTCCTCTGGGGTTTCTGGAGTGGAATCATCCGCACATCCTGGGCCATAATGAGTGGGGCAAAGATCCTCCAGGTCCTCTGAAAAATGTTATCCAGTCAGGATTGGAGCGAAGCATAAGCACTAACAGCAGTTTCATTAAATTGACAAAATCTATAAACAGTGTAAGAAATACAAGGAAGTTCTTCTTCCCCAATGGAAGTTCTTCTTCCCTTGGGTTTTAAATGAGTAAAAAATAGGGTTTTACCTGCAGGGATGGTTTCTCCAATGGAAGTTCTTCTTCCCCAAGGCTTTTTGACCCAAGTTCCTTGCTTTCCTTGCTTTGGAGGAGGAGAATGGGATCTCTAGGGCTAGATTTCGAATTCTGGAGTGGGGAGATGGCTTTCTCTTGATGGAGGCTAGGGTTTCTTCTTTCTACATGAAGAAAGAGAGGGTTCCCTTTTATATTAAACTAGGTTAGGGTTTCCAATGAATAGTTAGGTTAAACCCCCTATGTTAGGTCATGTAGAACCTAATTAACTCAGGTTTAGTCAGTCCAGGGTTTGAGGTCCAACCTAAAATCTGAATTCTAGGGTTTCTCTAGAATTGGTCTTCAAATTAGGGTTTAGTCAATAGGGTTTGTCTTAATGCATTCTAGGGTTGACCTAAAACCAAACATCACTAACAATATATAAATAGTTTATAAAACTCAGCAGATTAATTAAATACATATTTATTCAAATAGTAAAATTACACAAATGCCCTTATATGGAATTGTGGTAGTGACAGGTATGCTTTATTTTGATAACTATAGAGATCATAGAGCCTTTTGTTATTTGTGCTTATTGTAGGTTGTTTTGTGTACTTAAATAATTTGTACCTCCTTCTCATCATCATCTAGCGCACTTAAATTTGCTGAACTTGACTTATGCTGCTATTTTATAGCCTAGTTTTGCAAGCTTACTCTTTATCGGGCTTGTTCATGACACATGTATTATTGAGGCCTGATCAACCCCATTAATACAAGTGTCTATTCAGAATCAGTGTACTACGGTCTGATCAACCTTAGTGCATTTTGATTCGCACTTCGCACGACTACTTTACGTGGATTGAGATATAGTATACTTGCCCCCTAAATATGTCCGAGCATATCGTATCAGTTACATAACTGTACTAATACGAGCATGCGAATAAATGATTACCAGAATAGAATTTCAATCCATAACCGCCTAACAATTTCTATTAGAATTCTTTAAACGCCTTGATCCCTATACCTCTGTTCTACCACCTCGCCCTTAAACTCTTTATTTTTGATCCTCGTCTTCCCTTATTTCGGAATGACAAAATCCTGTGCTTGGTATAAGTTTGATTTGTAGATAGTGCTAGATATACCCCTCAGACCGGTCGAAATTGATGATAACCCTTTATGATTAAGGGAATACCATAGGTGGTATATTTATGTTAAAGACTTAAAGATTCAATACCATGATTAAATAAGTTGGGACATAGCTTTACTAGTTGTATAGCCTTAGAGGATAGGTGGGTAAATTCTAAGTTGGGTAGCGACCGCAATGTTCACCTAAGAGGAACCCTTTAGACTGAATCAAGTGGGGATGGACAGAGAGAACCCTACCATATTTTAAATTTTGAGGATGAAATTTTTATAAGTTGGGTAGATTGTAAGCCCCTGATTTTTTAAAAAATATTAAACTTGGATTTTTCACAATTTTCTGGAATTTTTCTGGGAATTTTTCTGTAATTAAAATCAGGATTCTAATTATTAAATAATTTTTTATTGCTAATAAATAATATTAAAATATCATGGAAATAATATTTTTGAGAGTAAAATAAAAAACTGGACTTAGGGTAATTTTTTGGAATTTATTGGGCCTCAGACCTATTTTTAAATGCCTAAAAACTATTTAAACTAATTATTAATTAATTAATTATTTTTATTATTATTATTATTATTATTATTGCTATTATTTTATTTTCTTTTTGGCCGGCCCGGTCCAGTGGGCCGAAGCCCAGCAGCCCAGCCCAGCCACCCCTAGCGGGTCGGGCGGGTCCGCCCAACCCGGAACCCGCACCCGAACCCGCGCCCGCTGACCCGTTCCCCAGCCTCCCCCTGACCCGTTCCTTCCCCGACTTTTCCGCCGCCGGCGCCGCCGCGCCACCCCGGCCACGTCTCCGCGTCAGCACCCGCACCCCACGGCCACGATCCCCTCCCTCCCCCGCCATTTCCGGTGACCTCCTCCCTCTCCTATCCCTATTTAAACCCCCCATTTCTTCCCAGGCCACCACCGACCGCCTAGAACTCCGCCCTAACCCCGAGCTCACCGCTACCCTCGCCACCGGCCGCTTCGCCCCAGCTCCGCCCCGACCAGCCCCCTCCTCCTCTTTCCTCTCCTTCCTCCGCCACCTCACGACGTCTCCGGCGCCCCGAACGACAGTAGCGGCAGCAACACCCCCCTTCGAGCCGCCTCCGGCCAGCCGTCCCCGGCGCGCCGCCGACCACCAGCCGCGTCCCAGCAGCCCGACGAACCGCCCCCAGCCTCCCCGATGTTCCTCTGGCCGGGCCACCGCCGGCAGTCCCCAAATCAAAAAAACCTAACCCTAATTCCAATTCTTCGTGTCGGCGTGTCGGACACGACACGGACACAAAAATACTCGATTTCTCGAGCCCTGTTCAGGTACTCATATCTTTCTCCTCGCTGCCCCGTTTTCAATTCCGTAAATTGTGTTGTGAAGCCTGTATGACCCTCTCGGTGTCCGGACAAACCGCTAGGGGTATCGCGTCTTGTGGTGATCGCACACCGCGACCAAAAAACAGGAAAAAATCGACCCGATTCACCTCGGAACTGGGTACGCCCCATCAAACGGGACGACTTGGTCGCGCGCGGTCTTCACAGATACGTGCGCAGCGTTGATACGGACGTGTGGAATTTCGCGGAAGTCGATTCGGGTGTGCGTGCACACCGGGATCAACGCGTATCCGCGGACACCGCCCCGTATCCGCCTTTTTTGTTTCACGTCCTAACTTCCTGTACACACGTCGGATCGAAACGAAACTTATGCCATCGGACTCGTAGTGATACGCTGGTCCTGTGACCCAAGTTTGGTTCGATTCTGAGAACGTTGACGAAATCACGTGTCGTGGGCCCCATAGGCCCCGCTCGACGGGCGATTTTGTGATCGGCTCATCGGAATCCAATTCTGGAAGTTCTATTGGGTTCATATTATTGTTTCTAACCTGTTGACACTAAGTTTGGTAAATTTGGAGATCTTTGATCCTGACACATTTTTCGGTGCAAGCGGGCCCACATGCGGACCCCGTTTTGACCTGAAACTGCCATTTTTGCCCTTGTCTCCAAATTGGACTCAAGGAAAGGCGTTTCTAGCTATTTGATATCTTCTGAGCATGATGGTAATGTTTATTTCAGCATCTGGACATATTTCTGAAAATTTCCCCAAGATACAAACTATAATTGGATCCAAACAACAGGCAAGTACCTGCATTTCAAGTTTAATCTTTATATTGTGATAATTAATTCCCTGCTTTACTAGTACCCTTGATGATTACACGTAGTGTTAGAACACTGGATTTCATGTCTTGAATATTGGATTTTATGTCTTGCTTTTCGTGACAGGTGGGAGAATACTAGGAGGCATGTAGTTTACCCTTTCCCCTGTTCCTGTCTAATAGCTGTTGGTACGCGACTGTACCATCAGCCGGATCTCGATTATTCCTGTTTAATAGCCGTCTATGACGGCCGGATTAACCTTATAAATCCCTACATGCCAACTATGTATTCTAAAATAAACACAAGTTCACACACATAGCTTCTTGTCTTGTTATAATTCCTGTCGGCTTGTTGTAGTTTCATTTCCTGTTTCATTTTATTCCTGTTTACTCATATTCCTATTTATAATATTAACTCTTAGTTATTGTTGTTCTTTATGCATGTTCTCAACATGATGCTTAGTCCGTTATTTTCTACCTGTCACAAATATTTAGTTTAATCTTGTTGTGCATTGTGTACTTTGCTCCTTTTCTGACTGGATCCGTGGATTTAGGCGATGATGAGAACTTTGCCCCTACCTATTATGGCCCCTATGAGGGAACAGATGACACATATGAGGAGCCAGTTCCCACCCAGGAGACTACTTCTGCAGAGTAGTTAGCTGTAGCTATTTATTTATGTTCTTTTATCTTAGTAATCGGGTTTGTCTCCGATTTCATTTCTGGATTCTGTATTAAACATTTGATCTGTTGTCACATTTATTCATTTGAAATCTTAGCATTCTTTCCCTGTTATTATCTTGCCTATTTCATTATTTGTGAATGAGGTAGATTTAATTATCTGTGGATATGACCTAGACAGCGTACTACCGCCGACTCTGCGGCATAGGCTGGACGTGCCCACGCACTCGTGCCCGAATATCCGGGTGCGGGTCATGACAAGGCGGTAAGCTTAGTTCACGATTTATCGGTCCTTTTAGCATTCTTGAGAGGGTCGGTGCAGTCGCTTACAGACTAGACTTACCACCTGCATTGGAAGGAGTGCACAACGTGTTTCACGTGTCACAGTTGAGACGGTACGTAGCAGATCCTAGTCATGTGTTGGATCATTCGGAGATAGAGGTGGGCCCTACTCTCAGTTATCCAGAGCAGCCAGTGGAGATTCTGGATCAGAGAGAGAAGGTGTCGAGGAACCAGACGATTCCTTTGGTGCGCATCGCGTGGAGGCATCACTCGTCAGGAGAGAGTACCTGGGAGCGAGAGGCCGAGATGCGTGAGCGATATCCGTATCTTTTCGAGCCATGAGGTATAATTCCTTCTTGCATTATATTGTTTGTTTTGGTAGATAGTTTCTTCTTTAATTTCGAGGACAAAATTTTTCTAAGGTGGGTAGGTTTGTCACCCTCACATTTCCATCTAAGGGTAGTTTGGTAATTATTATGGGTATTAATTATTTTAGGATTATTATAATTAATAATTGTGCATAACTGATTTATTTATTTTATTGAATTAATAATTATTGCTGGTGTAGACTTATTTTGGACTTGTGTAGTGGACCTAACCATTTAATTAGAGAGCATGAACAAACTTTTGGACTAGTCTAAATTGAGCCCATAAACTAGGCCCATGGATTAAGGAACATGATTAATTAGTGAAACCATTGGACTAGAACCTTCCCTCCCTAATTATTTTTTCATGAGAGGCCCCAAGGGGTATTTGTGACTTTGTACATTGCTTGGGGAGGGGTTTATGACCAGCCATAATTGAGAGGAGAGAGAGTGCTCTCATTTTAATTCTTCTCCAAAATTTCTAGATCTAGTTTTCCCCCTTCCTTTTTCCCTCTATCCCCCCATCAATTCTCCATCAATTCTTCTCAAATCTCTTTCTAAATTCATCATTGAAGCCTCTACATCAAGGATCTACAAGCAAGGAGCAAGGAACAAGGAGGAGGAGGCCAAGATCTACAAGGAGAGGAGCTACTTGCCATTTGTGACCTTTTTATTGGGAATCCATCTCCTAATAGGTACAAATCAGTTTTCCCCCTTCCTATAGACTATAGATATGAGATTTTACCATGAGAAACCACCCCACATGCATAGGCTACCCATAGGATTTGATTTGGAATCATTTGGAGACCTACGGTGGAAGTTATGACCATTTTTAGTGCCAATTTTGGGGGAATTCCGAGATTGGCACTTGTAGTACTTGTCAATGGATCTAATAGATCTATTTGACCCTTGATTGTTTGTTTGTAGCATATGTCGTGTCCATAATTGGATACGTGTGGGCCGTATCTCATCGTTTTGACGAAACGGTCAATTTTGGGGGTTTTCCTCCGACACGGGGCCATGTGCATATCATATAATGACATGGATACGTAGACACTATAATTTCTCTACGTATTATTCATAAAATATGTATTAGACTTGTACGTGTCCTCCGGGATACGTTTGGGTGTGAGTTGGGGGCCGTATCGCAAGTGTATCATAGAAAAATGTGATACGGGTACGATGCGCTCCATGTGTTTGTTGTTTGGCTCAATTTCCTATACATGCATATGTAAATATATTTGTATATCCTATCTATGCATTATTAAGGGTATGTCATAGTGTATTTGGGTTATGTATATATGTGTGTCTAAGTATGTATTATATATATCTATGTGTATATGCCTATATATATATGTGTGTATGTGTGTTAGTGTATATAATATATATATATCTATTTGTATATATAAATCTATATGTATACCTATATGTTGATTCATATGTGTGGCTAAGTATATGCATATATAGCTAATGATTAATATGTATGAGTATATCTATATGTATTGGTATCTATACTTTAGTGTTATGCATATAGATTGATATGTATGAGGGGTAGTATATGTATCTATGAGGTGATGGGGACAAAGACGAAGAACCACCCGTATCCGCTTCCAAAAAAGTGTTGAAGAATCAGCAGAAATTCCGTACTTAGCAAGGGAGAAGTACGAACTGTACCATCCTTTATCTATATGAGTATATAGTTAGTTTTTTTGGGGTGCTTGAGGGTGTAGTGAAGACTCGACAGTGGCAGCAACAGAGTTCAGTCCACTGTAGACCAAAGAGCCAGCCACAGCGAATAGCACTCATCAGTGAGGCACATCATCAGCCGGCAAACCGAGCTCTGCAACAGCAGCTTGCATGAATAGCAGGGAGCTGCAACCCACACCACAGCAACAGCGGGTAACCACTGTGCAGCATCTCACAGTTGGAGCAGCAACAGGCCGCACCAAGCTCTGCAGCAGCCAGCACCGAGCAGCAGCTGCAGCAGGCTTGCGAGGAGAGCAACAGCTGTAGCAGGCTTGCGAGAAATCCAGCACCTGCAGCAAAGTCCCTGTGTGCACAGCAGCTCGGTGCCATTAAGATTCAACAGTGCACAGCAATACCGCCTCCCAACACTGCAAGGATCTATCTAAAGGACAGCAAGTGAGTGTGGCATAACACTGCAGCAGGAAGTTTCCAGGCAGTGTGGGACATCCATCTTCAGCAACATTGTGCATCCATCGTACATTGAAGAGGGCAAAGATCAGTATCAGCAAAAGGGGATCTCAGTAGTGTGGAAGCACAGTACTGTGCAGTACCTGTAGCACCAATGTTTTTAGAGTATATTCAGTTCAGTTTCCAGGTAGCGTTTATCAGTGCATCCGGTTAGTATTAGCTGAGGTTTTGGTTTAATGGATGGTTAGTAATTAGGTTCTGTCATGGTGTTAGAGCCAGTTAGTTAATGGTATATGGGCAGTTACTTGAGTATGAGTTATCAAGGTTTTGTATCAGTTAGTATCTCTACTTGATAGTATAGATATTTACCCTATTAGCTTGCTAAGTATCTATTAGTAATTAACTATGGTAACTTGATATATATATATATATATATATATATTAGTGTTAGTTTATAAAGTTAGTGTTAGTTTAAGACAGGTATATATGCATTAGTTAATTTAGAGTTGGGTTACCTTGAGAGACCAAGGTATCACCAAGGTTTGGGTCGATACCCCAGGGTATTGGGTTTGAGTGTCAGGGTAATTGTAATACGCATTGGCACAAGGCCAAGGTATCATAATTAAATTGTTTTGAGATATTATTATTATATATGACTTATGTATATATATATATATATATATATATATATATATATATATATATATATATATATATATATATATATATATATATATATATAAACCTATTTTCATATTAGAAAACCTGCGTATCTTAGGATACGACTTCTTAAATGCTCTGTTATGTGTTAGCTTAGCTAGTTTAGCATAGTTTCATAGTATATCGACTTAGTGACTAGCATTAGATTCTTGCAACCTAGAAATGCATTGGTTTGACTTAGAAACGGCGTATTGACCTAGAACTTCTTCAACTTCATTTATTTCATCATTGAACCTTGTATTGATGCAACACACCATATATAGGTTGTGAGATACCAGCTTGGGCATCGAGAGACACACTTTGCTCAGGACTTCAGGCGAGTACATTTCTCTGATTGTTTTCAATTCATAATATTGTATATATGCATGTTCTAGATTAGTATACATTGATTCCCGACACAGTGATTTCACGGACTGGTGCTATATGGATCCCGTCAGGAGGTGTTATCCCATACCGTGTGCAATGGGTACCCAATGACATATATTTCATCGTGTGCATTGGGTATTGACTTTCGTGTGCTTCTTGTGCATCCACTATTTTGTGTGCTAGTGTGACTATCGTGATCATGTACGTAACGTGTCGTGATTGAATCCATGAGTATTGGTTGGGGAGGGGGAGTAGGAGTTGGTTATGTGATCAAAGCCCTCTTGATCTCATGTGCATGTCGATTATACACCTCACGTATAATGGAGTTACCTTTATACCTCATGTGCAACCTAAGCCGATCACATAACGAACTCGCACTCTAAAACACATAGTTAGAATTTCTTGTTCTCTACTTGTAGTTATTCTTGTATTTACTTCCAGCTTTATTGTGCCTATTGCATGTTCACTTGTACAGTATATTCTTTCTACTTGTGCATCTTGTATCATTTTTCTAATGCTTGTTATATATGTGTCACGCCCCAGTCCCAAAATAACGAGGGACCGGACGCGTGATAATGGCCAGCAGCACGCACCGATGGACAACCCAATTTAATAGATCCATCAGGGCATACTTAAGCTGTAAAACAAGTCTACGACAACATGGCACAACTAATCTCATCCACACAAGATATAAAATATGATCCACAGAATAAATAAGGAATGTAAATTATCAGCTAGTCTCACAAAGTGATTCGGGGAACAACCCGATAAATAATCTGATACAATGGTTCAACAAACCAGAAATAAATGACTGAAATAAATAAATAACTACTGAGCATGAAACATGGATGCTCAGGAAAAGTCTTCGGCTAACACCTCATCCTCGGATGGCGGTACAGCTCCTGGATCAGCTCCTGCTGCGGTCCCGTATACCTCGGGATAGATCTCGTCCTCAAATCCTGGGGACATAATCCGGATCCAGGTCCTCAGGGGACATAGCAAGGTACAAGAAAGCTCATGCCAAAATAAATGCAGTGCAGCAGATAATGAAATAAATAGGGCAAATAAAAAACCATCTAAGTGAAAATGCAAGTGAGAGCAACACGAGTACTCAGGCTGAGCCACTACAAGCTCTGTGTCGGGGAGCCGGTAGCGGAAATAAACACGTAATGTGCCTAGCTCTGCTACGAGAGTCTAGGGCCTCACAATAGTAGTATATATATATAGAAAACATCCTGTAGCCTGTATGTCTCTCCCCACCCAATGTAACCATGCATATCATGACCATAACGTCTCATGTCCATGTCAAGCGGGATCATCACTAATGCAACAAGTCATATGTATCTATGAATATAGTATCTCTGTCAAGTCCTGTATCCTATACAGAATCACCACGAATATCTCGGGAATATCCTGTCTCATGAACAGTGTCAAGTGTCCTGGGTCGTATGGTACTTGATAAGACAAGTACGAGAATATAAAGTGTCACGAATGTCCATCTCTAAATGACAGTACCCAACACTGCGTACAGTGTTGGCACCCGACTAATAATTGGACGCTAAGTACGTCACACGGTCCTAGGTTGAGCATGCACAGCAATATAAATAAAGTAAGAAAATATGTAACAATACTGCAGAGTTTGGCAAGGTACACTTGCCTGATGTTTGAATATCCACAATCGTCCCGGTATTAGTGGATCCTGTGGGTACTCCTCCAAAAGCTGTAATAAACATCACCAACCATCTCAGAAGATGTCAAATAGCTAGAAATGCATGTCCTTACGTCCAATTTGGACACAGGGGCAAAAAGGACATTTTCGGGCCAAAGCGGGTTCCATATGTGGCCACTTTGCACCGAAAAGCGGGTCAGGATCAAAGGTCTCCAAATTCCTCAAACTTAGTGTCTACAAGTCAGGAACGATGATACGAACCCAACGGAACTTCTAGAATTGGATTTCGATGAGCCGATCACAAAATCGCCCGTCGAGTGGAGCTTGTGGGGCCCACGATACACGATTTTGTCAATGTTCTCAGAATCGGACCAAACTCGGGTCACAGGACCAGCGTATTGCTACGAGTCCGATGGCGTAAGTTTTGTCTCGATCCGACGTGTATACACAAAGTTACAGTGTGTTCCAGAATGGACGGATATGGGGCGTAGTCGGCGGATACGCATTGATTTCGGTGTGCACGCACATCCGAATCGACTTCTGTAAAATCTCACACGTCCGTATCAACGTCGCGCACATTTTGGTAAAGACCGCGTGCGACCAAGTCGTCCCGTTTGGCAGGGCGCACTCAGTTCCGGGGTAAAATAGGGTATTGTTTTTCCTGTTTTTGGATCGCGGTGTGCGATCACCACAGGACGCGATGCACCGAGCGGGTTGCACGGGCACCGAGAGGGTTATACAGTCTACGCGTAGCAATTGACGGAAACTAAAACGTAGTTGCGAGGCGAGAGAAAATGATACCTGAACAGGGCTCCGTGAACGCTGAATTCCACGTGTCCGAGAGTCAACTTCGTGTCCTGCGTATCGGGTTGCTGTGTCCAGACTAGGGTTCAGGATCCCGTCGACGAACCATCAGAGAGGGGCTGTGCTCGGGGTCGTCGACGGCCTGGCTGCGGGTCGGACGGGAGAACACGGTGGCCGGAGATCGGCTGCTGTGTCCTACGGTTTGACGGGGCCGTGCCGGTCTGTCAGGCGGTCGAAGGACAATCCGGAGCGGCTGCAGAGGATGGCTGAGCGGGTCCCGTGGTCGGCCGGTCGGGTCCTGCCGGAGGAGCCAGGTGGTGGGAGGAGAGCTGCTGCCGCTGCTCGTTCCAGTAGGGGAGGGAGGAGAGAACAGGGAGAGGAGTTGATGGGGTCGAGTGCGGTGGGAGGAGGTGATCGGTTCCGGCGGGAGGTAGCCTTGGTCAGCAGAGGGATCGACACAGGGAAGGAGAGGATTGCACGGTGATGGTGAAGGAGTCGGCTAGAATTAATTTTAGGTTTTGTTTTGGGATTAAAAATAAAGAAAGGGAATGAAGAGATATTTATATACATGTGGGATTTTTAGGTTGAGGGTTGCCCTAGGATTAGGGCTTGGTTAACCCTTCCTAGGATTGGGCCTCAGTCTAGACCTAGGATTTGGGCTGGGTCAATACTCCTAGGGCTTGGGCTTCGGCTCTCACGGGGATGTTGGGTGTTTGGCACGGGTTTTTAATTCGGTTTAATTCTACTATCGTTTTAAGGCTTTAAAAAGATTCTGGAGTCCAATAAATTCACCGAAAAATACCCTGCGTCCGGTTTTCCATTTTACACAATAAAATATTATTTCCAAAATATTTTAATTCCAATAAACTGTATTTTAAAAAATCCTTAACCCTTAATTACCTTGGTTCTTTTCCAGAAACTACCGAAAAATCCAAAAATATTATATTAGAATTTATTCTGAAAATCAGGGTGTTTACAATCTTCTCTCCTTAAAAGGATTGCGTTCTCGCAATCAAAGAATAAGCTACTAAGAAAGAGTTATGGAAATAAAAGGTTGCTTAGTTTACAACTGCCTCCTCGAACAAGTGGGGGTAACGCTGGCGCATACTATCTTCTCGTTCCCAGGTCGATTCTCCGGGAGAATGATATTTCCATGCTACATGAACCAGTCTGATTGTCTGTCCCCGCAATGTCTTCTCACTGATGTCGAGGATGCCAACTGGTTGTTCTTCATATCTCAAGCTTGGGCCTACTGCGATCTCTGAATGATCGACTACGTGACTTGGGTCGGTCACGTACCTTCGCAGCTGTGAGACGTGGAATACGTCATGCACTCCCTCTAGGGATGGTGGTAATGCAAGACGATAAGCCACCTCACCAACGCGCTCTAGAATGTCAAATGGCCCAATATACCTTGGGCTCAACTTGCCTCTGCTCCCGAATATGATAGTACCACGAGTGGGCAAAATCCTCAAGAATACGTGCTCTCCTTCTTTGAACTCTAGGGGACGTCTATGGGTATCTGCCCAATGCTTCTGTCTGTCCTGAGCTGCTCGAAGATGATTCTGAATCTGTTTCACATTTTTCACTGTCCGCGTTACCAATTCTGGACCCAGTATTTGACGTTCACCAACGTCACTCCAACATATAGGCGATCTGCACTTTCTTTCGTATAATACCTCGAATGGTGACATCTGAATGCTGGCCTGATAACTGTTGTTGTAGGAGAACTCTACTAAGTGCAAATGATCTTCCCAAGATCCTCCAAAGTCTAGCATACATGATCGCAACATATCCTCCAAGATCTGAATGGTGCGCTCCGATTGGCCATCTGTCTGTGGGTGGTAAGCGGTGCTGAATTTGAGTCTGGTGCCCAGACTCTCTTGCATGCTTCTCCAGAAATGAGATGTAAATCTTGAATCTCGGTCCGATACAATACTGACCGGCACTCCATGTAATTTGATGATTTGTCGCATATACATGTCGGCTAGTACCTCTGTGGACTGTCCAACTCTAAATAGCAAGAAGTGTGCCGATTTAGTGAGTCGATCCACTATAACCCATACTGCGTCTCTTCTGCTGGGGCTCCTTGGAAATCCGGTGACAAAATCCATCGTGATATGCTCCCACTTCCATTCTGGTATAGGAAGCGGCTGTAACATACCTGCAGTCCTCTGATGCTCGGCCTTTACTTGCTGGCAGACTAACTATTTGGCCACAAACCTTGCAATCTCCCTTTTTATTTAATGCCACCAGTAATACTGTCTCAAGTCTCGATACATCTTGGTTCCTCCTGGGTGAACAGAGTACATGGAGCTATGTGCTTCAGTCATTAATTCCTGTCTCAATTCTCCATTTGGAACATACAGGCGATTTCTAAACCTCAATGTTCCGTCTTCGTGTATGCGAAGTCCTGTCTGCATGCCTGCTTCCGTCCTCTCTTTCAGTCTTCGAAATCTAGCATCGGTGGGCAATGCCTCTTTAATCTTCTCTACGAGTGATGACTTAACTTCCAGATTAGCCAGCAATCCACTCTGTCCTGGTAAAACAACCTCTATCTGAAGATCCTGTAGATCTCTCAATAACTCGGGCTGCATCGTCAAGAAATAAGCCGTAGGCTTCCTGCTGAGTACGTCTGCTACCACATTCGCCTTTCCCGGATGATACTGCAGATCTATGTCAAAATCTACCATTAATTCAAGCCAACGTCTCTGCCTCATGTTAAGCTCCTTCTGAGTATATACATACTTCAGACTTTTGTGATCTGTAAAGATGTCTACTTTCTCCCCATAAAGGTAGTGCCTCCAAATCTTCAATGCAAAAATAACTGCTGCTAACTCCAGATCGTGTGTGGGGTAGTTTTTCTCGTGGACCTTCAATTGTCTTGATGCATAAGCAATAACTTTGCCATGTTGCATTAAAACACATCCCAGTCCACTACCTGATGCATCACTGTAAACAACAAAATCTCCTGACCCTGAAGGAAGAGTCAAGACAGGTGTTGTTGTTAATCTTCTCTTCAATTCTTTGAAGGCCTTCTGGCAGACTTCTGTCCATATAAACTCCTGGTCTTTACGTGTCAGCTTCGTCATCGGTTCTGCAATCCTCGAGAAATTTTCTATAAACCTTCGGTAATATCCCGCGAGTCCGAGAAAACTTCTCACCTCTGCCACTGATGTGGGTGTAGGCCAAGTCTCTACTGCCGCAACTTTCTCTGGATCCACGAAAAGTCTTTCTCCTGAGATGATGTATCCCAAGAAAGGCACTTTGTCCATACAGAACTCACACTTACTGAGTTTGGCGTATAACTTCTCCTGTCTCAAGGTCTCTAACACGATTCTGAGATACTCCTCGTGCTCTTTATGGCTCTTGGAATATATGAGAATGTCGTCAATAAACACAACCACAAATTTATCTAAGAACTGATGAAAGACTCTGTTCATTAAACTCATAAACACTGCTGGCGCGTTGGTTAAACCAAACGGCATCACCAAGAACTCATAATGTCCATACTTGGTCCTGAAAGCTGTCTTCGGTATGTCTTCCTTCCTTACTTTGATCTGATGGTAGCCGGATCTAAGGTCAATCTTCGAGAATACCCTTGCACCACTCAATTGATCGAATAGATCATCAATGCGTGGTAAGGGATACCTGTTCTTGATGGTCACAGCATTCAGTGCCCTGTAGTCAATACATAACCGTAATGTTCCATCCTTCTTCGGTACAAACAATATGGGTGCACCCCAAGGTGAAACACTGGGCCGAATAAAACTCTTCTCCAGGAGATCATCAACCTGTTATTTCAACTCCACTAACTCCTTAGGTGCTAACCGATATACTGATGAAGTGATAGGCTCTGCTCCTGGAGTTAAGTCTATTGTGAATTTTATTTCCCGATCAGGAGGTAAACTTGGAAGATCATCGGAAAATACGTCCACAAATTCCGACATGACTCTTGGGTAACCTATCTCCCCTTCTACAGTTAGTACCCTAAGAGTAGGATGAACTCCTTGCTCTACTGCTCCTCGAAGAAACTCAAAGTCTGGATGTCCAGGCGGTCTAAATATAACCCGCCCAAGTCGGCAATCAAGAGTCGCATGGTACTGACTTAACCAGTCCATACCAAGTACGACATCATAATCCGGCATAGAAAATATCAGAAATTGGGCTCACATCTCTCTTCCACAAACTACTACAGAACATGCTCTACAGACGTCACTAACCAGAATAATTCTACCTCCCGTAAGAATTCTCTTCATCTTCGGAAGGGGTGCGGTAGCTACTCTATGGGTGGCTACAAAGCTAGCTGCTATAAATGAATGCGATGCTCCAGAATCAAATAATGCTACAGCTGGTAATGAAGCTACTAAAATAGTACCTGCGATGACCTCGCCTGTAGTAGCTTCCTGCTCAACAGCTAATGTGAATGCCTGGCCTCTTCCCTGAGCTGGACCTCTCTGCTGCTGCTGCTGCTGCTGAAATAGGGCTGCCTGTGGTGCCAGTGGTGGTCTCTGCTGGTAGCCCCCTGTAGCTGGTGGTCTAACTCCTCCAGCTCCTGTCTGCTGTGCTCCTACTGTTGGATAAGCTGGTCGTGGTGCAGGCAAGGCTAGTCTCGGTGCTCCCTCTCTATGTTTAGTGCAGTCTCTGGATAGATGCTGGTCTAATCCGCAAAGTAGGCTTAGTCCCAACTTACGCCTGCACTCTCTCTCAATGTGTCCTACCTTGCCGCAGTGGTGACAGGTAGGAAGAGATATGGCCTTGTGTGCTGCTCTCTCCGGTATACTCCTCTGGAATCATTTTGCAGAATCTCCAGGTGCTGTCTTGGATAGTGCTGATGTGTTTGGCCTCTTCAGATTTGACTCCCTTCTAGTGACGCGCTCCATGCGTTGTGCTGCTGCAAGGACATCGGTATAAGATGTAGGTGCGACTGAGCCAATCAATCTCTGGAGCTCGAACTTCAGTCCGTCAAAAAACTTTTCAGCTTTCTCTTCCTCTGTCGAGATCAATGTTGGAGCAAAGCGACTTAGGCGTATAAATTCCGCGTTGTATTCTTCCACTGTCATACTGCCTTGGATGAGGCGGTTGAACTTGTCTCTGAGCTCTGACCGTGCAACTGCTGGAATGTACATCTCTTGAAAGAGTCTGGAGAACTCTTCCCATGTGACTCGGTCCTGTCCGAGCCTCCTTTCTTCTGCTAACCACCAGTGATGTGCATTTTAGTTAACTGTATTCTGACTGCAGTCATCCACTTTTCTCTTGGAAGTTCAGCGGCTTCCAACTGATGCTGTATGTTTGTGAGTCATTCATGAACTTCTATTGGCCCCTCTTTGCCAGAAAATATATGAGGCTTGAGATGACGAAAATCGGTGATAGATCCCGTCGCTGTTCGCCTCGTTGGTGGATTTGCCTGCTCCAATGCGGATACCAGGCTGGTCCTCAGATACTCTGCCTCCTGGCGATGGGCCTCTTGCTGAATCTGCTGCTGGGCTTGCATCATGGCATACATCATCTGGAATATCTGTTGCCCGTCCATGGCTTGTCCGGGCGGAAAAATTGGCATCTGGGGAGTGAACTGTGGTGGAGGTGGGATGTCATCTCTCCGGAACCTTGGATTAGGCTGACCGGTCTGATCGCTCTGCGATGCTTGTCCTCCATCCCCTGGGGTCACTCCGTCTGTATAAGTAACCACAGCGTCGTGTGGTGTATCGAAAGGAATCTCGTCTCCGTTCCTGGGATCCATTACTCTGCAATCAAAAGATAAAATGTAAGAACGCTCAGAGGAATCAAACATGATGCAAATCAAGTAACAATTTCGAGTTCGGTATAGAGTTCATTAATGGTTTAAATAATGGATGAGATCCTATAACTTATCCTATTCTTAGGACAGGCTGGTTCGGTCCCTAAGTTGAAACCGAACAATTTAGTCGGTGACCTGCATGGGCCACCACAAAAACTATGTCACGTCCCAGTCCCAAAATACCGAGGGACCGGACACGTGATATTGGCCAGCAGCACGCACCGATGGACAACCCAATTTAATGGATCCATCAGGGCATACTTAAGCTGTAAAACAAGTCTACGATAACATGGCACAACTAATCTCATCCACACAAGATATAAAATATGATCCACAGAATAAATAAGGAATGTAAATCATCAGCTAGTCTCACAAAGTGATTCGGAGAACAACCCGATAAATAATCTGATACAATGGTTCAACAGACCAGAAATAAATGACTGAAATAAATAAATAACTACTGAGCAAGAAACATGGATGCTCAGGAAAAGTCTTCGGCTAACACCTCGTCCTCGGATGGTGGTACAGCTCCTGGATCAGCTCCTGCTGCGGTCCCGTATACCTCGAGATAGATCTCGTCCTCAAATCCTGGGGACATAATCCGGATCCAGGTCCTCAGGGGACATAGCAAGGTACAAGAAAGCTCATGCCAAAATAAATGCAGTGCAGCAGATAATAAAATAAATATGGCAAATAAATAACCATCTAAGTAAAAATGCAAGTGAGAGCAACACGAGTACTCAGTTTGAGCCACTACAAGCTCTGTGTCGGGGAGCCGGTAGCGGAAATAAATACGTAATGTGCCTAGCTCTGCTACGAGAGTCTAGGGCCTCACAATAGTAGTAGATATATATAGAAAATAGCTTGTAGCCTGTGTGTCTCTCCCCACCCAATGTAACCACGCATATCATGTCACGCCCCAGTCCCAAAAATACGTAGGACTAGGACACGTAAGCATGCCAGCCGCATGGATATGGCAACTCCAATATATGGAAACCAAATCCATACGTACGCTGTAATATGAATATAAAATCCACAAGTGGTATAAAATGTAATACAAGTCACAGGGTAAAATCTAAATCTCATCCACCAAAATTATATAAAAATAAATAACCAGTATCTATGAAACTAGATCTCAATAAGAAGTATCTAAAGATGATAGTTGGATGGAAACAAATCCACTACCAACTCGAATAGGAAAGGTAAATACAATATGAGTACAACACCACAACACAATATAAGAATACCAGCTATCCATCACAGCTCGAAGAGAAGACATCCTCGGATCACATGTAACCATCCAAATCTGCGCTCCTGCAAATACTCAAGGAAAGATACACCTGGCAGCGGACCAGGTCCTCAGAGGGACGTAACAAGATACAGAAAATACGAGCCAATTTGAATACAGTAAACATGTATATGGTTTGAAAATAAATAAGTACGCTGTACAAGATAATCTATATGAATGCAAATGAGGACAAATTTTTGACATATGGGCAAGGGTAGGCTACTCGATCTAATCCTCACAACCCACACACACGTCAATGGATATCAGAAATCGATATACCGCGGGGGTAGCGACCAGCGAGACTCCAGAAATCGACATACCGCGGGGGTAGCGACCAGCGCGACATACGCCCGTAGTGTGAACTATATACTACGGTTTACCAGAGTGGTTAAAAGCCCATACGCCTAATGATTGTCCTCCTATGATACTAGGTGCCATGTGTGTGTCAACATATCTAATACATAGTAATGACTGGAGAAAAACTACACATACAAGAACTATACAGAAATGAAATAAATAAAAAGAAATATAAATAGCATGCAAAGTACTGTAAACAATTTGGCAAGGTATCTTGCCTGGGGTCCTGCTGCTGGTATGAATCAAAGTCCAAGTCACAGTCCAAATAGCCTATGTATTACAAATTTATCACGTCAAAAGATAATTTATTTTAATTTATTTAATTCTAGAATAATTACTCTAAAATTTTATTTTAATCTTATTATTCTGATTTTTATGTTAATTCCTAAATTTTGTCCAAAGAAACTGAATTTTATCAACTCGAGACTCATGGCACGCAAATCGAGGCGATCTGTTGACCAAAAAGTCAACCGACACAAACTCAACTTTCATGCATGATTTCCTGTAGATTTCAGTGTCAAAAATATGCTGGAATTTACAGCTCGTCCAAATTCAAATTCGTTTGGGAGTTATGGCACATACAAATTTTGTATTGTGCACCGATGGTTAAATTCTAACCTAGAAGTTCTATAGAATTAACAGTATGTAAATACTTCGAATTAAATTTTGGGAAAAATATATGTCGATGATCTCGACATTAGCTTTCCGAAACTTTAAACGATTCATGATTCTGATTCCTGTTTCTCCCGAAATCGCAAAAATATCAAAATACGTCTATTTTCGGACATGCTGTGCTCTACAAATTTTTCAGAATTTAATACTCATAATTTAGAAAAACAATTTATATAATCAAAAATCTAACCTCATTATCGTTCTAACAAAAAAAACTAGGCCTCGTTTGGAGTCCGGAGCTAGGAGATATCGTCCTTTTAATTCGTCATAACTAGTAGAAAATGAGGCTGAATTTATGACGAATTTTGACTATTTTTTGGACGAAAAAGAGAGAAATTTGGGAAAGAAAAATATGAAGGATGAGGTATTTATAATGGTGGACACTACTTAATTAAATACGACTAGGATTGGTTAATTTGGATAGGATTATGATGAATTTAAATAAGGATAGGATATGCATGAAGTTAATTTCCTAGTAGGTTCAGGATTTGAATTAATTTAAAATAGAGTTTGAATTTATCTCAATAATTTATAATCTTGAATATAATTAAATATAATACAAATAATTTATAAAATCTTATTAATATCTATTAACACTAAATTAGCATCTATCTAATATTAAGACTATATATATCCAAATAAATCCTAATTAATTTCAAAAATCTAAAATAACCTAAAAATGATTCTAAATAAATATTTATATAAGTAAATATACTAAAAATTTTATTTTCTAATTAACTAAGAGAATATTCTAAATAAATTTAACATCTATAATAAATATAATAATATAAAATATACACAAAATACCTATTTTGGGTGAGGGAGTTTACATATCATGACCATAACGTCTCATGTCCATGTCAAGCGGGATCATCACTAATGCAACAAGTCATATGTATCTATGAATATAGTATCTCTGTCAAGTCCTGTATCCTATACAAAATTACCATGAATATCTCGGGAATATCCTGTCTCATGAACAGTGTCAAGTGTCCTGGGTCGTATGGTACTTGATAAGACAAGTACGAGAATATAAAGTGTCACGAATGTCCATCTCTAAATGACAGTACCCAACACTGCGTACAGTGTTGGCACCCGACTAATAATCGGACTCTAAGTAAGTCACACGGTCCTAGGTTGAGCATGCACAGCAATATAAATAAAACAAGAAAATATATAACAATTCTGCAGAGTTTGGCAAGGTACACTTGCCTGATGTTTGAATATCCACAATCATCCCGGTATCAGTGGATCCTGTGGGTACTCCTCCAAAAGCTGTAATAAATATCACCAACCGTCTCAGAAGATGTCAAATAGCTAGAAATGCCTGTCCTTACGTCCAATTTGGACACAGGGGCAAAAATGACATTTTCGGGCCAAAGCGGATTCCATATGTGGCCACTTTGCACTGAAAAGCGGTTCAGGGTCAAAGGTCTCCAAATTCCTCAAACTCAGTGTCTACAAGTCAGGAACGATGATACGAACCCAACGGAACTTCCAGAATTGGATTCCGATGAGCCGATCACAAAATTGCCCGTCGAGTGGAGCCTGTGGGGCCCACGATACACGATTTTGTCAACATTCTCAGAATCGGACCAAACTCGGGTCACAGGACCAGCATATTACTATGAGTCCGATGGCGCAAGTTTCATCTTGATCTGATGTGTATACAAAAAGTTACAGCGTGTTCCAGAATGGACGGATACGGGGCGTAGTCGGCGGATACGCGTTGATTCCGGTGTGTACGCACATCCGAATCGACTTCTACGAAATCTCACACGTCCGTATCAACGTCGCGCACATTTTGGTAAAGACCGCGTGCGACCAAGTCATCCCGTTTGGCGGGACGCACTCAGTTCCGGGGTAAAATAGGGCGTTGTTTTTCCTATTTTTGGATCGCGGTGTGCGATCACCACAGGACGCGATGCACCGAGCGGATTGCACGGGCACCGAGAGGGTTATACAGTCTACGCGTAGCAACTGACGGAAACTAAAATGGAGTTGCGAGGCGAGAGAAAACGATACCTGAACAGGGCTCCGTGAACACTGAATTCCACGTGTCCGAGAGTCAACTCCGTGTCCTGCGTATCGGGTTGCTGTGTCCAGACTAGGGTTCAGGATCCCGTCGACGAACCGTCGGAGAGGGGCTGTGCTCGGGGTCGTCGACGGCCTGGCTGCGGGTCGGACGGAAGAACACGGTGGCCGGAGATCGGCTGCTGTGTCCTGCGGTTTGACGGGGCCGTGCCGGTCTGTCAGGCGGTCGGAGGGCAGTCCGGAGCGACTGCAGAGGACGGCTGAGCGGGTCCCGTGGTCGGCCGGTCGGGTCCTGTCGGAGGAGCCAGGCAGTGGGAGGAGAGCTGCTGCCGCTGCTCGTTCCGGTAGGGGAGGGAGGAAAGAACAGGGGGAGGAGTTGATGGGTCGAGTGCGGTGGGAGGAGGTGATCGGTTCCGGCGGGAGGTGGCCTTGGTCGGCGGAGGGATCGGCACAGGGAAAGCGAGGATTGCACGATGATGGTGAAGGAGTCGGCTAGAATTAATTTTAGGTTTTGTTTTGGGATTAAAAATAAAGAAAGGGAATGAAGAGATATTTATATACATGTGGGATTTTTAGGTTGAGGGTTGCCCTAGGATTAGGGCTTGGTTAACCCTTCCTAGGATTGGGCCTCGGTCTAGACCTAGGATTTGGGCTGGGTCAATACTCCTAGGGCTTGGGCTTCGGCTCTCATGGGAATTAATTTTAATTTTACTATCGTTTTTAGGGCTTTAAAAAGATTCCGGAGTCCAATAAATTCACCGAAAAATATCCTGCATCCGGTTTTCCATTTTACACAATAAAATATTATTTCTACAATATTTTAATTCCAATAAACTGCATTTTAAAAAAATCCTTAACCCTTAATTACCTTGGTTCTTTTCCAGAAACTACCGAAAAATTCAGGAATATTATATTAGAATTTATTCTAAAAATTAGGGTGTTTACAATATGCTCGATTATGTTATTGGAACTGCTTTCAGAGGTATGTACTTCGCTCCAATCTCGACTGGATATATTTTTCCAGATGATTGGCTAGAGGAGCTGTGTCCCACACATTACGGACCTCAGGAGGGTGAGACTTTAGAGGGCACTCTCCTAGAGCCAGAGGTCATAGTACCAGTGACCGAGGAGGTCTAGTTTTGTTTAGTTCTTGTATTAGACTATTGTATTTGAGGGGATTCACAGATGTACTATTATTTTCATATTGTGGATTGTATCTATCTTCCCTTCGCTATTTTCCTTCATGCATTATTTCCTCCTTAGTTTGTTTTTGTGATTGAGATTGATATATTTGTGAGATATCATATTGCTCCTCCGTTTGGAGTTGAGATGGTTGACAGGTACCATATTATATTATTGAGATGTTAGATAGTTAGAAATGACCCAGACAGCGTTCTACCATCAATTCTGCGACGTAGGCTGGGCGTAACCACGTACTCGTGCCCGAATATCGGGGTGCGGGTCGTGACACCTTTCCGATCCAGTCCAGCTGTAGGCGCATCCTGATCGCGCCATTTTTTGAAGTACTTGAAGCCAGGAGCTAGCAAACTCAATACACAATGCAGCTCCGTGGGAAGGTCGTCGTCCAGCCCGGCGGTCTTTATCTTTTGAAGTTTAGTAAAGGGATATAATGTACAGGACTGCCATCTCATTGCCCGTGCGGCAAATTAGCTGACTCGTTCAAGAGTTTGTAATAGATGTTCATTATCAATAAAAGAAAACTTTTCCATGTTTCAAATATGTGTTTCAATTTATCTGCGTACTCTGAATATGTGCTCGTTATGCAAAATACTCTAGCCTTGTGCGGGCGCAACCCCAGGCCCGCACGGCGGTCACGCTCGGGGGATGCCCCTACGATTCGACGAAATCGGAGCATGACATGTTGGTATCAGAGCACAAATTCAAGTTCCTGACCCTCGTACTGGAAAAGTTCCTTTAACGATCAATCCCTGTGCGAACTCTTGAACTCGTTAATCCAAAATGAGATACGTTCATGCAATAAGTCCATAATATATTATGATCCTAATGCAATTTACCTTCTTTTGAAGGAATGGCACCAGCGCAATCCTCAACGCTAGCACCGGGCGAGTCGCAAGCCCAAGGAAGTAGTTCGGGCACTTCGAAAAGTTCAGGGAGCCAGCAATCCATGTCTCGCGTCGATCCCATCCAGCAAATGTTGCGGATATTGGAGGCAAACCAACAAAGGGACGAGGCTCGCTACGAACGGGCTGAGAAGCGAGCGGAGGAGAGTCAGCTCAAGTTTCAAGACAATATAGAAGCTCGATTCTCAGTCCAACAAAAGCAGGTAGATACCCTGCAAAAGATCGTTCAGACTTTGGCTTTCAACCATTTCGCGACAACAGCAGCGACTCCGGTGGAACAGCCCGTGCTTGAAGTCGAGACGCCGCCAATTCCAAGGATGAGGGATGTAACTGCCTTCGACTTTGGCCACTTCAAGAAAGTCTGCAACACTCCATTAAACGGGACTGAGGACCCAATCGTGGCTCTATATTGGTTGGCCGAACTTGAAGACCACTTCGCTCTGCTAGAGGTCCCCGAAGAGAAATGCGTCGTTTGCGCGCAACTGCAGCTCCGCCTCAACGCGCACGATTGGTGGAACGTGCATCGACGATCTCTTCAATTTGACCATGGAGAGGAGGCGATCTCGTGGACGACTTTTCATGCCGCGTTTGAAGATGAGTTTATACCCCCTCCAGTACGACGTCAGATGGAGAACGAGTTCGTACAACTGAGGCAAGGCAGCATGACAGTCAAACAGTATTCCGCCAAATTCAACCGACTCTCCAAATTCGCTAGCGCCTATTTACCTGATGTAGCGAGTAGAGCTAGAAGGTTTGAAGGTGGTCTACGTCCTTCCATCCATGCGTACGTAGTCGTTCCACAGTACGAGACAATACAGGAAGTTATGAATCACGCTCTATCTCTTGAACCGTAATATCCTCACGTTCCTACCGGCATTGTGCATACCTACAATCACAAACACTAAAGCAACGATAGAGGAAACAATGCTACAAAGAGCCCTAACAACGGTGGTCCACAAAGAAGAAACCCAAGGCAACCGTGTTCCTACTGTAAGAAGCCGGGGCACACGGTAGACAACTGTCGAAGAAAGTTTAAATTATGCCTCGTTTGTGGGGATCCAGACCATACCGTTCCTGACTGCCCATTGAGCCACCATAATCATCGACTGCAACATAATTCATAGCGGTAGGCTCTATTCCTAAGTTTCGGGACGAAACTTCCAATTAGTTGGGTAGGATGTGGCGCCCCATTTCCCCGATTCGGGAAGCGCGGCTAAGAAATACAAGATAATATCGTTCGATCAGGATAGATTGAAACAAGAACTCGTCCTCGTTATGGATTTGCTTCTTCGGAATCGATTCCCATATTCAGTGGACCGTGCCCCCATAATTGACTTAGCGGCAGAGTCAGGAGGGACCTCTCTGCTGCATCTTTTGTTGCCTCAGATTTTGATGTCGCTTGTTACTTTCGTACTTTGAGTTGGTTTTTGGATTTGCTTGGGTTTTCTTGAACGATTTCGATGGATTTTATTATTTTCATTCATTGGACTGTACTTTAATTTTGAGTATGGAAAGAGAGGAAGAGGTATTGATCAAGCTGTTCGTGGATGCAGGTGAACGAGCAGTAGGCGGCTTACGAGCGAAGTCCTGAAGTGCCTCTTTCCTTCTCCCTTCCAACCAACTAAGTGAGTGGCTACCATCCCGATTAGCTAGCCCTTCTTCCAAGTCTTCACACCTAATAAATCTTGCATCCTTGTTTGCCCCGATCAGACGATACCAAGTAATAACTGAATGACTACAAGATAAAAAAGGGAATAGACTTGGATTATTGCTTGTCAATCAAACTTGCGAACGGTTACTCATTTACATGCTTGTTCGTTTGGAATATCGATCAATTTTAGTTAGAATGTACCTTCTTCTATAATTGTGCTAAGTATGGATCATATCTTGTATGCGAATAATTGTTCAAGAGGACTATGCAAAATGAATCGTGAATACTGCTTGTCTTGTACTCATGTTGCCTCAACTGCATGAACTGTTAACTTGTTAAACGTACCATTCGATCACGGATAACTTATGCACACGGTCATTGGTTCCTGCGGACGGTCGCTGGGGCACTGGTACCGATCCGGTCCGGACGGAACTTCACGATAGTCTACTGTATCTGGACGGGATGGTCTGTAGCCACTACTGAATCTTTGCTACATTCTATCCTCGTTCAAGACTCAATCGTCTATTATGGCATACGCTAGTGATCCCTTTGTATATTTAAACCTGTTGCAAGCTAACTTGTGTCTTCGTGGCAGGGAAGGCATGGTAAGTATTGTGTAGGTGTTTCAGACGGGCAAGTAAAAGCCACCGAACGGTGGCAAGTTTATTTCAGTAAATTCTATATGCTGTCTACTTGTAAATGAATTAAGGCAAGATAGATAGACCACAAATAATATGCATGCTTCATTAAAATCACGTGTTGATTGGTATAGTTGGGTTAGCTCGCCTTCACCAGTACATTTCGATGTACTGACCCTCATTGAAACAGGTTCTCCGCACTAAGGCGAACCGTGCGAGGAGCCGAAGTCGCCTTCCCGATCCAGTCCAGCTGTAGGCACATCCTAATCGCGCCATTTTTTGAATTACTTGAAGTCAGGAGCTAGCAAACTCAATACACAATGCAGCTCCATGGGAAGGCCGTCGTCCAGCCCGGAGGTCTTTATCTTTTGAAGTTTAGTAAAGGGATATAATGTACAGGACTGCCATCTCATTTTGGGTCGACACTTTTGTAAGCCCGTGCGACAAATTAGCTAACTCGTTTAAGAGTTTATAATAGATGTTCATTATCAATAAAAGAGAACTTTTCCATGTTTCAAATCTGTGTTTCAATTTATCTGCATACTCTGAATATGTGCTCGTTATACAAAATACTCTAGCCTTGTGTGGGCGCAACCCCAGGCCCGCACGGCGGTCGCGCTCGGGAGATGCCCCTACGATTCGACGGAATCGGGGCGTGACATAACCTAGCTAGCGTAGCCATGCTAGCTGAAGTACTAGCACTAAGGGATTCATGATAATTACAATGAAGCTCGCCACTCGCGACTACAGTATCACCATCTAAACCAAGCTACAGTCCAAGATGTGTAGTGGTGCCAGCGACCGTTCATATAGATTAAGTCAGCATGCAAGCGACATTTTGTGTACAGGTTATTTAGTTGCACAAAGGAATTATGCACGAAACACTATAGTTTTTGAAGCTAACACTTGTTTTCTACAGAGACACGTTCTTGACACTTTGAGTTTATATCTTTTGATTTATTATGTATATTGGATATCATCGATGTATCTTTGGCAGGGAATGGCGAATGGTAAGTGAGGGTAAGGTGAACTAAGTTACTTGTTATGTGATACTTATGTATGCCTATGGTACAAGTACTTTATATTTTCTATATGTCATAAAACTGATCCTAAGACAAGATTAGACAGACAACATAATAATTTGGTGCATAAACATGATGGATGTGTTATTTTGTTGAGTGGGTGAGAGGCCTCCCCACTGGTGCATTTTTATGTACTGATATCCCACCAGATTATTTGTTGGGTGAGTAACTTGTTCGGTGCAGAGTTCGCTTCGGCGTGCCAAGGCATTGGAGCGTGCTTTGGCGTCTTGAAGGCATTGACGGCCGGACCTAGAAGCTCATGTATATGGGGACATAATGTATGGAACATCATCTATTGTATCGTTCTTAAGTTGTAAGCCTCAGGACATAATTCATTATAATGAGAGAGAGAGAGAGAGAGAGAGAGAGAGAGAGAGAGAGAGAGAGAGAGAGATCTTGAGCGATTGTATTATTGGCTTCGAGCCTTTGTAACTTACATTTCATATCAATAAAAAGAATTGTTCTTTACATACTTGAGTTGATTTAACTTTTTTTCTTGGGGACCTTCTGTGCGACTCTGTAACTTAACATTTTATTCAGCCGTTTTTGTGCTTGCCTTGTGCGAGCGCAACTTAGGCTCGCATAACATCACGTCCATTGAGAGCGTTCGGTTCTGCGGAACTGGGACGTGACATCTCTCTCCTAAACCGTAAGAAAATCCTAATTTTTGACAGAGAAAAGCTATAGATCGATGAGTCCCCTCCATCAATCCAACGTCTTCTTTCTCTCTTGCTGCCTCATGTTCCTCGTCGGCAATTTGAAGCCGCAAGTCTTCCGATGGGACCGTGGCCACCCTATTTGCACCACGGTGCTTTCTACGACATCCAGACAGCGTTTGTGTCAATGTTTGCCGCATGCTCCACACTCGCACTGAGGTTTCTTTCAAAGTTCCTTTTGAGGCTAATGTTGTTCTAGTTCGTCTCAATGGCGATGGAGGCTATCATGCCATAAATAACTCATGTACAAGCCCTAAAAACTTGTATGTATATTCTAAAAATATATATCATGTAAATTCGAGAAGTATTGAGAAAGAAAACCCAACAACACTTGTAATGCAAAAAAAAAAAAAAAAACTAAAGAAGAGGGATACTTACTGGTTTTTCTCTCACCATTGTAAAGTTTCAAAGCCAAAAACCCATTTGATTTTTCAGTACAAGAAGTGACTGAAACCCCTAACTTGTTTCTTGTAATGACGATATCTCATTTCTTTCCTTGTTTGGCACACAAAACCACTCAGTTGAGAAAGAAGACTTTTTTTATGTAGCCCGGCATTTCGTACGAGACTTTGCACATGCTACATTGTACACCTTATGGGCCCACTGCCCCCAACTCCCACCATTAATAAATGGAAGGAATAATATGCCCCCGTAGATCGATCCACTAATCTTCTTCCACCCAGTCGGGGTCTTATACCTCTCCTCGGTAACCACAAGGGTCACTCGAGTTTGGTAGAAAGAAGACTTAGACGGTCCAGTGGGCCGAAGCCCAGCAGCCCAGCCCAGCCACCCCTAGCGGGTCGGGCGGGTCCGCCCAACCCGGAACCCGCACCCGAACCCGCGCCCGCTGACCCGTTCCCCAGCCTCCCCCTGACCCGTTCCTTCCTCGACTTTTCCGCCGCCGGCGCCGCCGCGCCACCCCGGCCACGTCTCCGCGTCAGCACCCGCACCCCACGGCCACGATCCCCTCCCTCCCCCGCCATTTCCGGTGACCTCCTCCCTCTCCTATCCCTATTTAAACCCCCCATTTCTTCCCAGGCCACCACCGACCGCCCAGAACTCCGCCCTAACCCCGAGCTCACTGCTACCCTCGCCACCGGCCGCTTCGCCCCAGCTCCGCCCCGACCGGCCCCCTCCTCCTCTTTCTTCTCCTTCCTCCGCCACCTCACGACGTCTCCGGCGCCCCGAACGACAGTAGCGGCAGCAACACCCCCCTTCGAGCCGCCTCCGGCCAGCCGTCCCCGGCGCGCCGCCGACCACCAGCCGCGTCCCAGTAGCCCGACGAACCGCCCCCAGCCTCCCCGACGTTCCTCTGGCCGGGCCACCGCCGGCAGTCCCCAAATCAAAAAAACCTAACCCTAATTCCAATTCTTCGTGTCGGCGTGTCGGACACGACACGGACACAAAAATACTCGATTTCTCGAGCCCTGTTCAGGTACTCATATCTTTCTCCTCGCTGTCCCGTTTTCAATTCCGTAAATTGTGTTGTGAAGCCTGTATGACCCTCTCGGTGTCCGGACAAACCGCTAGGGGTATCGCGTCTTGTGGTGATCGCACACCGCGACCAAAAAATAGGAAAAAATCGACCCGATTCACCTCGGAACTGGGTACGCCCCATCAAACGGGATGACTTGGTCGCGCGCGGTCTTCACAGATACGTGCGCAGCGTTGATACGGACGTGTGGGATTTCGCGGAAGTCGATTCGGGTATGAGTGCACACCGGGATCAACGCGTATCCGCGGACACCGCCCCGTATCCGCCTTTTTTATTTCATGCCCTAACTTCCTGTACACACGTCGGATCGAAACGAAACTTATGCCATCGGACTCGTAGCGATACGCTGGTCCTGTGACCCAAGTTTGGTTCGATTCTGAGAACGTTGACGAAATCGCGTGTCGTGGGCCCCATAGGCCCCGCTCGACGGGCGATTTTGTGATCGGCTCATCGGAATCCAATTCTGGAAGTTCTATTGGGTTCGTATTATTGTTTCTAACCTGTTGACACTAAGTTTGGTAAATTTGGAGACCTTTGATCCAGACGCATTTTTCGGTGCAAGCGGGCCCACATGCGGACCCCGTTTTGACCTGAAACTGCCGTTTTTGCCCTTGTCTCCAAATTGGACTCAAGGAAAGGCGTTTCTAGCTATTTGATATCTTCTGAGCATGATGGTAATGTTTATTTCAGCATCTGGACATATTTCTGAAAATTTCCCCAAGATACAAATTATAATTGGATCCAAACAACAGGCAAGTACCTGCATTTCAAGTTTAATCTTTATATTGTGATAATTAATTCCCTGCTTTACTAGTACCCTTGATGTCATGTCTTGAATATTGGATTTTATGTCTTGCTTTTTGTGATAGGTGGGAGAATACTAGGAGGCATGTAGTTTACCCTTTCCCCTGTTCCTGTCTAATAGCTGTTGGTACGCGACTATACCATCAGCCGGATCTCGATTATTCCTGTTTAATAGCCGTCTATGACGGCCGGATTAACCTTATAAATCCCTACATGCCAACTATGTATTCTAAAATAAACACAAGTTCACACACATAGCTTCTTGTCTTGTTATAATTCCTGTCGGCTTGTTGTAGTTTCATTTCCTGTTTCATTTTATTCCTGTTTACTCATATTCCTATTTATAATATTAACTCTTAGTTATTGTTGTTCTTTATGCATGTTCTCAACATGATGCTTAGTCCGTTATTTTCTACCTGTCACAAATATTTAGTTTAATCTTGTTGTGCATTGCGTACTTTGCTCCTTTTCTGACTGGATCCGTGGATTTAGGCGATGATGAGAACTTTGCCCCTACCTATTATGGCCCCTATGAGGGAACAGATGACACATATGAGGAGCCAGTTCCCACCCAGGAGACTACTTCTGCAGAGTAGTTAGCAGTAGCTATTTATTTATGTTCTTTTATCTTAGTAATCGGGTTTGTCCCCGATTTCATTTCTGAATTCTGTATTAAACATTTGATCTGTTGTCACATTTATTCATTTGAAATCTTAGCATTCTTTCCCTGTTATTATCTTGCCTATTTCATTATTTGTGAATGAGCTAGATTTAATTATCTGTGGATATGACCTAGACAGCGTACTACCGCCGACTCTGCGGCGTAGGCTGGACGTGCCCACGCACTCGTGCCCGAATATCCGGGTGCGGGTCATGACAAGGCGGTAAGCTTAGTTCACGATTTATCGGTCCTTTTAGCATTCTTGAGAGGGTCGGTGCAGTCGCTTACAGACTAGACTTACCACCTGCATTGGAAGGAGTGCACAACGTGTTTCACGTGTCACAGTTGAGACGGTACGTAGCAGATCCTAGTCATGTGTTGGATCATTCGGAGATAGAGGTGGGCCCTACTCTCAGTTATCCAGAGCAGCCAGTGGAGATTCTGGATCAGAGAGAGAAGGTGCCGAGGAACCAGACGATTCCTTTGGTGCGCATCGCGTGGAGGTATCACTCGTCAGGAGAGAGTACCTGGGAGCGAGAGGCCGAGATGCGTGAGCGATATCCGTATCTTTTCGAGCCATGAGGTATAATTCCTTCTTGCATTATATTGTTTGTTTTGGTAGATAGTTTCTTCTTTAATTTCGAGGACAAAATTTTTCTAAGGTGGGTAGGTTTGTCACCCTCACATTTCCATCTAAGGGTAGTTTGGTAATTATTATGGGTATTAATTATTTTAGGATTATTATAATTAATAATTATGCATAACTGATTTATTTATTTTATTGAATTAATAATTATTGCTAGTGTAGACTTATTTTGGACTTGTGTAGTGGACCTAACCATTTAATTAGAGAGCATGAACAAACTTTTGGACTAGTCTAAATTGAGCCCATAAACTAGGCCCATGGATTAAGGAACATGATTAATTAGTGAAACCATTGGACTAGAACCTTCCCTCCCTAATTATTTTTTCATGAGAGGCCCCAAGGGGTATTTGTGACTTTGTACATTGCTTGGAGAGGGGTTTATGACCAGCCATAATTGAGAGGAGAGAGAGTGCTCTCATTTTAATTCTTCTCCAAAATTTCTAGATCTAGTTTTCCCCCTTCCTTTTTCCCTCTATCCCCCCATCAATTCTCCATCAATTCTTCTCAAATCTCTTTCTAAATTCATCATTGAAGCCTCTACATCAAGGATCTACAAGCAAGGAGCAAGGAACAAGGAGGAGGAGGCCAAGATCTACAAGGAGAGGAGCTACTTGCCATTTGTGACCTTTTCATTGGGAATCCATCTCCTAATAGGTACAAATCAGTTTTCCCCCTTCCTATAGACTATAGATATGAGATTTTACCATGAGAAACCACCCCACATGCATAGGCTACCCATAGGATTTGATTTGGAATCATTTGGAGACCTACGGTGGAAGTTATGACCATTTTTAGTGCCAATTTTGGGGGAATTCCGAGATTGGCACTTGTAGTACTTGTCAATGGATCTAATAGATCTATTTGACCCTTGATTATTTGTTTGTAGCATATGTCGTGTCCATAATTGGATACGTGTGGGCCGTATCTCATCGTTTTGACGAAACGGTCAATTTTGGGGGTTTTCCTCCGACACGGGGCCATGTGCATATCATATAATGACATGGATACGTAGACACTATAATTTCTCTACGTATTATTCATAAAATATGTATTAGACTTGTACGTGTCCTCCGGGATACGTTTGGGTGTGAGTTGGGGGCCGTATCGCAAGTGTATCATAGAAAAATGTGATACGGGTACGATGCGCTCCATGTGTTTGTTGTTTGGCTCAATTTCCTATACATGCATATGTAAATATATTTGTATATCCTATCTATGCATTATTAAGGGTATGTCATAGTGTATTTGGGTTATGTATATATGTGTGTCTAAGTATGTATTATATATATCTATGTGTATATGCCTATATATATATGTGTGTATGTGTGTTAGTGT
Source organism: Iris macrosiphon (assembly GCA_036927795.1). Taxonomy (NCBI): domain Eukaryota; kingdom Viridiplantae; phylum Streptophyta; class Magnoliopsida; order Asparagales; family Iridaceae; genus Iris; species Iris macrosiphon. The sequence continues at coordinate 93,584 of JAYESA010000381.1, forward strand.
ATATAATATATATATATCTATTTGTATATATAAATCTATATGTATACCTATATGTTGATTCATATGTGTGGCTAAGTATATGCATATATAGCTAATGATTAATATGTATGAGTATATCTATATGTATTGGTATCTATACTTTAGTGTTATGCATATAGATTGATATGTATGAGGGGTAGTATATGTATCTATGAGGTGATGGGGACAAAGACGAAGAACCACCCGTATCCGCTTCCAAAAAAGTGTTGAAGAATCAGCAGAAATTCCGTACTTAGCAAGGGAGAAGTACGAACTGTACCATCCTTTATCTATATGAGTATATAGTTAGTTTTTTTGGGGTGCTTGAGGGTGTAGTGAAGACTCGACAGTGGCAGCAACAGAGTTCAGTCCACTGTAGACCAAAGAGCCAGCCACAGCGAATAGCACTCATCAGTGAGGCACATCATCAGCCGGCAAACCGAGCTCTGCAACAGCAGCTTGCATGAATAGCAGGGAGCTGCAACCCACACCACAGCAACAGCGGGTAACCACTGTGCAGCATCTCACAGTTGGAGCAGCAACAGGCCGCACCAAGCTCTGCAGCAGCCAGCACCGAGCAGCAGCTGCAGCAGGCTTGCGAGGAGAGCAACAGCTGTAGCAGGCTTGCGAGAAATCCAGCACCTGCAGCAAAGTCCCTGTGTGCACAGCAGCTCGGTGCCATTAAGATTCAACAGTGCACAGCAATACCGCCTCCCAACACTGCAAGGATCTATCTAAAGGACAGCAAGTGAGTGTGGCATAACACTGCAGCAGGAAGTTTCCAGGCAGTGTGGGACATCCATCTTCAGCAACATTGTGCATCCATCGTACATTGAAGAGGGCAGAGATCAGTATCAGCAAAAGGGGATCTCAGTAGTGTGGAAGCACAGCACTGTGCAGTACCTGTAGCACCAATGTTTTCAGAGTATATTCAGTTCAGTTTCCAGGTAGCGTTTATCAGTGCATCCGGTTAGTATTAGCTGAGGTTTTGGTTTAATGGATGGTTAGTAATTAGGTTCTGTATAGCTCAATTGTTAGTTGAGTTTAATTAGTTTTCAGTGTTCAGCTAGTTATTCATATCAGGAAAGTTAGGTTTCAGTCATGGTGTTAGAGCCAGTTAGTTAATGGTATATGGGCAGTTACTTGAGTATGAGTTATCAAGGTTTTGTATCAGTTAGTATCTCTACTTGATAGTATAGATATTTACCCTATTAGCTAGCTAATTATCTATTAGTAATTAACTATGGTAACTTGATATATATATATATATATATATATATATATATATATATATATATATATATATATATATATATATATTAGTGTTAGTTTATAAAGTTAGTGTTAGTTTAAGACAGGTATATATGCATTAGTTAATTTAGAGTTGGGTTACCTTGAGAGACCAAGGTATCACCAAGGTTTGGGTCGATACCCCAGGGTATTGGGTTTGAGTGTCAGGGTAATTGTAATACGCATTGGCACAAGGCCAAGGTATCATAATTAAATTGTTTTGAGATATTATTATTATATATGACTTATGTATGTATATATATATATATATATATATATATATATATATATATATATATATATATATATATATATATATATATATATATATATATATATATATATATATATATAAACCTATTTTCATATTAGAAAACCTGCGTATCTTAGGATACGACTTCTTAAATGCTCTGTTATGTGTTAGCTTAGCTAGTTTAGCATAGTTTCATAGTATATCGACTTAGTGACTAGCATTAGATTCTTGCAACCTAGAAATGCATTGGTTTGACTTAGAAACGGCGTATTGACCTAGAACTTCTTCAACTTCATTTATTTCATCATTGAACCTTGTATTGATGCAACACACCATATATAGGTTGTGAGATACCAGCTTGGGCATCGAGAGACACACTTTGCTCAGGACTTCAGGCGAGTACATTTCTCTGATTGTTTTCAATTCATAATATTGTATATATGCATGTTCTAGATTAGTATACATTGATTCCCGACACGGTGATTTCACGGACTGGTGCTATATGGATCCCGTCAGGAGGTGTTATCCCATACCGTGTGCAATGGGTACCCAATGACATGTATTTCATCGTGTGCATTGGGTATTGACTTTCGTGTGCTTCTTGTGCATCCACTATTTTGTGTGCTAGTGTGACTATCGTGATCATGTACGTAACGTGTCGTGATTGAATCCATGAGTATTGGTTGGGGAGGGGGAGTAGGAGTTGGTTATGTGATCAAAGCCCTCTTGATCTCATGTGCATGTCGATTATACACCTCACGTATAATGGAGTTACCTTTATACCTCATGTGCAACCTAAGCCGATCACATAACGAACTCGCACTCTAAAACACATAGTTAGAATTTCTTGTTCTCTACTTGTAGTTATTCTTGTATTTACTTCCAGCTTTATTGTGCCTATTGCATGTTCACTTGTACAGTATATTCTTTCTACTTGTGCATCTTGTATCATTTTTCTAATGCTTGTTATATATGTGTCACGCCCCAGTCCCAAAATAACGAGGGACCGGACGCGTGATAATGGCCAGCAGCACGCACCGATGGACAACCCAATTTAATAGATCCATCAGGGCATACTTAAGCTGTAAAACAAGTCTACGACAACATGGCACAACTAATCTCATCCACACAAGATATAAAATATGATCCACAGAATAAATAAGGAATGTAAATTATCAGCTAGTCTCACAAAGTGATTCGGGGAACAACCCGATAAATAATCTGATACAATGGTTCAACAAACCAGAAATAAATGACTGAAATAAATAAATAACTACTGAGCATGAAACATGGATGCTCAGGAAAAGTCTTCGGCTAACACCTCATCCTCGGATGGCGGTACAGCTCCTGGATCAGCTCCTGCTGCGGTCCCGTATACCTCGGGATAGATCTCGTCCTCAAATCCTGGGGACATAATCCGGATCCAGGTCCTCAGGGGACATAGCAAGGTACAAGAAAGCTCATGCCAAAATAAATGCAGTGCAGCAGATAATAAAATAAATAGGGCAAATAAAAAACCATCTAAGTGAAAATGCAAGTGAGAGCAACACGAGTACTCAGGCTGAGCCACTACAAGCTCTGTGTCGGGGAGCCGGGTAGCGGAAATAAACACGTAATGTGCCTAGCTCTGCTACGAGAGTCTAGGGCCTCACAATAGTAGTATATATATATAGAAAACATCCTGTAGCCTGTATGTCTCTCCCCACCCAATGTAACCACGCATATCATGACCATAACGTCTCATGTCCATGTCAAGCGGGATCATCACTAATGCAACAAGTCATATGTATCTATGAATATAGTATCTCTGTCAAGTCCTGTATCCTATACAGAATCACCACGAATATCTCGGGAATATCCTGTCTCATGAACAGTGTCAAGTGTCCTGGGTCGTATGGTACTTGATAAGACAAGTACGAGAATATAAAGTGTCACGAATGTCCATCTCTAAATGACAGTACCCAACACTGCGTACAGTGTTGGCACCCGACTAATAATTGGACGCTAAGTACGTCACACGGTCCTAGGTTGAGCATGCACAGCAATATAAATAAAGTAAGAAAATATGTAACAATACTGCAGAGTTTGGCAAGGTACACTTGCCTGATGTTTGAATATCCACAATCGTCCCGGTATTAGTGGATCCTGTGGGTACTCCTCCAAAAGCTGTAATAAACATCACCAACCATCTCAGAAGATGTCAAATAGCTAGAAATGCATGTCCTTACGTCCAATTTGGACACAGGGGCAAAAAGGACATTTCCGGGCCAAAGCGGGTTCCATATGTGGCCACTTTGCACCGAAAAGCGGGTCAGGATCAAAGGTCTCCAAATTCCTCAAACTTAGTGTCTACAAGTCAGGAACGATGATACGAACCCAACGGAACTTCTAGAATTGGATTTCGATGAGCCGATCACAAAATCGTCCGTCGAGTGGAGCTTGTGGGGCCCACGATACACAATTTTGTCAATGTTCTCAGAATCGGACCAAACTCGGGTCACAGGACCAGCGTATTGCTACGAGTCCGATGGCGTAAGTTTCGTCTCGATCCGACGTGTATACACAAAGTTACAGTGTGTTCCAGAATGGACGGATATGGGGCGTAGTCGGCGGATACGCATTGATTTCGGTGTGCACGCACATCCGAATCGACTTCTGTAAAATCTCACACGTCCGTATCAACGTCGCGCACATTTTGGTAAAGACCGCGTGCGACCAAGTCGTCCCGTTTGGCAGGGCGCACTCAGTTCCGGGGTAAAATAGGGCATTGTTTTTCCTGTTTTTGGATCGCGGTGTGCGATCACCACAGGACGCGATGCACCGAGCGGGTTGCACGGGCACCGAGAGGGTTATACAGTCTACGCGTAGCAATTGACGGAAACTAAAACGTAGTTACGAGGCGAGAGAAAACGATACCTGAACAGGGCTCCGTGAACGCTGAATTCCACGTGTCCGAGAGTCAACTCCGTGTCCTGCGTATCGGGTTGCTGTGTCCAGACTAGGGTTCAGGATCCCGTCGACGAACCATCAGAGAGGGGCTGTGCTCGGGGTCGTCGACGGCCTGGCTGCGGGTCGGACGGGAGAACACGGTGGCCGGAGATCGGCTGCTGTGTCCTACGGTTTGACGGGGCCGTGCCGGTCTGTCAGGCGGTCGAAGGACAGTCCGGAGCGGCTGCAGAGGATGGCTGAGCGGGTCCCGTGGTCGGCCGGTCGGGTCCTGCCGGAGGAGCCAGGTGGTGGGAGGAGAGCTGCTGCCGCTGCTCGTTCCAGTAGGGGAGGGAGGAGAGAACAGGGAGAGGAGTTGATGGGGTCGAGTGCGGTGGGAGGAGGTGATCGGTTCCGGCGGGAGGTAGCCTTGGTCAGCAGAGGGATCGACACAGGGAAGGAGAGGATTGCACGGTGATGGTGAAGGAGTCGGCTAGAATTAATTTTAGGTTTTGTTTTGGGATTAAAAATAAAGAAAGGGAATGAAGAGATATTTATATACATGTGGGATTTTTAGGTTGAGGGTTGCCCTAGGATTAGGGCTTGGTTAACCCTTCCTAGGATTGGGCCTCAGTCTAGACCTAGGATTTGGGCTGGGTCAATACTCCTAGGGCTTGGGCTTCGGCTCTCACGGGGATGTTGGGTGTTTGGCACGGGTTTTTAATTCGGTTTAATTCTACTATCGTTTTAAGGCTTTAAAAAGATTCTGGAGTCCAATAAATTCACCGAAAAATATCCTGCGTCCGGTTTTCCATTTTACACAATAAAATATTATTTCCAAAATATTTTAATTCCAATAAACTGTATTTTAAAAAATCCTTAACCCTTAATTACCTTGGTTCTTTTCCAGAAACTACCGAAAAATCCGAAAATATTATATTAGAATTTATTCTGAAAATCAGGGTGTTTACAATCTTCTCTCCTTAAAAGGATTGCGTTCTCGCAATCAAAGAATAAGCTACTAAGAAAGAGTTATGGAAATAAAAGGTTGCTTAGTTTACAACTGCCTCCTCGAACAAGTGGGGGTAACGCTGGCGCATACTATCTTCTCGTTCCCAGGTCGATTCTCCGGGAGAATGATATTTCCATGCTACATGAACCAGTCTGATTGTCTGTCCCCGCAATGTCTTCTCACTGATATCGAGGATGCCAACTGGTTGTTCTTCATATCTCAAGCTTGGGCCTACTGCGATCTCTGAATGATCGACTACGTGACTTGGGTCGGTCATGTACCTTCGTAGCTGTGAGACGTGGAATACGTCATGCACTCCCTCTAGGGATGGTGGTAATGCAAGACGATAAGCCACCTCACCAACGCGCTCTAGAATGTCAAATGGCCCAATATACCTTGGGCTCAACTTGCCTCTGCTCCCGAATCTGATAGTACCACGAGTGGGCAAAATCCTCAAGAATACGTGCTCTCCTTCTTTGAACTCTAGGGGACGTCTATGGGTATCTGCCCAATGCTTCTGTCTGTCCTGAGCTGTTCGAAGATGATTCTGAATCTGTTTCACATTTTTCACTGTCCGCGTTACCAATTCTGGACCCAGTATTTGACGTTCACCAACGTCACTCCAACATATAGGCGATCTGCACTTTCTTCCGTATAATACCTCGAATGGTGACATCTGAATGCTGGCCTGATAACTGTTGTTGTAGAAGAACTCTACTAAGTGCAAATGATCTTCCCAAGATCCTCCAAAGTCTAGCATACATGATCGCAACATATCCTCCAAGATCTGAATGGTGCGCTCCGATTGGCCATCTGTCTGTGGGTGGTAAGCGGTGCTGAATTTGAGTCTGGTGCCCAGACTCTCTTGCATGCTTCTCCAGAAATGAGATATAAATCTTGAATCTCGGTCCGATACAATACTGACCGGCACTCCATGTAATTTGATGATTTGTCGCATATACATGTCGGCTAGTACCTCTGTGGACTGTCCAACTCTAAATAGCAAGAAGTGTGCCGATTTAGTGAGTCGATCCACTATAACCCATACTGCGTCTCTTCTGCTGGGGCTCCTTGGAAATCCGGTGACAAAATCCATCGTGATATGCTCCCACTTCCATTCTGGTATAGGAAGCGGCTGTAACATACCTGCAGTCCTCTGATGCTCGGCCTTTACTTGCTGGAAGACTAAGCATTTGGCCACAAACCTTGCAATCTCCCTTTTCATTTAATGCCACCAGTAATACTGTCTCAAGTCTCGATACATCTTGGTTCCTCCTGGGTGAACAGAGTACATGGAGCTATGTGCTTCAGTCATTAATTCCTGTCTCAATTCTCCATTTGGAACATACAGGCGATTTCCAAACCTCAATGTTCCGTCTTCGTGTATGCGAAGTCCTGTCTGCATGCCTGCTTCCGTCCTCTCTTTCAGTCTTCGAAATCTAGCATCGGTGGGCAATGCCTCTTTAATCTTCTCTACGAGTGATGACTTAACTTCCAGATTAGCCAGCAATCCACTCTGTCCTGGTAAAACAACCTCTATCTGAAGATCCTGTAGATCTCTCAATAACTCGGGCTGCATCGTCAAGAAATAAGCCGTAGGCTTCCTGCTGAGTACGTCTGCTACCACATTCGCCTTTCCCGGATGATACTGCAGATCTATGTCAAAATCTACCATTAATTCAAGCCAACGTCTCTGCCTCATGTTAAGCTCCTTCTGAGTATATACATACTTCAGACTTTTGTGATCTGTAAAGATGTCTACTTTCTCCCCATAAAGGTAGTGCCTCCAAATCTTCAATGCAAAAATAACTGCTGCTAACTCCAGATCGTGTGTGGGGTAGTTCTTCTCGTGGACCTTCAATTGTCTTGATGCATAAGCAATAACTTTGCCATGTTGCATTAAAACACATCCCAGTCCACTACCTGATGCATCACTGTAAACAACAAAACCTCCTGACCCTGAAGGAAGAGTCAAGACAGGTGTTGTTGTTAATCTTCTCTTCAATTCTTTGAAGGCCTTCTGGCAGACTTCTGTCCATATAAACTCCTGGTCTTTACGTGTCAGCTTCGTCATCGGTTCTGCAATCCTCGAGAAATTTTCTATAAACCTTCGGTAATATCCCGCGAGTCCGAGAAAACTTCTCACCTCTGCCACTGATGTGGGTGTAGGCCAAGTCTCTACTGCCGCAACTTTCTCTGGATCCATGAAAAGTCCTTCTCCTGAGATGATGTATCCCAAGAAAGGCACTTTGTCCATACAGAACTCACACTTACTGAGTTTGGCGTATAACTTCTCCTGTCTCAAGGTCTCTAACACGATTCTGAGATACTCCTCGTGCTCTTTATGGCTCTTGGAATATATGAGAATGTCGTCAATAAACACAACCACAAATTTATCTAAGAACTGATGAAAGACTCTGTTCATTAAACTCATAAACACTGCTGGCGCGTTGGTTAAACCAAACGGCATCACCAAGAACTCATAATGTCCATACTTGGTCCTGAAAGCTGTCTTCGGTATGTCTTCCTTCCTTACTTTGATCTGATGGTAGCCGGATCTAAGGTCAATCTTCGAGAATACCCTTGCACCACTCAATTGATCGAATAGATCATCAATGCGTGGTAAGGGATACCTGTTCTTGATGGTCACAGCATTCAGTGCCCTGTAGTCAATACATAACCGTAATGTTCCATCCTTCTTCGGTACAAACAATATGGGTGCACCCCAAGGTGAAACACTGGGCCGAATAAAACTCTTCTCCAGGAGATCATTAACCTGTTATTTCAACTCCACTAACTCCTTAGGTGCTAACCGATATACTGATGAAGTGATAGGCTCTGCTCCTGGAGTTAAGTCTATTGTGAATTCTATTTCCCGATCAGGAGGTAAACTTGGAAGATCATCGGGAAATACGTCCACAAATTCCGACATGACTCTTGGGTAACCTATCTCCCCTTCTACAGTTAGTACCCTAAGAGTAGGATGAACTCCTTGCTCTACTGCTCCTCGAAGAAACTCAAAGTCTGGATGTCCAGACGGTCTAAATATAACCCGCCCAAGTCGGCAATCAAAAGTCGCATGGTACTGACTTAACCAGTCCATACCAAGTACGACATCATAATCCGGCATAGAAAATATCAGAAATTGGGCTCACATCTCTCTTCCACAAACTACTACAGAACATGCTCTACAGACGTCACTAACCGGAATAATTCTACCTCCCGTAAGAATTCTCTTCATCTTCGGAAGGGGTGCGGTAGCTACTCTATGGGTGGCTACAAAGCTAGCTGCTATAAATGAATGCGATGCTCCAGAATCAAATAATGCTACAGCTGGTAATGAAGCTACTAAAATAGTACCTGCGATGACCTCGCCTGCAGTAGCTTCCTGCTCAACAGCTAATGTGAATGCCTGGCCTCTTCCCTGAGCTGGACCTCTCTGCTGCTGCTGCTGCTGCTGAAATAGGGCTGCCTGTGGTGCCAGTGGTGGTCTCTGCTGGTAGCCCCCTGTAGCTGGTGGTCTAACTCCTCCAGCTCCTGTCTGCTGTGCTCCTACTGTTGGATAAGCTGGTCGTGGTGCAGGCAAGGCTAGTCTCGGTGCTCCCTCTCTATGTTTAGTGCAGTCTCTGGATAGATGCTGGTCTAATCCGCAAAGTAGGCATAGTCCCAACTTACGCCTGCACTCTCTCTCAATGTGTCCTACCTTGCCGCAGTGGTGACAGGTAGGAAGAGATATGGCCCTGTGTGCTGCTCTCTCCGGTATACTCCTCTGGAATCATTTTGCAGAATCTCCAGGTGCTGTCTTGGATAGTGCTGATGTGTTTGGCCTCTTCAGATTTGACTCCCTTCTAGTGACGCGCTCCATGCGTTGTGCTGCTGCAAGGACATCGGTATAAGATGTAGGTGCGACTGAGCCAATCAATCTCTGGAGCTCGAACTTCAGTCCGTCAAAAAACTTTTCAGCTTTCTCTTCCTCTGTCGAGATCATTGTTGGAGCAAAGCGACTTAGGCGTATAAATTCCGCGTTGTATTCTTCCACTGTCATACTGCCTTGGATGAGGCGGTTGAACTTGTCTCTGAGCTCTGACCGTGCAACTGCTGGAATGTACATCTCTTGAAAGAGTCTGGAGAACTCTTCCCATGTGACTCGGTCCTGTCCGAGCCTCCTTTCTTCTGCTAACCACCAGTGATGTGCATTTTTAGTTAACTGTATTCTGACTGCAGTCATCCACTTTTCTCTTGGAAGTTCAGCGGCTTCCAACTGATGCTGTATGTTTGTGAGTCATTCATGAACTTCTGTTGGCCCCTCTTTGCCAGAAAATGTATATGGCTTGAGATGACGAAAATCGGTGATAGATCCCGTCGCTGTTCGCCTCGTTGGTGGATTTGCCTGCTCCAATGCGGATACCAGGCTGGTCCTCAGATACTCTGCCTCCTGGCGATGGGCCTCTTGCTGAATCTGCTGCTGGGCTTGCATCATGGCATACATCATCTGGAACATCTGTTGCCCGTCCATGGCTTGTCCGGGCGGAAAAATTGGCATCTGGGGAGTGAACTGTGGTGGAGGTGGGATGTCATCTCTCCGGAACCTTGGATTAGGCTGACCGGTCTGATCGCTCTGCGATGCTTGTCCTCCATCCCCTGGGGTCACTCCGTCTGTATAAGTAACCACAGCGTCGTGTGGTGTATCCAAAGGAATCTCGTCTCCGTTTCTGGGATCCATTACTCTGCAATCAAAAGATAAAATGTAAGAACGCTCAGAGGAATCAAACATGATGCAAATCAAGTGACAATTTCGAGTTCGGTATAGAGTTCATTAATGGTTTAAATAATGGATGAGATCCTATAACTTATCCTATTCTTAGGACAGGCTGGTTCGGTCCCTAAGTTGAAACCGAACAATTTAGTCGGTGACCTGCATGGGCCACCACAAAAACCATGTCACGTTCCAGTCCCAAAATACCGAGGGATCGGACACGTGATAATGGCCAGCAGCACGCACCGATGGACAACCCAATTTAATGGATCCATCAGGGCATACTTAAGCTGTAAAACAAGTCTACGATAACATGGCACAACTAATCTCATCCACACAAGATATAAAATATGATCAACAGAATAAATAAGGAATGTAAATCATCAGCTAGTCTCACAAAGTGATTCGGGGAACAACCCGATAAATAATCTGATACAATGGTTCAACAGACCAGAAATAAATGACTGAAATAAATAAATAACTACTGAGCAAGAAACATGGATGCTCAGGAAAAGTCTTCGGCTAACACCTCGTCCTCGGATGGTGGTACAGCTCCTGGATCAGCTCCTGCTGCGGTCCCGTATACCTCGGGATAGATCTCGTCCTCAAATCCTGGGGACATAATCCGGATCCAGGTCCTCAGGGGACATAGCAAGGTACAAGAAAGCTCATGCCAAAATAAATGCAGTGCAGCAGATAATAAAATAAATAGGGCAAATAAATAACCATCTAAGTAAAAATGCAAGTGAGAGCAACACGAGTACTCAGGTTGAGCCACTACAAGCTCTGTGTCGGGGAGCCGGTAGCGGAAATAAACACGTAATGTGCCTAGCTCTGCTACGAGAGTCTAGGGCCTCACAATAGTAGTAGATATATATAGAAAATAGCTTGTAGCCTGTGTGTCTCTCCCCACCCAATGTAACCACGCATATCATGTCACGCCCCAGTCCCAAAAATACGTAGGACTAGGACACGTAAGCATGCCAGCCGCATGGATATGGTAACTCCAATATATGGAAACCAAATCCATACGTACGCTGTAATATGAATATAAAATCCACAAGTGGTATAAAATGTAATACAAGTCACAGGGTAAAATCTAAATCTCATCCACCAAAATTATATAAAAATAAATAACCAGTATCTATGAAACTAGATCTCAATAAGAAGTATCTAAGGATGATAGTTGGATGGAAACAAATCCACTACCAACTCGAATAGGAAAGGTAAATACAATATGAGTACAACACCACAACACAATATAAGAATACCAGCTATCCATCACAGCTCGAAGAGAAGACATCCTCGGATCACATGTAACCATCCAAATCTGCGCTCCTGCAAATACTCAAGGAAAGATACACCTGGCAGCGGACCAGGTCCTCAGAGGGACGTAACAAGATACAGAAAATACGAGCCAATTTGAATACAGTAAACATGTATATGGTTTGAAAATAAATAAGTACGCTGTACAAGACAATCTATATGAATGCAAATGAGGACAACTTTTTGACGTATGGGCAAGGGTAGGCTACTCGATCTAATCCTCACAACCCACACACACGTCAATGGATATCAGAAATCGATATACCGCGGGGGTAGCGACCAGCGAGACTCCAGAAATTGACATACCGCGGGGGTAGCGACCAGCGCGACACACGCCCGTAGTGCGAACTATATACTACGGTTTACCAGAGTGGTTAAAAGCCCATACGCCTAATGATTGTCCTCCTATGATACTAGGTGCCATGTGTGTGTCAACATATCTAATACATAGTAATGACTGGAGAAAAACTACACATACAAGAACTATACAGAAATAAAATAAATAAAAAGAAATATAAATAGCATGCAAAGTACTGTAAATAATTTGGCAAGGTATCTTGCCTGGGGTCCTGCTGCTGGTATGAATCAAAGTCCAAGTCACAGTCCAAATAGCCTATGTATTACAAATTTATCACGTCAAAAGATAATTTATTTTAATTTATTTAATTCTAGAATAATTACTCTAAAATTTTATTTTAATCTTATTATTCTGATTTTTATGTTAATTCCTAAATTTTGTCCAAAGAAACTGAATTTTATCAACTCGAGACTCATGGCACGCAAATCGAGGCGATCTGTTGACCAAAAAGTCAACCGACACAAACTCAACTTTCATGCATGATTTCCTGTAGATTTCAGCGTCAAAAATATGCTGGAATTTACAGCTCGTCCAAATTCAAATTCGTTTGGGAGTTATGGCACATACAAATTTTGTATTGTGCACCGATGGTTAAATTCTAACCTAGAAGTTCTATAGAATTAACAGTATGTAAATACTTCGAATTAAATTCTGGGAAAAATATATGTCGATGATCTCGACATTAGCTTTCCGAAACTTTAAACGATTCATGATTCTGATTCCTGGTTCTCCCGAAATCGCAAAAATATCAAAATACGTCTATTTTCGGACATGCTGTGCTCTACAAATTTTCCAGAATTTAATACTCATAATTTAGAAAAACAATTTATATAATCAGAAAGCTAACCTCATTATCGTTCTAACAAAAAAAACTAGGCCTCGTTTGGAGTCCGGAGCTAGGAGATATCGTCCTTTTAATTCGTCATAACTAGTAGAAAATGAGGCTGAATTTATGACGAATTTTGACTATTTTTTGGACGAAAAAGAGAGGGAAAGAAAAAATATGAAGGATGAGGTATTTATAATGGTGGACACTACTTAATTAAATACGACTAGGATTGGTTAATTTGGATAGGATTATGATGAATTTAAATAAGGATAGGATATGCATGAAGTTAATTTCCTAGTAGGTTCAGGATTTGAATTAATTTAAAATAGAGTTTGAATTTATCTCAATAATTTATAATCTTGAATATAATTAAATATAATACAAATAATTTATAAAATCTTATTAATATCTATTAACACTAAATTGGCATCTATCTAATATTAAGACTATATATATCCAAATAAATCCTAATTAATTTCAAAAATCTAAAATAACCTAAAAATGATTCTAAATAAATATTTATATAAGTAAATATACTAAAAATTTTATTTTCTAATTAACTAAGAGAATATTCTAAATAAATTCAACATCTATAATAAATATAATAATATAAAATATACACAAAATACCTATTTTGGGTGAGGGAGTTTACAATCTACCCAACTTACAAAAATTTCGTCCTCGAAATTAAAATAGAACATGGTTTCTCTCTATCTAATCTCACTTGATCACAATCTAAAAGAATTCTCCTCAAATTTAATAATGCAATTTCTACCCAACTTAGAATTTACCCATCTATCACATAAGGCTCTTACACTTAAGAAAATATTCCTCAATTTATTTTCTCATGTCATTCAATCCTCAAAACTTTAACACCAACTATATCATATGTGATATGCCGTTAATCAATTATGAAAGATAGTCACCAAATAATGTGATTGGCCTATGGGGTATATCTTATACTATCCGTGTATCACTTATATCCAAGCACGAGATTTCGTCTTTCCGAGACAAGGGAAGACGGAAAGCAAAGGAAAAGAGTTCAAGGAGGGGTAATAGAATGGAAGTATGGGAATCAAAGCATTTAAAGAATTCAAATGGGAATTATCAAGACAGTTGTGGATTGAAATCTTAATTTGGTAATTTCCTATTCGCATGCTCACATCGGTACAGTTATGTACTTGATATGATATGCTTTGTCGTATCTAGAGAGTAAGTATATTTGTCTACTGGTCCACTATACATCTCAATCCACGTAAAATACTATTGCGAAGGGCGAATCAAGCGCATTATGGCTAGCTAGACCATAATACACTGATTCTGATTAGACAATTTGTATTAGTGTGGTTGATCAGGCCCCAATAACACATATGTCATGAACAAGCTCGATATAAGATTAAGCTTGCAAAAACTAGGCTATAATAGCAGCATAATTCAAGGTAGCACAGAAAATATAACGCTGGATTATGATGAGAGAATGTACAAAATAATTCAAGTTCGCAAAAGCAAAAATAACATAACCAATAATAATAAAAGACTCTACAATCTCTACAGTTATCATACAACCTCCTTATCTAAGTCGCTAGTCGACCAAATAGGGCAAGGACCTCTAAATTCTATGGTCTGAATAAACACTGTCGTCTTTTGCTAGCATGCGATAAATATCATTCGGTTATACTTCAATTAATAGGTCAAAAGACTATGTGATACTAGGTGTCAAACATTATGGTAAAACTTCTAACTAACTCTAGTAGTATCTATACTACTCTCAAGTCTTCTTAATACATCAAGGGGTAATGGTATAACAATCTAAAGATAAGGAATTCTAGGTTCACTAGATATTCTAAACTTAGTGGTGTGTCTATATTCTCGTTGTATTCTTAATAGGTGTGCTACTCTAATTATCATCCTAATAACAGGGGTTCCTATATTCTAGCAGAAGACTATACTCAAGGAATTATTAGGAAAGCACATGAATCAAGCAGGATACAATTATTCAAAATAGAACAGATAGGAGAAGATGAATCATAGTCAATTGTGGATGAGATCCTATACTCTAGTCCTAGGTGCAGGCTTGTTCGGTACAGTAACGTAACCGAGACAATATGCTCTTGACTTGCATGGGCCACCACAAAAACATGTCACGCCCCAGTCCCAAAAATACGTAGGACTAGGACACGTAAGCATGCCAGCCGCATGGATATGGCAACTCTAATATATGGAAACCAAACCCATACGTACGTTGTAATATGAATATAAAATCCACAAGTGGTATAAAATGTAATACAAGTCACAGGGTAAAATCTAAATCTCATCCACCAAAATCATATAGAAATAAATAACCAGTATCTATGAAACTAGATCTCAATAAGAAGTATCTAAGGATGATAGTTGGATGGAAACAAATCCACTACCAACTCGAATAGGAAATGTAAATACAATATGAGTACAACACCACAACACAATATAAGAATACCAGCTATCCATCACAGCTCGAAGAGAAGACATCCTCGGATCATATGTAACCATCCAAATCTGCGCTCCTGCAAATACTCAAGGAAAGATACACCTGGCAGCGGACCAGGTCCTCAGAGGGACGTAACAAGATACAGAAAATACGAGCCAATTTGAATACAGTAAACATGCATATGATTTGAAAATAAATAAGTACGCTGTACAAGACAATCTATATGAATGCAAATGAGGATAACTTTTCGACGTATGGGCAAGGGTAGGCTACTCGATCTAATCCTCACAACCCACACACACGTCAATGGACATCAGAAATCGACATACCGCGGGGGTAGCGACCAGCGAGACTCCAAAAATTGACATACCGTGGGGGTAGCGACCAGCGCGACACACGCCCGTAGTGCGAACTATATACTACGGTTTATCAGAGTGGTTAAAAGCCCATACGCCTAATGATTGTCCTCCTATGATACTAGGTGCCATGTGTGTGTCAACATATCTAATACATAGTAATGACTGGAGAAAAACTACACATGCAAGAACTATACAGAAATGAAATAAATAAAAAGAAATATAAATAGCATGCAAAGTACTGTAAACAATTTGGCAAGGTATCTTGCCTGGGGTCCTGCTGCTGGTATGAATCAAAGTCCAAGTCACAGTCCAAATAGCCTATGTATTACAAATTTATCACGTCAAAAGATAATTTATTTTAATTTATTTAATTCTAGAATAATTACTCTAAAATCCTGTTTTAATCTTATTATTTTGATTTTTATGTTAATTCCTAAATTTTGTCCAAAGAAACTGAATTTTATCAACTCGAGACTCATGGCACGCAAATCGAGGCGATCTGTTGACCAAAAAGTCAACCGACACAAACTCAACTTTCATGCATGATTTCCTGTAGATTTCAGCTTCAAAAATATGTTGGAATTTATAGCTCATCCAAATTCAAATTCGTTTGGGAATTATGGCACATACAAATTTTGTATTGTGCACCGATGGTTAAATTCTAACCTAGAAGTTCTACAGAATTAACAGTATGTAAATACTTCGAATTAAATTCTGGGAAAAATATATGTCGATGATCTCGATATTAGCTTTCCGAAACTTTAAACGGTTCATGATTCTGATTCCTGGTTCTCCCGGAATCGCGAAAACATCAAAATACGTCTATTTTCGGACATGTTGTGCTCTACAAATTTTCCAGAATTTAATACTCATAATTTATAAAAACAATTTATATAATCAAAAATCTAACCTCATTATCGTTCTAACAAGAAAAACTAGGCCTTATTTGGAGTCCAAAGCTAGGAGATATCGTCCTTTTAATTCGTCATAACTAGTAGAAAATGAGGCTGAATTTATGACGATTTTTGACTATTTTTTGGACGAAAAAGAGAGAAATTTGGGAAAAAAAAATATGAAGGATGAGGTATTTATAATGGTGGACACTACTTAATTAAATACGACTAGGATTGGTTAATTTGGATAGGATTATGATAAATTTAAATAAGGATAGGATATGCATGAAGTTGATTTCCTAGTAGGTTCAGGATTTGAATTAATTTAAAATAGAGTTTGAATTTATCTCAATAATTTATAATCTTGAATATAATTAAATATAATATAAATAATTTATAAAATCTTATTAATATCTATTAACACTAAATTAGCATCTATCTAATATTAAGACTATATATATCCAAATAAATCCTAATTAATTTCAAAAATCTAAAATAACCTAAAAATGATTCTAAATAAATATTTATATAAGTAAATATACTAAAAATTTTATTTTCTAATTAACTAAGAGAATATTCTAAATAAATTCAATATCTATAATAAATATAATAATATAAAATATATACAAAATACCTATTTTGGGTGAGGGAGTTTACATATCATGACCATAACGTCTCATGTCCATGTCAAGCGGGATCATCACTAATGCAACAAGTCATATGTATCTATGAATATAGTATCTCTGTCAAGTCCTGTATCCTATACAAAATCACCACGAATATCTCGGGAATATCCTGTCTCATGAACAGTGTCAAGTGTCCTGGGTCGTATGGTACTTGATAAGACAAGTACGAGAATATAAAGTGTCACGAATGTCCATCTCTAAATGACAGTACCCAACACTGCATACAGTGTTGGCACCCGACTAATAATCGGACTCTAAGTAAGTCACACGGTCCTAGGTTGAGCATGCACAGCAATATAAATAAAACAAGAAAATATATAACAATTCTGCAGAGTTTGGCAAGGTACACTTGCCTGATGTTTGAATATCCACAATCATCCCGGTATCAGTGGATCCTGTGGGTACTCCTCCAAAAGCTGTAATAAATATCACCAACCGTCTCAGAAGATGTCAAATAGCTAGAAATGCCTGTCCTTACGTCCAATTTGGACACAGGGGCAAAAATGACATTTTCGGGCCAAAGCGGATTCCATATGTGGCCACTTTGCACCGAAAAGCGGTTCAGGGTCAAAGGTCTCCAAATTCCTCAAACTCAGTGTCTACAAGTCAGGAACGATGATACGAACCCAACGGAACTTCCAGAATTGGATTCCGATGAGCCGATCACAAAATTGCCCGTCGAGTGGAGCTTGTGGGGCCCACGATACACGATTTTGTCAACATTCTCAGAATCGGACCAAACTCGGGTCACAGGACCATCATATTACTATGAGTCTGATGGCGCAAGTTTTATCTTGATCTGATGTGTATACAAAAAGTTACAGCGTGTTCCAGAATGGACGGATACGGGGCGTAGTCGGCGGATACGCGTTGATTCCGGTGTGCACGCACATCCGAATCGACTTCTACGAAATCCCACACATCCGTATCAACGTCGCGCACATTTCGGTAAAAACCGCGTACGACCAAGTCATCCCGTTTGGCGGGGCGCACTCAGTTCCGGGGTAAAATATGGCGTTGTTTTTCCTATTTTTGGATCGCGGTGTGCGATCACCACAGGACGCGATGCACCGAGCGGATTGCACGGGCACCGAGAGGGTTATACAGTCTACGCGTAGCAACTGACGGAAACTAAAACGGAGTTGCGAGGCGAGAGAAAACGATACCTGAACAGGGCTCCGTGAACACTGAATTCCACGTGTCCGAGAGTCAACTCCGTGTCCTGCGTATCGGGTTGCTGTGTCCAGACTAGGGTTCAGGATCCCGTCGACGAACCGTCGGAGAGGGGCTGTGCTCGGGGTCGTCGACGGCCTGGCTGCGGGTCGGACGGAAGAACACGGTGGCCGGAGATCGGCTGCTGTGTCCTGCGGTTTGACGGGGCCGTGCCGGTCTGTCAGGCGGTCGGAGGGCAGTCCAGAGCGACTGCAGAGGACGGCTGAGCGGGTCCCGTGGTCGGCCGGTCGGGTCCTGTCGGAGGAGCCAGGCAGTGGGAGGAGAGCTGCTGCCGCTGCTCATTCCGGTAGGGGAGGGAGGAAAGAACAGGGGGAGGAGTTGATGGGTCGAGTGCGGTGGGAGGAGGTGATCGGTTCCGGCGGGAGGTGGCCTTGGTCGGCGGAGGGATCGGCACAGGGAAGGCGAGGATTGCACGATGATGGTGAAGGAGTCGGCTAGAATTAATTTTAGGTTTTGTTTTGGGATTAAAAATAAAGAAAGGGAATGAAGAGATATTTATATACATGTGGGATTTTTAGGTTGAGGGTTGCCCTAGGATTAGGGCTTGGTTAACCCTTCCTAGGATTGGGCCTCGGTCTAGACCTAGGATTTGGGCTGGGTCAATACTCCTAGGGCTTGGGCTTCGGCTCTCATGGGAATTAATTTTAATTTTACTATCGTTTTTAGGGCTTTAAAAAGATTCCGGAGTCCAATAAATTCACCGAAAAATACCCTGCATCCGGTTTTCCATTTTACACAATAAAATATTATTTCTACAATATTTTAATTCCAATAAACTGCATTTTAAAAAAATCCTTAACCCTTAATTACCTTGGTTCTTTTCCAGAAACTACCGAAAAATTCAGGAATATTATATTAGAATTTATTCTAAAAATTAGGGTGTTTACAATATGCTCGATTATGTTATTGGAACTGCTTTCAGAGGTATGTACTTCGCTCCAATCTCGACTGGATATATTTTTCCAGATGATTGGCTAGAGGAGCTGTGTCCCACACATTACGGACCTCAGGAGGGTGAGACTTTAGAGGGCACTCCCCTAGAGCCAGAGGTCATAGTACCAGTGACCGAGGAGGTCTAGTTTTGTTTAGTTCTTGTATTAGACTATTGTATTTGAGGGGATTCACAGATGTACTATTATTTTCATATTGTGGATTGTATCTATCTTCCCTTCGCTATTTTCCTTCATGCATTATTTCCTCCTTAGTTTGTTTTTGTGATTGAGATTGATATATTTGTGAGATATCATATTGCTCCTCCGTTTGGAGTTGAGATGGTTGACAGGTACCATATTATATTATTGAGATGTTAGATAGTTAGAAATGACCCAGACAGCGTTCTACCATCGATTCTGCGACGTAGGCTGGGCGTAACCACGTACTCGTGCCCGAATATCGGGGTGCGGGTCGTGACACCTTTCCGATCCAGTCCAGCTGTAGGCGCATCCTGATCGCGCCATTTTTTGAAGTACTTGAAGCCAGGAGCTAGCAAACTCAATACACAATGCAGCTCCGTGGGAAGGTCGTCGTCCAGCCCGGCGGTCTTTATCTTTTGAAGTTTAGTAAAGGGATATAATGTACAGGACTGCCATCTCATTGCCCGTGCGGCAAATTAGCTGACTCGTTCAAGAGTTTGTAATAGATGTTCATTATCAATAAAAGAAAACTTTTCCATGTTTCAAATATGTGTTTCAATTTATCTGCGTACTCTGAATATGTGCTCGTTATGCAAAATACTCTAGCCTTGTGCGGGCGCAACCCCAGGCCCGCACGGCGGTCACGCTCGGGGGATGCCCCTACGATTCGACAAAATCGGAGCATGACATGTTGGTATCAGAGCACAAATTCAAGTTCCTGACCCTCGTACTGGAAAAGTTCCTTTAACGATCAATCCCTGTGCGAACTCTTGAACTCGTTAATCCAAAATGAGATACGTTCATGCAATAAGTCCATAATATATTATGATCCTAATGCAATTTACCTTCTTTTGAAGGAATGGCACCAGCGCAATCCTCAACGCTAGCACCGGGCGAGTCGCAAGCCCAAGGAAGTAGTTCGGGCACTTCGGAAAGTTCAGGGAGCCAGCAATCCATGTCTCGCGTCGATCCCATCCAGCAAATATTGCGGATATTGGAGGCAAACCAACAAAGGGACGAGGCTCGCTACGAACGGGCTGAGAAGCGAGCGGAGGAGAGTCAGCTCAAGTTTCAAGACAATATAGAAGCTCGATTCTCAGTCCAACAAAAGCAGGTAGATACCCTGCAACAGATCGTTCAGACTTTGGCTTTCAACCATTTCGCGACAACAGCAGCGACTCCGGTGGAACAGCCCGTGCTTGAAGTCGAGACGCCGCCAATTCCAAGGATGATGGATGTAACTGCCTTCGACTTTGGCCACTTCAAGAAAGTCTGCAACACTCCATTAAACGGGACTGAGGACCCAATCGTGGCTCTATATTGGTTGGCCGAACTTGAAGACCACTTCGCTCTGCTAGAGGTCCCCGAAGAGAAATGCGTCGTTTGCGCGCAACTGCAGCTCCGCCTCAACGCGCACGATTGGTGGAACGTGCATCGACGATCTCTTCAATTTGACCATGGAGAGGAGGCGATCTCGTGGACGACTTTTCATGCCGCGTTTGAAGATGAGTTTATACCCCCTCCAGTACGACGTCAGATGGAGAACGAGTTCGTACAACTGAGGCAAGGCAGCATGACAGTCAAACAGTATTCTGCCAAATTCAACCGACTCTCCAAATTCGCTAGCGCCTATTTACCTGATGTAGCGAGTAGAGCTAGAAGGTTTGAAGGTGGTCTACGTCCTTCCATCCATGCGTACGTAGTCGTTCCACAGTACGAGACAATACAGGAAGTTATGAATCACGCTCTATCTCTTGAACCGTAATATCCTCACGTTCCTACCGGCATTGTGCATACCTACAATCACAAACACCAAAGCAACGATAGAGGAAACAATGCTACAAAGCGCCCTAACAACGGTGGTCCACAAAGAAGAAACCCAAGGCAACCGTGTTCCTACTGTAAGAAGCCGGGGCACACGGTAGACAACTGTCGAAGAAAGTTTAAATTATGCCTCGTTTGTGGGGATCCAGACCATACCGTTCCTGACTGCCCATTGAGCCACCATAATCATCGACTGCAACATAATTCATAGCGGTAGGCTCTATTCCTAAGTTTCGGGACGAAACTTCCAATTAGTTGGGTAGGATGTGGCGCCCCATTTCCCCGATTCGGGAAGCGCGGCTAAGAAATACAAGATAATATCGTTCGATCAGGATAGATTGAAACAAGAACTCGTCCTCGTTATGGATTTGCTTCTTCGGAATTGATTCCCATATTCAGTGGACCATGCCCCCATAATTGACTTAGCGGCAGAGTCAGGAGGGACCTCTCTGCTGCATCTTTTGTTGCCTCAGATTTTGATGTCGCTTGTTACTTTCGTACTTTGAGTTAGTTTTTGGATTTGCTTGGGTTTTCTTGAACGATTTCGATGGATTTTATTATTTTTATTCATTGGACTGTACTTCAATTTTGAGTATGGAAAGAGAGAAAGAGGTATTGATCAAGCTGTTCGTGGATGCAGGTGAACGAGCAGTAGGCGGCTTACAAGCGAAATCCTGAAGTGCCTCTTTCCTTCTCCCTTCCAACCAACTAAGTGAGTGGCTACCATCCCGATTAGCTAGCCCTTCTTCCAAGTCTTCACACCTAATAAATCTTGCATCCTTGTTTGCCCCGATCAGACGATACCAAGTAATAACTGAATGACTACAAGATAAAAAAGGGAATAGACTTGGATTATTGCTTGTCAATCAAACTTGCGAACGGTTACTCATTTACATGCTTGTTCGTTTGGAATATCTATCAATTTTAGTTAGAATGTACCTTCTTCTATAATTGTGCTAAGTATGGATCATATCTTGTATGCGAATAATTGTTCAAGAGGACTATGCAAAATGAATCGTGAATACTGCTTGTCTTGTACTCGTGTTGCCTCAACTGCATGAACTGTTAACTTGTTAAACGTACCATTCGATCACGGATAACTTATGCACACGGTCATTGGTTCCTGCGGACGGTCGCTGGGGCACTGGTACCGATCCGGTCCGGACGGAACTTCACGATAGTCTACTGTATCTGGACGGGATGGTCTGTAGCCACTACTGAATCTTTGCTACATTCTATCCTTGTTCAAGACTCAATCGTCTATTATGGCATACGCTAGTGATCCCTTTGTATATTTAAACCTGTTGCAAGCTAACTTGTGTCTTCGTGGCAGGGAAGGCATGGTAAGTATTGTGTAGGTGTTTCAGACGGGCAAGTAAAAGCCACCGAACGGTGGCAAGTTTATTTCAGTAAATTCTATATGCTGTCTACTTGTAAATGAATTAAGGCAAGATAGATAGACCACAAATAATATGCATGCTTCATTAAAATCACGTGTTGATTGGTATAGTTGGGTTAGCTCGCCTTCACCAGTACATTTCGATGTACTGACCCTCATTGAAACAGGTTCCCCGTACTAAGGCGAACCGTACGAGGAGCCGAAGTCGCCTTCCCGATCCAGTCCAGCTGTAGGCGCATCCTAATCGCGCCATTTTTTGAATTACTTGAAGTCAGGAGCTAGCAAACTCAATACACAATGCAGCTCCATGGGAAGGCCGTCGTCCAGCCCGGAGGTCTTTATCTTTTGAAGTTTAGTAAAGGGATATAATGTACAGGACTGCCATCTCATTTTGTGTCGACACTTTTGTAAGCCCGTGCGACAAATTAGCTAACTCGTTTAAGAGTTTATAATAGATGTTCATTATCAATAAAAGAGAACTTTTCCATGTTTCAAATCTGTGTTTCAATTTATCTGCATACTCTGAATATGTGCTCGTTATACAAAATACTCTAGCCTTGTGTGGGCGCAACCCCAGGCCCGCACGGCGGTCGCGCTCGGGAGATGCCCCTACGATTCGACGGAATCGGGGCATGACATAACCTAGCTAGCGTAGCCATGCTAGCTGAAGTACTAGCACTAAGGGATTCATGATAATTACAATGAAGCTCGCCACTCGCGACTACAGTATCACCATCTAAACCAAGCTACAGTCCAAGATGTGTAGTGGTGCCAGCGACCGTTCATATAGATTAAGTCAGCATGCAAGCGACATTTTGTGTACAGGTTATTTAGTTGCACAAAGGAATTATGCACGAAACACTATAGTTTTTGAAGCTAACACTTGTTTTCTACAGAGACACGTTCTTGACACTTTGAGTTTATATCTTTTGATTTATTATGTATATTGGATATCATCGATGTATCTTTGGCAGGGAATGGCGAATGGTAAGTGAGGGTAAGGTGAACTAAGTTACTTGTTATGTGATACTTATGTATGCCTATGGTACAAGTACTTTATATTTTCTATATGTCATAAAACTGATCCTAAGACAAGATTAGACAGACAACATAATAATTTGGTGCATAAACATGATGGATGTGTTATTTTGTTGAGTGGGTGAGAGGCCTCCCCACTGGTGCATTTTTATGTACTGATATCCCACCAGATTATTTGTTGGGTGAGTAACTTGTTCGGTGCAGAGTTCGCTTCGGCGTGCCAAGGCATTGGAGCGTGCTTTGGCGTCTTGAAGGCATTGACGGCCGGACCTAGAAGCTCATGTATATGGGGACATAATGTATGGAACATCATATATTGTATCGTTCTTAAGTTGTAAGCCTCAGGACATAATTCATTATAATGAGAGAGAGAGAGAGAGAGAGAGAGAGAGAGAGAGAGAGAGAGAGAGAGATCTTGAGCGATTGTATTATTGGCTTCGAGCCTTTGTAACTTACATTTCATATCAATAAAAAGAATTGTTCTTTACATACTTGAGTTGATTCAACTTTTTTTCTTGGGGACCTTCTGTGCGACTCTGTAACTTAACATTTTATTCAGCCGTTTTTGTGCTTGCCTTGTGTGAGCGCAACTTAGGCTCGCATGACATCACGTCCATTGAGAGCGTTCGGTTCTGCGGAACTGGGACGTGACATCTCTCTCCTAAACCGTAAGAAAATCCTAATTTTTGACAGAGAAAAGCTATAGATCGATGAGTCCCCTCCATCAATCCAACGTCTTCTTTCTCTCTTGCTGCCTCATGTTGCTCGTCGGCGATTTGAAGCCGCAAGTCTTCCGATGGGACCGTGGCCACCCTATTTGCACCACGGTGCTTTCTACGACATCCAGACAGCGTTTGTGTCAATGTTTGCCGCATGCTCCACACTCGCACTGAGGTTTCTTTCAAAGTTCCTTTTGAGGCTAATGTTGTTCTAATTCGTCTCAATGGCGATGGAGGCTATCATGCCATAAATAACTCATGTACAAGCCCTAAAAACTTGTATGTATATTCTAAAAATATATATCATGTAAATTCGAGAAGTATTGAGAAAGAAAACCCAACAACACTTGTAATGCAAAAAAAAAAAAAAAAAACTAAAGAAGAGGGATACTTACTGGTTTTTCTCTCACCATTGTAAAGTTTCAAAGCCAAAAACCCATTTGATTTTTCAGTACAAGAAGTGACTGAAACCCCTAACTTGTTTCTTGTAATGACGATATCTCTTTTCTTTCCTTGTTTGGCACACAAAACCACTCAGTTGAGAAAGAAGACTTTTTTTATGTAGCCCGGCATTTCGTACGAGACTTTGCACATGCTACATTGTACACCTTATGGGCCCACTGCCCCCAACTCCCACCATTAATAAATGGAAGGAATAATATGCCCCCGTAGATCGATCCACTAATCTTCTTCCACCCAGTCGGGGTCTTATACCTCTCCTCGGTAACCACAAGGGTCACTCGAGTTTGGTAGAAAGAAGACTTAGACGGTGGTTCCATTCTTACTTCATATCACAACCGTTCAAACCTCTAAAGATATAAATGGTTGAAATCATTCTATGTGTAAACCATTGGGTTAGAACACCTCCAACCCTATTGTCTTTTTTTTGTGATTCCTATGTGGCATTAGACACAAGACAATATATTTCCTATGTGACAAAATTATATTCACATAAGACAATAAGATAGAAAAGTGTTCTTAAATGCAAAAGTATTGAGAAGACAATAAAAAATACTTTTTCCAACTTCCAAGACAACTTTTTCACTTCTTCCTTTTTTTATAAATATTTTTATTCATAATTGATGATATGGAAGTAAAGCATTGTGAAGTCCATTGTCTAGATCAGGGACGAAACTACATGTATAGGCATGGGGCCATGGCCACCCCTTGGCCAAATTTATCACTTACTATATAAAGAAAATTAGTATATATATATATATATATATATATATATATATATATATATATATATATATATATATATATATATATATATATATATATATATATATATATATATATGTGTGTGTGTGTGTGTGTGTGTGTGTGTGTGTGTGTGTGTGTGTGTGTGCGTGTATTAATTTTAGCTTGGTGTCACAGACTTAGTGATTTTCCTTCACTACGATCCATGCGGCGCACAAGCTTCCTCCTCGAAGATCCGTGCAAGCCTTCTCGACCGAACATAGCTATATCTCTAAGAAAAATAGAGAATAGTAAAGCAAGATAGAAACTTGAAGACTTCTTTATTGATATTATAAAAGCTTACAAGTTTTCAGTAGTGACGAGCAAATGAGTCTTCCCCTATTTATATTGCCTCAAGGGCTTACAAGAGTCTTTTGGAATAAAAATATTCCAGGGATTATTCTTGGAAATATGCTAGAAATTATTCTATATCCTAAGAATATTTATTTCATTATTATTAATGCCAAATAACTAAAAAGGAAGCATATAGAATGGGAAGTGTATTCCTCCATATGTAGAATTATATTCCTCCATATGCAGAATTCTGGAAGCTTTCTGGATCTTGGTGGGGACACAAAATATGGTCATGCCACACATTCTTGGACTTCTGGATGATGTTTAGTTGAGACCATTTCTGCAACTTGGACCATGAGGTGATAGCCTAGACTAGTGTTTATCTATTTCAATATTATGTTCTAGTTTCATAGTTGTTGTTTGGATTATCTTTCCTATGCACATCCTCCTTAGCATTCTGTGATTGAGCATTAGAAATATTAGTACTTGTATGTTTTACATTGAGACCTAGATAGTGTAACACCCCGTTCCGCTCAAGCGGACTACCGATTCAAGCGACAAAAGTGCAATATCCCGACCCACTTTGCTCAGACGAGAATACTCGTTTGAGGCAAAGGATATCCAAGACTTGTCCCTACAAGAATCAGCTTAGGCTTTCAGAGGCTCGCTTGACGTATCGCTCGACCGAGGAGAATCATCGCTAAGGTGGGTGGCTACGGTGAACTTGTCTTTGCTTAGCCAGCACACATAAAATATAGAATGATACATGCTAGTCGCTAGGTGAATCACCCCCTGCATGCTAATAAGAATCCAATGCACCTAGCTAAGGGAATAATTCCAACTTGTATTGCTTATGCTAGAACATGGAAATGAAATATGCTTATAAATATGTTCAGACCCTCGCATGCTACCCTAGAACGTGTCGCTCGGGAAGTCCCCTAACGATCTCACTCCTCGGCTTACCTTCGGGCCCGAGCTAACGTGAATAGTTGTGTTTATACAAATGCATGCTTGTCTGCTTGTATGTTGCCTTGTTTTCATCTAAACCTCGGGAGACTACTAAGTAGTCGTTCCGTGCCTGAATGAACCTGCAAGTATCCGGGACCGTTAGGTCACCAAAGGCAGCCCCGAACTAGGGGAATGCATCAAGGCAAAGTGAATATTGTACTGGGATCACATCAAGTTTACCTTTGAACGAGAATCCTGTCCAAGCTCGTTCATAGCGGATTGTACTCGTGTTATTGATTGTATTGTGGAAGATATGAATTGGATAACCCCAAAGATCTTGACCTGCATATCGCGGACAACTCGGAAACGAGGTATTGATTGTTTGAGTTCCACGAACGGTCACCGGGGCACTGGGGCCGATCCGATCCGGACGGAACGTATGTATAGTCGTATGTTACCCGGCAAAGTATTATGCAGCGGGGCTCGCCACCCGAGTTACACGTCACCTTGCCCTGAGACTATAAACTGTCCATAATGGCTATGCTAGCGACTCATGTTCATATAGATAAGACATCCTCGCTTAGCGGCTATCCGCGTACGAGTCATTGCATCACATCGAAAGAACAACTGAACACCTGAACGATTATGTTATAGCGACTCTCGTGTTTGCATATGCTATGCCTCCTAAATGTTTATACATGCCCGTGCTTAAATTAACTTGTTTGCCTTGGACAGGGAAGGTAAAATGGTAAGTTGGTAAGTCTCGCCATGTTTCCTCTCATGTCGCACGGCGCACTACCACACGAGTTAGGCTATTCAAATCTTGCATGAAACTGATCCTAAGGTAACTAGAAAGACAACTTAATAGTTGGTGCACGAAACCTATATTACGTGTTTGGATTTGTCGAGCGGGCGAGTAGCCTCCCCACCAGTGCATTTAATGTACTGATAACCCACCAGATCGTTTGCAGGGTGCGAGAGAACCTCGTTAGGTGCGGATGCTGTAACGCCCCGCAACCGTACGGTGTGTTACGCTGAGTCGGATTGAATGAAACAAATGCTGGTTCTATTTGATTTGTTGGATTTTGGAAATAATATTGATTGAGTTGTTTCATGTGCTGATGGCTAGCGGGTTCGATGGAAATCAGGTGTTCGTTCAGAGCAGTACTGAGATAGCTGAGTTGGAATGATAATGCCATCTTCCTTAGTCCGATCGGTCGGATGATTTGTAGAGCACGGCCTGCTCGCACGGTCATACCAGTTGAGTAGATCGCGCTTGCATCGGACCACGGGTTCAAGGGATTGGCCGTATCGGCAGGACAGGATGCCTAACGGGATCAATCATTGTGAGTGGGCTCTTTCCCTTCTCTTCTACTCCTTCATGCCTGATAATATGGAAAACACGTAAATGGCTTGAACACTTGGGCTGAAACATTGGGAATCACTACACTGAGGCGTGCATAGAGTGTACGCCATTGGCTTGGTAGGATTGTGGCTTGATTTGGTTTGTGCGTTGGATAGTTGGAGCTAGAGTTGGAATATTACATTTGAGGCAGTTGGTTGGATAATTGGGATTATGCTTGGACAGTTGGAATGATGCATTGAGAGATTGGGAACATTGAGATTTGGGCGAACGAGCGTGCATCCGTGCACGGGTATCACTTGGTCGCTTTGTCTTGCAAAGAGAGCAGTTATGGTTCAAAACCGAACAACTGCATCGGCGATGGTGTTGTGCCGCTTGATGGGGCATCGTGCCACGAATGGGGCATTGTGCCACTGAAACGGCATTGTGCCATGGGTTAGCTTTGAGCATGGGTGTTGCACCATTGGAAATACTGTGTTGAGAAGAGGCATTGTGCCTATGGGAATAACTTGTGAATGGTGCCTTGGGCTATATGTTGGAAGAATGGTTATGGATGTGTTGGTTGGATTATTGGTGGAACGAGTCTAGGATCGCTTGGTGGGGCAAGAATGTTCGATCCTCTCGTCATACTTACTTGGTGTCTGCATGTCACGGACAACCTGTATTGCACAGGGTTTGGTCTCCTCGAACGGGTACTCCGGGGCACCGGGACCGTTCGGCCATGGAGGAGACAATTGGGTAACGCGTCTTGGGCGCGGTGCCAGCGGTTGGAATCGATCCAGGTGGGTTAGCTACTTAGCGCTGTTTCGAGGAGAACCGCATTTGATCAGTCCGATCAAAGTCCTTTATGGCTTGGCCAGTGACTTCATATAGTATAGTGTTGGCTTGTTTTTCTTTTGTTGGTTTGGCTTTCGTGTAGGCGCGGCCACCTTGCCTCGGCAAGAGTGTGCACTATGAGATTTGGATTGTAAGTGTTGGTTGAGGATGGATATTGAGGCTTGGTTGATGGTTCGACATGTTATCGTGTTGCTTGGACTTGAGCAGGACGGTTTGCATGCTAGTTTCCCTCGAGTTGCTTATATATTTGCTTGTCGTTTGGTTTGAGTTGAGTGCTTGCATGCTTAAACTGCTTTACAGCTTTCCTTAACATGTCATCCCTATGCCATGAAATGAATCTAGGATTCAACTAGAAAGATCACCATATAACTGTTTGCATTCACTATTTTACTTAGTGTCGGCTTAGGCGAGTGGGTTACCCCGCTCACCAGTACGGTTGTGTACTGACCCACGTTTGTGGGCATTATTTCAGGTACGCAGGCGTAGTGGCGCTGCTTGGATATACGAGACATGATGTATGAACTGTAAGTACCTTTGTGGGCTAGAGAAAAGAGCAAGAGTATTTCATCGCCTTCGTGGCATCGCCTTCGATGAGGCATTTCATTTGACCCTATCGTGAGCTTCGCTACGTATTACTCTGATTATGTGCTTGGTACACAATACTTGACTTCCGCTGCAACTTGGTTGTTTCAATGATAATATTTGGTGTTTGACAACATCGCCTTGTACGAGCGCAACTCCAGGCTCGTACGGCATCACGTCCCGATGAGAACGATAGTCCTGCGGGAGAGCTGTAAACGTGGTGATTCACGTTCAGCGGAGACTATTGAGCTTGCGGGAGATTGGGGCGTGACAAATTGGTATCAGAGCGCCTGGTTTATTTTCTCGGACTTGGTCCTTCGCTTCATCACAAACTCTAAATAGCTTCCGCGTGTCGTCTAGCTCTTGACTCTACTCGGTGCCGCATCGGATGTTTCATACAATAAGTCTATTTATTGCTAGTTGTGGCTGCATATTATTCTTTGTTGGGTTGCCTTGGTTGGTTTTCGTAGGATCGCTTAGTCTCGTTAGGCGTTATTGCATTTGTGCAACAAGTGTGGGCTTTTGTTGGGTTGGCTTGGCTTAGCGTTCGGGAGTTTCTGATTGCCTCAATGGATCAGTTGGTTGGCTAACGAGATTTGGTTATGCGGCATGTTTTGAGTAGAAACATTCGAAGAGAATAGATCCTTACACGAGTTGCTCGTCTAGTGATTGTGTTGGGTACAAGTTGGAATTTTGGCTGTGGCACATCGGTTGGGCATGTTTGAGTTTGGCTTGGGATTATCAGAATAGTTGGCACGAGTTGCTCGTACAACAAATGTGTGAAACCATTGAGTATTGTATTGGAATACTTGGAAAAGATCGTTGCATGAGATTGCCCGTGTTGCGAAAGTAGCAGACGGCTTTGAGGATAGTTGAAGCATTGAGAATGGAATATAGCACAAGTTGCATAATGAGATTGATGGAAAGAGTAAGATGGTTCACTTGTTGGCTGAGTTTTTGTGTCAGACTTGAGTTGAGAATGGCAGGATCACGCATAAGGGATGGTTCGAACGGATCTTGGATCCAGTGCAAGGAAATCGTAATGCGAGTATCGACTTGATTCGGAGTGGTATATGGGATACCACATATTGAGCAAGGTATTGAAAATATTTTGGTTTGGACATCAATAGAATTGCCTGAACGGACTCGAGTAACAGAAATACAAGTTGGTTGGTGCAAGTCGATTGTGTTGGGAAGAATAAAAATGGAGCAAGTGAATATTGAGTTGAGTATATCGAGAACGGACTTGTGCAAATGGAAGTATCATTGAGCTTAAGAGATGGACGAGATCGGAATGAACAGTTAGGAGACGCTTGAGCGAAGCGATTGGTAAATCGGAGGATAGCGAGCACGGACTACGATTTTGGGCAACACATTTAAGATGTTGGTTGAGCAAGAAACACGATATTGGTCTGGAGGGACAATGAGATGGATTCACACAAACTTGAAAGATTTTGGATGTTGCTGCTCGTGAAGTTGACTCAGGTTTAGCGGAAATGGAATTTTGGGCAAGATGGTGCAACGATAGTAAATAGATTCTCCGGAAGACGTGGACGGACGTTTGAAGATAGCTAAATGTGATAGCAACGTCGGAACAAATTACTGTGTTGCTCGAGTAAGTTGGACGTGCATTGTAGAATGCGGCAAAGGGATAAGAATTGGAGCAAGTCTTGAGTTTCAGAAATTATTGCGGTGGTAGTGCGAGAAGACGAACATGGCAGTTCAGAAAATTTGATGGATTCAGGGCATAACGGCGGATTGATGGAAGACGGTTTCAAACGAGCACAGTTCTCGAATTGTGGCTTGGATAGATAGCAAGACTCTAGGTGGTTAAGCAGCATTGGTTGACAGATCAGCAGAGGTAGTGCATGAATTGCTCGGATTCGGAAGTTCGCTCGGATGAATGGTTGGATTTTGATTCGGATTTGCAGATGAGATATAGCATAGTTCATAATAACTGTCCATCGTGATGATTACAATTATCGAGCGTAGCTTCGGGATAGCTGACCCTAGTGACTTGCCCGCAGATCAGAGATTGAATATGGTTGACCCATAGAACGACCCTTGAGGCGGCGTATTTGGGAATGCGTCGAGGGCAGATGTGAGCAATGTGATTTGGCTTATTGACTGAGAGTTAGATTTGAGAGATCCTTGGGATAGCCTTCAGCTAAAGATGCAGCCGGAAGATCGAAGCGATGGTGGGATTGGCCTAAGTCAACTGATGAGATTCAGAGTCACAGATTTTTGTAGATGGCATTGCCTCTGACTCATCGTGCTCTGGAAGGGAATAGCATTTATATGAATGGACGACTGTGGCGGCTCGTTCAAATCAAATCTTTGCGAATACTGGAAGGGACAGATGTGCCTCAGATTTACAAGATGTCTCGAAACTTAGTCTGGGAAGCGTGCTCATTCGGAAGGCGAAGGTGATATTCTATACTTCGAGGCAGTGGAAGCAGCGCGAAGAACTATTCCATGCGCAACCTAGGAATTGTGGCGAGTGTGTCCACGTTGAAATCGTGGCAACATTATCCCTTTGGCGTGGCGGCGAGATCTTCGTGGATCACACGAACCTCAATATAGATGTTCACCCAGCGAGGTATTGAGATTTGATGGAAGAGATGTTTGGTTGAGCTGATCTAACCAAAGTTTGATATTTGGGTAAGTCGCCTAGCTGGGGTAGTATCAGTTGAGTTGATCGTTCGGTGCATGAGATATATTTGGAGATGTTGCTAGTGCGGATTCGGATTGAGTTGGAACAAGAACTGATTGAGTCGGTGAAAAATTATCATATTGAGAATAGTGCTCAAGCGAACATGTTGGAATGGAAATCAGGATTGGTTCGATTTGGGAGTGAAGCAAATGGATGCCTCGGACATAAAGATACCCTTGTAACTTATCCAAATTCGCTATCGCAAAGCTCGGCTGAAATACATGTATTTTAGGGATGCCTTAAATATGTGTATCGATCCAAAACTAAGCGATACGAGGAATTCGTATTGAGCTGCAAGGAGGATGTGGGAATATAGAATTTGTACGAGCATTCATCAGAGCGAGATGCTGAGTCTGGATCAGGATAATGTGAGTTGCATAGAGCAGATCCATGAAATTGGATTGTGGCAGGTGATAGGAATGAGTACCAGCACGGTTCGTGGACGAACCTGATTCTAAGTGGTATATTATATAACGCCCCGCAACCGTACGGTGCGTTACGCTGAGTCGGATTGAATGAAACAAATGCTGGTTCCATTTGATTTGTTGGATTTTGGAAATAAGTATTGATTGAGTTGTTTCATGTGCAGATGGCTAGCGGGTTCGATGGAAATCAGGTGTTCGTTCAGAGCAGTACTGAGATAGCTGAGTTGGAATGATAATGCCATCTTCCTTAGTCCGATCGGTCGGATGATTTGTAGAGCACGGCCTGCTCGCACGGTCATACCAGTTGAGTAGATCGCGCTTGCATCGGACCACGGGTTCAAGGGATTGGCCGTATCGGCAGGACAGGATGCCTAACGGGATCAATCATTGTGAGTGGGCTCTTTCCCTTCTCCTCTACTCTTTCATGCCTAATAATATGGAAAATACGTAAATGGCTTGAACACTTGGGCTGAAACATTGGGAATCACTATACTGAGGCGTGCATAGAGTGTACGCCATTGGCTTGGTAGCATTGTGGCTTGATTTGGTTTGTGCGTTGGATAGTTGGAGCTAGAGTTGGAATATTACATTTGAGGCAGTTGGTTGGATAATTGGGATTATGCTTGGACAGTTGGAATGATGCATTGAGAGATTGGGAATATTGAGATTTGGGCGAGCGAGCGTGCATCCGTGCACGGGTATCACTTGGTCGCTTTGTCTTGCAAAGCGAGCAGTTATGGTTCAAAACCGAACAACTGTATCGGCGAAGGTATTGTGCCGCTTGATGGGGCATCGTGCCACGAATGGGGCATTGTGCCACTGAAACGGCATTGTGCCATGGGTTAGCTTTGAGCATGGGTGTTGCACCATTGGAAATACTGTATTGAGAAGAGGCATTGTGCCTATGGGAATAACTTGTGAATGGTGCCTTGGGCTATATGTTGGAAGAATGGTTATGGATGTGTTGGTTGGATTATTAGTGGAACGAGTCTAGGATCGCTTGGTGGGGCGAAAATGTTCGATCCTCTCGTCATACCTACTTGGTGTCTGCATGTCACGGACAACCTGTATTGCACAGGGTTTGGTCTCCTCGAACGGGTACTCCGGGGCACCGGGACCGTTCGGCCATGGAGGAGACAATTGGGTAACGCGTCTTGGGCGCGGTGCCAGCGGTTGGAATCGATCCAGGTGGGTTAGCTACTTAGCGCTGTTTCGAGGAGAACCGTATTTGATCAGTCCGATCAAAGTCCTTTATGGCTTGGCCAGTGACTTCATATAGTATAGTGTTGGCTTGTTTTTCTTTTGTTGGTTTGGCTTTCGTGTAGGCGCGGCCACCTTGCCTCGGCAAGAGTGTGCACTGTGAGATTTGGATTGTAAGTATTGGTTGAGGATGGATATTGAGGCTTGGTTGATGGTTCGACATGTTATCGTGTTGCTTGGACTTGAGCAGGACGGTTTGCATGCTAGTTTCCCTCGAGTTGCTTATATATTTGCTTGTCGTTTGGTTTGAGTTGAGTGCTTGCATGCTTAAACTGCTTTACAGCTTTCCTTAACATGTCATCCCTATGCCATGAAATGAATCTAGGATTCAACTAGAAAGATCACCATATAACTGTTTGCATTCACTATTTTACTTAGTGTCGGCTTAGGCGAGTGGGTTACCCCGCTCACCAGTACGGTTGTGTACTGACCCACGTTTGTAGGCATTATTTCAGGTACGCAGGCGTAGTGGCGCTGCTTGGATATACGGGACATGATGTATGAACTGTAAGTACCTTTGTGGGCTAGAGAAAAGAGCAAGAGTATTTCATCGCCTTCGTGGCATCGCCTTCGTGGCCTTGTCTTCGATGAGGCATTTCATTTGACCCTATCATGAGCTTCGCTACGTATTACTCTGATTGTGTGCTTGGTACACAATACTTGACTTCCGCTGCAACTTAGTTGTTTCAATGATAACATTTGGTGTTTGACAACATCGCCTTGTACGAGCGCAACTCCAGGCTCGTACGGCATCACGTCCCGATGAGAACGATAGTCCTGCGGGAGAGCTGTAAACGTGGTGATTCACGTTCAGCGGGGACTATTGAGCTTGCGGGAGATTGGGGCATGACAGATGCCTCCCTCGTGCGTGCTAAGGCATCAAGATCACTCCGAAGCAGCGTTGCATCCGGAACTGAAGCACATATACAAGACATAATGTTGGAACTTGCCTGAACATTCGCATGTACAATTATTCCATAATTGTAGCCACTTGGCATGCTTTTACTGTTTCAGAGAGAGAGCCTTGAGCGACTTGTAATCTCGGCTATACGTCGCCTGTAACACTTGTTTATATCAATAAAAGAGTTGCTTTACTTCTACTTGTGTTATTTAATGCTTCTGCGATATTATCAACTCAGTGAACTTGTTACCGATCGCCTATGCGTTCATGACTCCGCTGCACTCGGACAATCTGTACGACTCTGTGGCTTAGAACTCTTACCGCCAGCCAATGAACCACGATCTTGCACGAGCGTGGCTCATGCTCGTGCGACATCACTCCCGGATGGGTCAAAGCGATCGTTCCGCGGGAGCGCTGGAGAGGTAATTCTCGCCTAGCGGGAACGGCCGATTTGCCTGCGGGAGATCGGGGCATGACAAAATGGTATCAGAGTCTGGCTTCTACGCCTTTGGACTTTATTTTGATATCTCTGTTTCGAAAGCTCGTTTGTGGGTTATGTGCACGCTCTCTCTCAATGCCTCAATAGAATGTTCCAACAATAAGTCTAGATACTTTCAAAATGCGTTTTGAATGATATGAATGCTTGTATGAATCATGATGCGAGTGGCCTTTGTGCCAACCTGTACGAGACCCTTAAGAGTATCGCAGTAGCTTATCCGATTTCACTAACTCTAAGTTTGGTTGAATGCATATGTTTGTGGGACGCCTTGAACTTGTGCACGATCCAAGACTCAAGAAAAGGTGAAACTCGAGTGCTAAGACTTCGCTATCGTCGAGTTGGTAAAGTGCATATATTGGAGGGGCACTTCGAGTATGTGTACGATCCAGACTCGCGATATGCCGATCTCGATGCTAGTGCAAGTGAATATCCAAATAAACAAGTACAACGACTTGTGTAGGTTTGTCTCAGCCTTGTATCGTTAAATCAAAGTTGATTGAAACGTACTGCTTGTCCTCAGTAAGTCTCGAGGACGAGACTTTTTCTGAGTTGGGTAGGATGTAACACCCCGTTCCGCTCAAGCGGACTGCCGATTCAAACGGCAAAAGTGCAATGTCCCGACCCGCTTTGCTCAGGCAAGAATACTTCTTTGAGGCAAAGGATATCCAAGACTTGTCCCTACAGGAATCAGCTTAGGATTTCAGAGGCTCGCTTGACGTATCGCTCTACCGAGGCAAATTATCGCTAAGGTGGGTGGCTACGGTGAACTTGTCTTTGCTTAGCCAGCACACATAAAATGTGGAATGATACATGCTAGTCGCTAGGTGAATCACCCCCTGCATGCTAATAAGAATCCAACGCACCTAGCTAAGGGAATAATCCCAACTTGTATTGCTTATGCTAGAACATGGAAATGAAACATGCTTATAAATATGTTCAGACCCTCGCATGCTACCCTAGAACGTGTCACTCGGGAAGTTCCCTAACGAACTCACTCCTCAGCTTACCTTCGGGCCCGAGCTAACGTGAATACTTGTGTTTATACAAATGCATGCTTGTCTGCTTGTATGTTGCCTTGTTTTTATCCAAACTCCGAGAGACTACTAAGTAGTCGTTCCGTGCCTGAATGAACCTGCAAGTATCCGGGACCGTTAGGTCACCAAAGGCAGCCCCGAACCAGGGGAATGCATCAAGGCAAAGTGAATATTGTACTGGGATCACATCAAATTTACCTTTGAACGAGAATCCTGTCCAAGCTCGTTCATAGTGGATTGTACTCGTGTTATTAATTGTACTCGTGTTATTGATTGTATTGTGGAAGATGTGAATTGGATAACCCTAAAGATCCTGACCTGCATGTCGCGGACAACTCGAAAATGAGGTATTGATTATTTGAGTTCCGCGGACGGTCACCGGGGCATTGGGGCCGATCCGATCCGGACGGAACGTATGCATAGTCGTATGTTACCCGACAAAGTGTTATGCAGCGGGGCTCGCCACCCGCGTTGCACGTCACCTTGCCCTGAGACTATAAACTGTCCATAATGGCTATGCCAGCGACTCATGTTCATATAGATAAGACATCCTCGCTTAGCGGCTATCCGCGTGCGAGTCATTGCATCGCATCGAAAGAACAACTGAACACCTGAACGATTATGTTATAACGACTCTCATGTTTGCATATTTAATGCCTCCTGAATGTTTATACATGCCCGTGCTTAAATTAACTTGTTTGCCTTGGACAGGGAAGGTAAAATGGTAAGTTGGTAAGTCTCGCCGTGTTTCCTCTCATGTCGTACGTCGCACTGCCACACGAGTTAGGCTATTCAAATCTTGCATGAAACTGATCCTAAGGCAACTAGAAAGACAACTTAATAGTTGGTGCACGGAACCTATATTACGTGTTTGGATTTGTCGAGCGGGCGAGTAGCCTCCCCACCAGTGCATTCAATGTACTGATAACCCACCATATCGTTTGCAGGGTACGGGAGAACCTTGTTCGGTGCGGATGCCTCCTTCGTGCGTGCTAAGGCGTGAAGATCACTCCGAAGCAGCGTTGCATCCGGAACTGAAGCACATATACAAGACATAATGTTGGAACTTGCCTGAACATTCGCTTGTACAATCATTCCACAATTGTAGCCACTTGGCACGTTTTTACTGTTTCAGAGAGAGAGGCTTGAGCGACTTGTAATCTCAGCTATACGCCGCCTATAACACTTGTTTATATCAATAAAAGAGTTGCTTTACTTCTACTTGTGTTATTCAATGCTTCTGCGATATTGTCAACTCAGTGAACTTGTTACCGATCGCCTATGCATTCATGACTCCACTACACTCGAATAATCTGTGCGACTCTGTGGCTTAGAACTCTTACTGCCAGCCAATAAACCACGGCCTTGTATGGGCGTGGCTTACGCTCGTGCGGCATCACGCCCGGATGGGTCAAAGCGATCATTCCACGGGAGTGCTGGCGAGGTGATTCTCACCTAGCGGGAACAGCCGATTTGCCTGCGGGAGATCGGGGCGTGACAGATAGCATTCTACTATCGATGATATAGTATAGGCTAGATGTACCACGTACTTGTGTCCGATCATCTGGGTGTAGGTCGTGACATGGCGGCTATCCCCGTATGGCGCTCCCAAATACCACGACTCGCCGTCCCCGCCATAGTCACAGCAGTTGGCTCTACCCCAAACGTGCATGCTCGTCGTTCGGTCGTCTCGCTCCTTGCAATGCCCTGCCATCCCGCAATTGGCGCGTCTCCACCCTTCTAGCCACCGTGTGCTCGGTCGACATCTTTTTGCCGTTAACCCCACCTTGCCCCCGCTTTTGACGTGTTACCGTCATCCACCCACCTCCCTCCACCCTTCTTCCATGATGTACGGGTCCACCCTCGTCCTCCCGTGCCTCCGGGCGATCAGAGACTTGCCTAGGATCCCAGGCAATTGCCAGGAAGTAGTCATATTCGTTCAAAAAAAGATGTGGTGCCCCGTTCCCCCTATTCGGGGAGCGCGACTAAGAAATACAAGATGGTATCGTTCGATCGGGATAGATTGAAACAAGAACCCATCCTCGTTATGGATTTGCTTCTTCGGAATCGATTTTCATATTCAGTGGACCGTGCCCCCGGGATCGACTTAGTGGCAGAGTCAG
Organism: Iris macrosiphon; assembly: GCA_036927795.1. NCBI lineage: Eukaryota > Viridiplantae > Streptophyta > Magnoliopsida > Asparagales > Iridaceae > Iris > Iris macrosiphon. Next base: position 132,323 of record JAYESA010000381.1, read on the forward strand.
GAGGGACCTCTCCTCTACATCTTTTGTTGCCTAGTTTTCGCTATCGCTTATTGCTTTCGTGCCTTGAGTTGGCTTTCGGATTTGCTTGCGTTTTCTTGAACGGTTTCGATGTATTTTATTATTTTTGTTCGTTGAACTGCACTTCAATTCCGATCTTAGAAATAGTGGAAGAGGTATTGATCAGCTGTTCGTGGCAGTGTAGGTGAACGAGCAGTAGACGACGCGCGAGCGGAGTCCTGAAGCACCTCTTTCCTTCTCCCTTCCAACCAACTAAGTGAGTGGCTTATATTCGATTCAGTTGGCCCTTCTTCCAGTCTTCACACCTAAAAATCTTGCATTCTTGTTTGCCCCGATCAGACGATACAAAGTAATAACTAAAAGATGTCAAGATAAAAAGGGAATAAACTTGGATTATTATGCTTGTCAATCAAACTTGTGAACGGATACTTATTGGCATGCTTGTTTGTTTGAAATGTTCATCATATGCATAAATAAAAGTTAGAATGTATACTTCTTCTTTAAATTGTGCTATGTATAGAACTCATCCTGAATGCAATAAACTGAACAGGGAGACTATGCAAAATGAATCATGAAATGCTGCTTGTCTTGTACTCATATTGCCTCAATGCATCAAATGATAACTTAACATGAACGTTGTTTGATTACGGACAACTTGTGCACAAGGTCAATGGTTCCTGCGGACGGTCGATGGGGTACTGGCACCGATCTGATCCGGGCGGAACCCAACGTTTAGTCTCACGTGATTGACGGGATGCTTGCAGCGCACCACGTATTTTTATTGCATACCATCCTCGTCAATGACTATTGTCCTTTATGGCTTCTTGCCAGTGATCGCCACGTATATTTAAACCTGTTGTAAGCTAACTTGTGTCTTCGTGGCAGGGAGGGACATGAAAAGTATTGTGCAGGTGGTTCAGACGGGCAGGTAAAAGTCACAGAATGATGGCAAGTTCATTTCAGTAGTTTTATCATATATGACTGCTTGTAAAATAAACTAAGGCAAGATAGAAAGACCACAAATAATAAGCATGCTTCATATAAACAACATATTGATTGGTATAGTTGGGTTAGCTCGCCTTCACCAGTATATTTCGATGTACTGACCCTCGTTGAAACATGTTCCCCGCACTAAGGAGAGCCGAGCGAGGAGCTGAAGTTATCTTCCCGATCCAGTCCAGCTGTAGGCGCGTCCTGAGCGTGCCATCTTTTGAAGCATTTTGAAGCAAGAGCTAGCAACCCAAAAAAAAAATAATGTAGCTCAGAGGGAAAGCCGTCATCCCTCCAGGAGGTCTTATATTTTGAAGTTTAGTAAAGGGATGTAATGTACATGACTGCTATCTCATTTTGTGTCAACACTTTTGTAAGCCCATGCGGCAATTAGCTGACTCGTTCAAGAGTTTATAATAGATGTTCATTATCAATAAAGAGAACTTTTTCATGTTCCAATGTGTTTCAATTTATCTGCATACTCTGAATATGTGCTCGCTATGCGAAATAACTTAGCCTTGTGCGGTGCGCAACCTAGGCCCGCACGGCGTCACGTCCGGGGGATGACTATCGATTCCACGGAATCGGTGCGTGACATAATGGTATCAGCTACGAGTTTGGTGAGTGATTTCAATTGTAATATCTTTATTTTCTTCTTGAGTGTGGTGAGGGGGTTGAACTTATTAGGACAAATGGTTCAATATTGGTTCTTTTCAATCTTGTAATTTCATCTAAGTTATATAGATTAAAATTTGTCCAAGTGACGTAGTCACCATCATATACATTGTCTTTGATCTGTGCTTGGTGTTCGTTTGATTGGTTGGTTATCTCAGATGGGCTGGCAAAGCTTCCGCGCACCCAACAATAAGAACCCATGTTAAATTTTCTTCTAGGGACCAAAAGTATACTAGGACACAACCAAAAAATGTGTCGTGTCCGTGTAGCGTTTCTCTATTATTTACCTGGACACGTTTGGCCTTGACGTAGCTGGTGTCGCCGATGGGGACTTTAGAAATTAAATTTTGTTGTTTATGTGAGCTTGTGCTCTATCCAGCAAAAACCAATAGAAACATTCTTGAATTTAAAGTACACTTTTACCACCACAACATTGAATAGTTTTTCCGTTTAAGACATGTAATTCATTAAAGTTGTAAAACTTTATGTTTACCAAATTATTCTTATAATATACACACTTATTTTTAAAAGTAAAAATGGTGTTATCAAAAATAAATTGCTATCATTTTGGCCACCAAGAACCAAACTAAAGAACTCTAATATACATGATAACCACTGCACAACAAATCTTTTGTGTTAATTATGGCCTATGGTACATACTAATTATATTTTAGATAGAACTCTATGTTGGTGCTCATATAATATTTCGGTACTACACCCAGCCTGCTCTGAGCAAGGCTGTCCCTGTCCTTGAAACCAAAAGGCCAGACAAATAAGTGATTACCATTTTTATATTTGGGAGAGAAGAATAGTGTAGGTATTTGACTTATATCCTACAAGCGTAGAGGGGGAGAAAAATATATTAAAATAAAGTCTTTCGCTAAAAAAAATATATTTTTGATTATGTGTTGGCTTATTTTCAACTTGATACCCTCAACTATCTTTGTTTTTCAACTTAATACATTAAACTTTTTTACTCAACCATCAATATTTTCAACCTTATAACCTAAAAAAAAAAAAAACTACTCTGCTCCCCTCCTCTCCTCTCCTCTCCTCTCCCCCCCCCCCCCCTCTCTCTCTCTCTCTCTCTCTCTCTCTCTTTGGCAGTAGCGACGGCAATAATAGTGGCAACGGTAGCATCAATGACATGATAAGGGACGCGGGAGGGGGCGGACGACAGGAGGGGTGGGGGAAGAAAGAGAGAGAGAGAGAGAGATGAGGGAAGATCATTTTTGGTATTTTTTCGGGTATCAAATTGTTGATTAAAAAGATTTAGGATAGCAATTTAAAAAATATAAATAGTTAACGGTATAAAGTCGTAAATAAGCCTTATTGTTAGCAATTTCTATGATCATATTTACACTAACTAGATTGACAAGTCATTATGCTCCTTATCTCTTAAGCCATGATATCCTATTCATTGGAATGACGGATGTGTTGTAATTTGGGATAAAATCGAATGTTGATGTCCTTATCTTTATTTATCCCTATCTACAACCACATATATCTATTTATTTGCATTTAACTTGTTCCAATACATACCATGAACATAGCAGTGTTTTCTGCAATATCTTTTTGATGGACAATCTTAAAATGGTAGCAGAGATGCTATACTTGATTGATTGTGCATTTCACTTTTGGTTAATATTATAACAATTGCTTATGGTTAGTTTGGATTGAGATCATTGTTTATGGTGTTGCTAGTCTAGTATTTTACTAAGAAATCAACCAGTTTCCTATTTCGGATCAAGTGATTGGTATCGGATCATAGAGATAATTCTACTTTATATTAGTATTTTTATATTGACCCAGAATTGATCATCTTCATTAGATGGGTTCTAGGTATGTGTTATCTTCATTAGATGGTTTTAAAGGTTGCACTAAAATCCAATAATAAACCATAATAAATTATTATTTTAATGAAAGTTTGCGTCAACCATTGGTAGACAGAGATTAAACGGCTTTTCATGATATCCCTCTCCAACAAAAAGTAATAGTAAAAGTTCTGAATTATGGTGTGATCTATTTATTTATACATATGTGTACTGCATCATGTCAATATATTATACTATGATATTAGATGGAATACAGGCATATAATCTGATTTAGGCAAACTTGATTAACATATTTTCAAGGTGTTGTTGCTGAAATTCCTTCTGAATTATGGTTACTTACTTCTATCCAATTGTATTCGGTAAAAAAGTAAAGTAAAGTTTCCTTTGTGCTTGGTCTGTAAATATTTGACTGATTTGTTTTGACATATTTATCAAGAAATATATGCTTATCTAATATAACTCGATGTTCCATTTTTTTGGAAGGTCCAAATTTCTTGATTGACAGTGCACGCATGAGTATCTATAGATCATGGTGCAATAAGTAAATGTTAATTTGGAAGGCTGAACTTATCCAGTAAATCCAATAACTTATATATATGTTGGATTTATCAAATCTTTTCAACTAAAATACAACAAATCCATTATTGTTGTTTATAAGTAATAAAAATTATTTCGTTTTTGTGGTACGAAAATGTAATACAATCCAAATTATTTCGTTACATACTACGTTGAACCAAATTCTCAATCCTAAGAGTCCATTGTGAGCTAGAAACCTAATGATCCCAAAACTTTTAAACTGTGGCATGATCGACCGAGACACCCGGAGACAATGATAATAAGAATTATCAAAACTAATTCGTGTGGTCATCTCTTAGCAAATGGCAACAAAACTAATGGTTAAGTAGGTTTCCTTAACATGAAAAAAAATTGTTTCTAAACCATCAGTACTGAAGATTGTATCTGAATAACCAACAAATAGCTTAGTTTTATTTATTTAAAATTATATTATTTTGTATTTTTTATTTGAAACTATAGCTTGAGCATCTATGCATTAGGAATTTATATGACTATCTCCTTAGTTATTAAATCTTTTAGACATGATATCTTGAACGTAATTTTTTTTTATGATCTATCACTTTGACAAGACATAATTCTCGCCGTTAGGGGGAGATGGAGGAAGATAAATGCCTTCTTCCAGAAGAAGGTTATGAATTATCATTCTGGAAGAACGTCGTAAAGCATCGTTCCAGAGGAACATATCATAGCATACTTCCATCTTATATTTATCCCTTATATTTTATTGAAATGAATTATTAGATGATTACTTGATGAATTTAATAATGCTGCATAAATAGCTATACCAACTATGAATGTACCTTCTAGAATGGAAGCAAATATCAAAAGAACTAAATAAAGGTATTAAATGTATTGGTTTTATATTCAGAAGAAGAGACTGAATAATATAAACACACCCTAAATTCTCTTGAAGTAGCAACTCCCGAAGAAACATTTTCTTTTAATGAACATTTTATGACAGTCCAAAAGATGTCATGAACCAAAGATTCAATTTCTCAAAGTATATCGCTCCGGTCGAGGATATATCTCAGAACCCAGAAGAGACTGAGAAAGTGGTACTGGTACCCAAAAAATATATATTTTAAACATATTAAGAAGAAATTTTTGGAATCAAGAAGAATTTGTTAAAGATGACATTATCAAATGAGATTAGAAGGGTGATGAAAATAAATGATAATACTAGACCACGAATAATCCTTCAATGTTAAGGATAATGAAAAGATTTGATACCACTCGCACAAATGTGGAGTATTCGGTATTATAGTACAAAATCCAAAAGGAAGGAAACTCGTAGGTTTAAATAGGTGATTATAAAAAAATAATAAAGAGATCCAAATGAATAGAGCAATGTGGATTCTCGAAATGACTATGAGTAGACTATGAAGAAATATATTCTCTGATCATGATAACCTAGACGATAAGATATACATGGAATCCCCGTAGGATTTAAAATCTTCAGGTATATCGTTGAAGGATTTAAAATTACCATGCTATTCCCGAAGGATATGCAAAATAAGTCATATATGGACTAAAACTATCCGGAAGAATGTGATAGACTCATTGAGTATCTGTCTAAAAATAATATAATAATGATCCTAAAAATATCATATCATATTTGTGAAGAAATCTATGAATGGATTTATCAAAACAACCGTCTATATAATATCTCTTGAAGAGATTAAAGTATCTCCTGAAGAGAAGATCTCCTAAAGAGATATTCTTCTTAAGAGATAGGAAATATGACAATATCTCTCGAAGAGATTGAAAATAAAATATCTCCTAAAAAGATATAAGTCTCGAGAAGAGATCTTATATAATCTCCTGAAGAGATAATCTCTAGAAGGGATCTACTATAATCTTCTGAAGATAGAATATTAATCTCTTGGAGAGAGAATCTCCTGTAGAGATAAATCTCCAGAAGATCTTTGTAAAGATGATCTCCTGAAGAGATTTAATATGAGTAGTTATCATTACTCAGTATACCTATAATGGCCAGGTTAATGGGGTACATTATGATCGAAATAATAAAAGAACATGTTCTAGGTCTAGTTCATTATTTAAAGAATATTAATTCTTTAATTCACTTAACATAATATATTTATGTGAACCTGCTGATATGCACCTATAAAATATGTTTTTATAAATAATTGCTACAAATAAAAAGTCTTATTTTACAATGGAAACATCACAAATAATCGCTACAAATAAAAGAGTTTTGGAGAAGTGTGACGAAGAAGGTCTAGTTAGCGGACGACCACTTTATTTTTTTGACGATTTGAATCCAAGGTAAAGTTGTTGTTTTTTAGAGTGCGCTTCAAAACGACGTAATGTTGCTGCCAAGCTGAATGACAAACATTTTTTTATGTTGCAGTGACTTATGCGGGGGACTTTATAACCCACGTGGCTTGTGGCTTGGGGGAGATTGGTGTTTCTTAGGACAGATCTCTTATTGCAGTGTTTTGATGACTATCACCCAAGAAATGATATTAGGGACCTCTCCTTCATAAACGTGAAATCTATGAAATAAACATGGAAGAAGGCCAATTTTTCAGTCCACATATGAACTATTTATAGAGGCGACGCCTCTTACAACCTTCCACGAAACCACTTCACAGGATCGGACTTAAGCAGATTGACCGCTAGTAGTGGAAGAAACACCCACGTTCTCCTCCTTATTTCTTGGCAGATAGGATATCATGGCCTCTTAAATACTGCTTAGTTAGTTCACAACATTGTTATGTTGTTCTACATGCGTGTTTGTTCTGAGGGACTGTCAGTTTTGAAGACCGACTATTTCAATGGACTGTTATTCCACAAGACAACATATTATGCAAATTTTCTCATTTTAAGTGCAAACAAACATCTTACTAATATTTAATGAATATTAGGAGACTAAAATATATTAATATAGTATCATATTTCTTAATTAGTTATTAAGAAATATAACATCAAAATAATTAAATAATATTAGGTCATTTGAATTTTTATACTTATATCCTTCAAAGTGCTCAGTTTACTTTTTCAAGAGAATTAGTTGAAGAATATTTTAATGAGTGTACTTAATTTGTATTTTTACGAGTATTATTTAGTATGGGCATATAGATAGCTAGATGTGTTTCGAATAAGCGAGTTTAAATAAATAGAAGGAAACTATTGTTGATAATGTAATTATTTTGTTCGTTTTTATGTTATAGTTTTCTTTACCATGACATATTAAATAATTGAAATGAAATTTTGCTTACAAAATATGGTAATTTTTCTTTTAATACTTTCCGATTTGATTGAGAGATGGATTCATGTTCCATTGATGGGATTAGATACAAGCCATGGTAAAATTACCGTCAAACTAGATCGTGGTAGAGTGAGATTCAATAAGGTTTATGAAAATTCGTACTTGAATCCCAACAACTAGATATAAAAAAACCACAAGAATATTGAATTCCAATAAATTTTATGACAAAATTGATAATATTTCAAATAACTGTACTATACATTTTGTTGTTGTTGTTGTTTTTTTTTTTTTTTGAGATGTCCGACGATACGCACGAGACTTTGTACACGCTGCGTTGCATGCCATTTGGGTCCACTGTCCTACACCTCCTCCGACAGTTTGATCTCGTGACCGTCCGCGCCTAGTCATGGAGGTTATACCTCTTCTCACCGATCACAAGAGCCAGTTGAGTTCGGTACTATACATTTTGTTGTTGAAGTCACGTCCACTTGCGATACCAAAAAAGTGAAAAAAATAAGTTTTGATATTATTAAAAAGTATATAAAAATTTAATTTATATTAAAATAGTTTAAATACATTTTAAATATATTATTTTCATAGACAAAATTTTAAATTTTGGGATATATGTGATAACGATATATATTTCAAGAAAGAATTATTTTGGTCAACCATTCAAAATTTCGAAATAAATGAACGCCATTGACATCCATAACTATAAATCACTCGTTTGTTAAAATTAAAATTAACATTAATAATAATAATAATTATTATTATAATAATAATATTAGCCTATATTTTAATGTTAATGTTAATATTAATATTAATGTGCTGGAATGGATCCACATAGAGGGTTCCATAGGCATATCCGAGAGGTGCAAAGCTCCGCTGGACCGAGTCTTGCACGATGGCGAAACCAAGTGCAATAGGAAGCCGAGTAGCACTTGTGCAGACTTGAAGTTGGTTGGATTGTAAGCATTTCTATTCCAGATAAAATATTTTTCAAATGTGTCATTCATTTTAGAATTCAAATAGATATTGCTGAGATACCAGGAAATAAACATTTAAGAAATCCAAAATTTCAAATTTAAGAAGTCACGTAATTAAAAATTAAAATATAAATAAATTTAACTATGTAATATTATTAAATTATAAACAAATATCTCTTCTAACTCACGTGGTTAAGGTGAGAAGTATTCTCTCTGGTTGGCTGGGTTCGAATTCTTGAATAATTATTTATAACAAAATTTATTTTTTTTAAGAATTTTTTTACGTAATATTAACTTTTTTAAAATAATTAATTGATGATATACATACGGCTTAAACGACTCAATTTTGAGCCATTTCCAACCCCCCTTATATTAGTAGAGATATGTACTCACATAAAAATAAAATAAAATAAAAATCGTAGTTTGATCCTGAAACCGTCCGCCTAGCAAGAGAGTTTATACCTCTTCTGACTGACCACAAGAGCCAGTTGAGTTCGGTACTATACATTTTGTTGTTAAAGTCACGTCCACTTGCATTACAAAAAAGTGGAAAAAAAATATTTTTTCTGATATTATTTGCAAATATATAAAAATAGTTTAAATATATTTTAAATATATAATTTTCATAGACAAAATTTTAAATTTTGGGATATATGTGGTAACGATATATAATTGAAGAAAGAATTATTTTGGTCAACCATTCAAAATTTCGAAATAAATGAACGCCCCATAATTATAAATCACCCGTTTAGGAATCTTATTAGATTAACTATTCAAGAAAGAATACATTTATGACCGTTGCGTGAGAATATGACCATCTACAGCCTTTCCCCTCTCTTCTCCTCTGCTCTCCAGCCTTTCCCCTCTCTTCACCGCCTCCTACTACTACAAACAAACAAGAGATCCCCTCTCTCCTCCGAGCGATCACGACGAGGGAGTACGAGAAGAAGGAAGGGGTCCCCAGGAACGAGGTCGCCAGCGATCCCTCCGTCGCCTCGAGGTCCGAGGAAGGAGAAGGCTGAAAGTATGTGATTGCTATTTTTAGTATTTTCTTGCTTTCTATTTTTGGGGTTTTTCTTTGATTGATTTGATTTGATTTGATTTGATTAATCAGAGGCATACTCCCTCCCTCCTCGGAAAATCTGAAGCAAGCAAAAGCAAAAGCCGGTCATGGGGGCCGATGGTTCTGTGCCGGCTCCGGTGATGTATGTTTTCTTGCAGGTATAAAACCCCTTCTTCTTATTAGTATGTGTTTTATTTATTTGGTTTCTGCCGTTAGATATAGTTTCCCCTGTTCTAACAACTCAGAGATTACTGATTGAACATAAGAGACACATTGAAAATTGTTACCCCCAAATTCTCAATACATCATCTGACAAGATGTTGCTAAATAAAAATTCCACTTTCGAAAATTGTTTTTTTTTTTTTTTTTCATTGTTCATATCATGTAAAAAATAACTGCTGTGTTTATATTTTGCTAGTTGAATGCTTCAAGTTTCATGGTTGAATGAACATAAACCCCTGTAGCATTCTTCAAAGTTTAATCAATCACTGGGCTGAAGTTACAATGATTGATTTTATATGTTTCTTTTTTAAACTTTGGATTGGGGTTCTATGGAAAAAAAGGTTGAACTATTATTATCTTCTTCTTTTTGTGTGTGTGCGCGCGGTTGTGTATAATGGGTTTAACTTAATGCCACTAAGAGAAAAAAAAAGATTGCTTTGCATGTAATTTTCATGTATATTTTATGTTCCAAAACTCCATTTTTGAAGTGTAATTTCGAAAATATACCACGATTCCACATCTATATTCTTTTTTTTAACTATCCTTCTACATTATTATCCAAATATTCTTGTCAAAACCGTAGTTTCGAAATCGTTCTACGATTTGACTTCTACAGGTTTTCAAGCGTCCTTCTACATTATGTTCACAACACTTCTTAAGGGTTGTTTCGAAATCTATTTACGATTTGACTTCTATCTTTTCAACTATCTTTTTTCATTGCATTCCAAAACATCGCTTCCAAATCCGTAGTTTCGGAATATTTCTACCATTTAACTCCTATATGTTTTTCAAATCTTCCTTCTACATTATGTTCAAATTCACTTAAGCATAGGTTCGAAATCTTTCGAACTTCTATATGTTTTTCAACTATCCATTTACGTTACGTTCCTAAACTCTAATTCTAAAGTGTAATTTCAAAATTATGCTACAATTAGGCTTTCATATGATTATTAACTATTCATCTACATTATCTTCCAAAACTTTATTTCTAAATAGTAAAATCTTTCTATGATTACAATTCTATATGAGTTTCAAGCATTCTTGACATTATGCTCAAAAACTTCATTTCTTAAGCGTAGTTCCGAAATATTTCTACGATTTGACCCCTAAATGATTTTCAAGCGTCATTCTACATTATGTTCAAACCTTCACTTCTTATAGTTTCGATACGTTTCTATCATTAAACTTCTATATGTTTTCAACTAGCCTTTTACATTATGTTTCAAAACTTTATTTCCAAATCGTAGTTTCGATATCCTTTTGCCATTCAAATTTTATAGGTTTTTCAACTATCCTTTAACATTATTTTTCGAAACTTCACTTACAAATCGTAGTTTTGAAATCTTTCTATGAGTCAACTTCTACAATTAACATATGACCCCTATATCATTTTTAAGCATTCTTCTATATTATTTTCAAAATTCACTTCTTAGGCGTAGTTTTGTTGTCTTTCCACCATTTGACTTCTATATATTTTTCAACTATGCTTTTACATTATGTTCCAAAACTTTATTTTCGAATTGTAGTTTCGAAATCTTTCTATGACTTGACTTCTAGAACTATCATTTGTCATTATGTTCAAAAACTATCACTTCAAAATCATAAAATCGATATCTTTCTCCAATTTAACATCCATATGATTTTCATGTATACTTCTTATAAATTGTATTCGAAAAGTCCACTTTGAAGGGTAATTTCGAAATATGCTACAATTTGATTTAGCTTATTTCTTTTTCAACTTCTACATTATTATCAAGAAATTCAATCATAACTTCTAGTTTCGAAATCTTTCTACGATTTAACTTTTATATGTTTTTCAAGCGTCCTTCTACGTTATGTTCACAACATCACTTCATAAGCGCGGTTTCAAAATCGATTTACGATTTGACATATCTTTTCAACTATCATTTTGTCCTTCCAAATTTTATTTTCGGATTTTTCTACAATTTAACTTCTATATATTTTTAAGGATCCTTCTGCATTATGTTCACAACTTCACCTCATAAGCGTGGTTTCGAAATTGATTTACGATTTGACTTATATCTTTTCAACTATCATTTGTCCTTTTACTCCAAAACTTCATTTCCAAATTATATTTTCGAAATCTTTCTACGATTTAACTTCTATATGTTATCTTTCTACGATTTAACTTCTATTTATTTTTCAATTATCCTTTTATATTACTTTCCTAAACTATAATCCAAAATTATAGTTTTGAAATCTTTCTACCATTTGTCTTTTATATGTTTTTCAACTATCACTATACATTATGTTCCAAAACTTTATTTCCAAAGCATATTTTCGATATATTTCTAGCATTTGGCTTCTATATGTTTTTCAACTATCATTTTACATTATGTTCCAAAGCTATAATTCCAAAGTATAGTTACGATATCTTTCTATTTTTTGACTTCTAAATATATTTTCAACTATCCTTTTATATTATTATGTTCCAAAAACTCAACTTTCGAAGTATAATTTCAAAATTATGCCCCGATTTGACTTCTATATATATTTTCAACCATTCATCTATATTATTCCCACAACTCAATTCTAAATCGTAGTTTCGAAGTCTTTCTACGATTTGACTTCTATATGTTTTTCAAGCATCATCTACATTTTGTTCACGAGACTTCACTTAATAAACAGTTTCAAAATCTACCTCCGTTTTGACTTCTATCATTTCAACTAATATTTTTATTGTATTCCAAACTTTAGAAGTAAAGTATTGAACATAATATAGACTCGACGTTTCCTCAAAGATATGTTCAAAAACTTAACTTCTTAGGTGCAGTTCCTAATTTTTTTCCCCTCCGATTTGACCTCTATTTGATTTTTAAGCATCCGTCTGCATTATGTTCAAAACTACAATTCTTAAGTGTAGTTTCAATATCTTTCTATCTTTGGCTTCAGATTGTTTTTCAACTATCATATTTACATTATCTTCCAAAACTTAATTTCCAAAGCGTAGTTTCAATTTCTTTCTATCATTATTTGACTTCTATATTTTTTTGATCTATCATTTTACATTATCTTCCAAAACTTTATTTTTTAAGCATACATAAATATCTTTTTATCATTTGACTTCTATATATTTTTCAACTATCCATTTACATTATAATCCAAAACTTAATTTTCAAATTGCAGTTTCGATATTTTTCTACCATTTGACTTCTTTATGTATTTTTAACTATCCTTTTATATTATGTTCCAAACCTTTATTTTCAAAGAATATGTTTTTCAACTACCCTTTTACATTATAATCCAAAACGTCATTTCCAAATTGTAGTTTCGATATCTTTCTACCATTTGGCTTCTATATATTTTTCAACTATCATTTTACATTATGTCCCAAAACTTTATTTCCAAAACATAGTTACAATATCTTTCCATCATTTGACTTCTATATGTTTTTCAATTATTTTTTACATTAACTTCGAAAACTTTATTTCCAAATCTTTCTTATGTTCGAAAATCTATCTACGTTTTGGCTTCTATCCAAAATCTTCACTTCTTAGGTATCATTGGCTTCAGATTGTTTTTCAACTATCATATTTACATTATCTTCCAAAACTTAATTTCCAAAGCGTAGTTTCAATTTCTTTCTATCATTATTTGACTTCTATATATTTTTGAACTATCATTTTACATTATCTTCCAAAACTTTATTTTTTAAGCATACGTAAAAATATTTTTATCATTTGACTTCTATGTATTTTTTAACTATCCATTTACATTATAATCCAAAACTTATTTTTCAAATTGCAGTTTCGATATTTTTCTACCATTTGACTTCTTTATGTATTTTAACTATCCTTTTTATATTATGTTCCAAACCTTTATTTTCAAAGAATATGTTTTTCAACTACCCTTTTACGTTATAATCCAAAACGTCATTTCCAAATTGTAGTTTCAATATCTTTCTACCATTTGGCTTCTATATATTTTTCAACTATCATTTTACATTATGTCCCAAAACTTTATTTCCAAAACATAGTTACAATATCTTTCCATCATTTGACTTCTATATGTTTTTCAATTATTTTTACATTAACTTCGAAAACTTTATTTCCAAATCTTTCTTATGTTCGAAAATCTATCCACGTTTTGGCTTCTATCCAAAATCTTCACTTCTTAGGTACAATTCTTATGTGTTCAAAACTTTAGAAGTCTACATTATGTTCAAAAACTTCCTTTCTTAAGTATAGTTTCAATATCTTTCTATTATTGGCTTTATATGTTTTTCAACTATCATTTACATTATCTTCCAAAACTTCATTTTTAAAGCGTAGTTTCAGTTTCTTTCTATCATTATTTTACTTCTATAGGTTTTTGAACTATTATTTTACATTATGTACATTATGCTCCAAAATTTTATTTTCAAATCGTAGTTTCGATATCTTTCTTCCATTTGACTTCTATATATATTTCAATTATACTTTTTTTTAACATTATGTACCTTATTTCAAAATCATAGTTTTGGTGTCTTATCATTAGACTTTTATATATTTTTCAACTATCGTTTTATATTATGTTCCAACACTTCACTTTTGAAGTTTAATTTCGAAATTATGCCATCCTTCTATTTTATTATCCAAAAACTCAATTCTAAATCATAGTTTCAAAGTATTTCTACGATTTTACTTCTATATATTTTTCAAGCGTCTATATTATGTTCACAATTTTACTTCAAAAGCGTAGTTTCAAAATCTATCTACGTTTTGACTTATATCATCTCAACTTTTTTTATTATATTGCAAACTTAATAAGTGAAGTTTTGAACATAGTGTAGATTCGAGGTTTCCTCAACGTTATGTTCAAAAACTTTACTTCTTAGGAGCAGTTCCAAATTCTTTCTTAGATTTGACCTCTATTTGATTTTCAAGCATCCATCTCCATTAAGTTCAAAACTTCACTTCTTAAGTGTAGTTTCAATATCTTTCTATCATTGGCTTCCATATGTTTTTCAACTATCGTTTATATTATCTTCCAAAACTTTATTTTCAAATCGTAGTTTCGTTATTTTTCTACCATTTAATTTCTATATGTTTTTACATTATCTTCCAAACTTTATTTCCAAAGCGTAGTTTCAATATCTTTCTATCATTTGAATCTATATGTTTTTCAACAATCCTTTTAAATTATAATCCAAAACATCATTTTCAAATTGTAGTTTCGATATCTTTCTACCATTAGGGAATCTTCATAGAGAAGGGAAGAACAACGCAACGACGATTGAAAGAAACCGTTCATTAAGTCAGGCTTCATTAGCATCATTCAATTCTATCTACTTTTTGACTTCTATCATTTCAACAATCTTTCTTCCATTTGACTTCTACATATATTTCAATAATTCTTTTACATTATGTTCCTCATTTCCAAATCGTATTTCGATGCCTTTCTATCATTTCACTTATATATATTTTTCAACTATCCTTTTATATTATGTTCCAAAACTCCACTTTTGAAGTATAATTTTGAAATTATACGACGATTTGACTTCTATATGGTTTACAACCATCATTCTATATTATTATCCAAAAACTCAATTCTAAATCTTACTTTTGAAGTCTTTCTACGATTTGACTTCTATATGTTTTTCAAGCATCCTCTACATTATGTTCGCAACTTCACTTCATAAGCTTAGTTTCAAAATCTATCTACGTATTGACTTCTACCATTTCAACTAATTTTTTTCATTTTATTCCAAACTTAAGAAGTGAAGATTTGAACATAATGTAGACTCGAGGTTTCCTCGATGTTATGTTCAAAAACTTCACTCAGGTGCAATTCCTAAAACTTTTAAGATTTGATCTCTATTTGATTTTCAAGTGTCCGTCTACATTATGTTCAAACATTCACTTCTTAAGTGTAGTTTCAATATCTTTCTATCATTGGCTTCTATATGTTTTTCAACTATCGTTTACATTATCTTCCAAAACAACATTTCCAATGCGTATATAGTTTCAATTTCTTTCTACCATTTGACTTCTATATGATTTTGAACTATCATTTTATATTATGTTATAAAACTTTATTTTCAAAGCATAACTAAATATATTTCTACAATTTGACTTATATATATTTTTTCAACTACCCTTTTACATTATAATACAAATCTTAATTTTTAAATTATAGTTTCGATATCTTTCTACCATTTGACTTCTATATGTATTTCAATTATTCTTTTATATTATGTTTCAAACTTTATTTTCAAAGTATATATTTTTCAACTATCCTTTTACATTATAATCCAAAACGTCATTTTCAAATTGCGGTTTTGATATATTTCTACCATTTGACTTCCATATATTTTTCAACTATCATTTTACATTATGTTCCAGAACTTTATTTTCAAAGCATTGTTACGATATCTTTCTATCATGACTTGTATATGTTTTTCAACTATTTTTTTTTACATTATCTTCGAAAACTTCCTTTTCGAAATCTTCCAAACTTCATTTTCAAATCATAGTTTCGATATATTTCTACCATTTTACTTCTATATGTTTTTACATTATCTTCAAAAATTTATTTCCAAATCGTAATTTCGATATATTTCAACAATTTGACTTCTATATATTTTTACATTGTCTTCCAAACTTTATTTTCAAATCGTAGTTTCAATATATTTCTACTATTTCCCTTCTTTATGATCATATTCAAAGCATAGTTTCGATATATTTCTATCATTTGACTTATATATATTTTTTACTATCCTTTTACATTAAAATCCAAAATATTATTTTCATATTGTAGTTTCGATATCTTTATACCCTTTGCTTCTAATTGTTTTTGAACTACCGTTTTACATTATGTTCCAAAACTTTATTTCCAATGCATAGTTATGATATCTCTCTATCATTTGACTTTTATTTGTTTTTCAACTATTATTTTATATTATGTTCCAAATCTTTATTTTCAAAGCATCGTTACGATATCTTTCTATCATTTGACTTGTATATGTTTTTCAACTATTTTTTACATTATCTTCGAAAACTTCTTTTCCGAAATCTTCCAAACTTCATTTCCAAATCGTAGTTTCAATATATTTCTACAATTTTACTAATATATATTTTTATATTATCTTCCAAAATTTATTTCGAAATCGTAATTTCGATATATTTCAACAATTTGACTTCTATATATTTTTATATTGTCATCCAAACTTTATTTCCAAATCGTAGTTTCAATATATAAATACCATTTGACTTCTATATGATCATATTCAAAGCATAGTTTCAATATATTTCTATCATTTGACTTCTATATGTTTTTTTTATTATGCTTTTACATTATAATCCAAAATATCATTTCCAAATTGTAGTTTTGATATATTTATACCATTTAGCTTCTATATATTTTTGAACTACCGTTTTATATTATGTTCCAAAACTTTATTTCCAAAGCATAGAGACGATATCTTTCTATCATTTGACTTCTATATATTTTTTCAACTATCTTTTTACATTATAATCCAAAAATTTATTTTTAAATCGTAGTTTTGATATCTTTTTTTTCCATTTAACTTTTATAAGTATTGCAACTATACTTTTTTACGTTATGTTTTAACTATCTTTTTACATTATAAACCAAAAATTTATTTCCAAATCGTAGTTTCGATATCTTTCTTCCATTTGACTTTTATAAGTATTTCAACTATCCTTTTACGTTATCTTCCTCATTTCCAAATCGTAGTTTCGATGTCTTTATATCATTTGACTTCTTTATATTTTTCAACTATCCTTTTATATTTTGTTCCAAACCTCCACATTTTGAAGTATAATTTCAAAATTATGCCCCGATTTGACTTATATAAGTTTTCAACCATCATTTCTAAGATTTGACTTCTATATGTTCATATTCAAAGCATAGTTTCGATATCTTTCTATCATTTGACTTATATATATATATATATATATATATATATATATATATATATATATATATATATATATATATATATATTACTATCCTTTTACATTATAATCCAAAATATCATTTTCATATTGTAGTTTCGATATCTTTATACCCTTTGCTTCTATTTGTTTTTGAACTACAGTTTTACATTATGTTCCAAAACTTTATTTTCAAAGCATAGTTACGATATCTCTCTATCATTCGACTTCTATTTGTTTTTCAACTATCATTTTACATTAAGTTCCAAATCTTTATTTTCAAAGCATTGTTACGATATCTTTCAACTACCGTTTTACATTATTTCCAAAACTTTATTTCCAAAGCATAGTTATGATATATTTCTAACATTTGACTTCTATATGTTTTTTCAAATATCTTTTTACATTATAATCAGAAAATTTATTTTTAAATCGTAGTTTTGATATATTTCTTCCATTTGACTTTTATAAGTATTTCTAGTATCCTATTACGTTATGTTCCTCATTTCGAAATCGTAGTTTCGATTATTTCTTTCATTCGACTTTTATAAGTATTTCATTTTTTTTTACGTTATGTTCCACATTTCCAAATCGTAGTTTCGATGTCTTTCTTCATTAGACTTCTATATATTTTTTAACTATCCTTTTATATTGTGTTAAAAAACTCAATTTAATTTTTAAATTATAGTTTCGATATCTTTCTACCATTTGACTTCTATACGTATTTCAATTATCCTTTTATATTATGTTCCAAAACTTTATTTTCAAAGTATATATTTTTCAACTATCCTTTTACATTATAATCCAAAACTTCATTTTCAAATTGCGGGTTCGATATCTTTCTATCATTTGACTTTTATATATATTTCAACAATTTGACTTATATATGTTTTTACATTGTCTTCCATACTTTATTTCCAAATCGTAGTTTCAATATATTTCTACCATTTGACTTCTTTATGATCATATTCAAAGAATAGTTTCGATATATTTCTATCATTTGACTTATATATATATTTTTTACTATCCTTTTACGTTATAATCCAAAATATCATTTCCAAATTGTAGTTTCGATATATTTCTACCTTTTGGCTTTTATATATTTTTCAACTACCGTTTTAGTTCCAAAACTTTATTTCCAAGCATATTTTCAATATCTTTCTATCATTTGACTTCTATATATTTTTTCAACTATCTTACATTATATTCCAAAATTTTATTTTCAAATCGTAGTTTTGATATCTTTTTTCCATTTAACTTTTAAAAGTATTTCAACTATCCGTTTTAACGTTATGTTTTAACTATCTTTTTACATTATAAACCAAAAATTTATTTCCAAATCGTACTTTCGATATCTTTCTTCCATTTGACTTTTATAAGTATTTCAACTATCCTTTTACGTTATCTTCCTCATTTCCAAATCGTAGTTTCGATGTCTTTATATCATTTGACTTCTTTATATTTTTCAACTATCCTTTTATATTTTGTTCCAAAACTCCACATTTTGAAGTATAATTTCAAAATTATGCCCCGATTTGACTTATATATGTTTTCAACCATCCTTTTTATGATTTGACTTCTATATGTTCATATTCAAAGCGTAGTTTCGATATCATTCTATCATTTGACTTATATATGTTTTCAACTATTTTTTACATTATCTTCGAAAACTTCTTTTCCGAAATCTTCCAAACTTCATTTTCAAATCGTAGTTTCAATATATTTCTACAATTTTACTTCTATATGTTTTTACATTATCTTCCAAAATTTATTTCGAAATCGTAATTTCGATATATTTCAACAATTTGACTTCTATATGTTTTTACATTGTCTTCCAAACTTTATTTCCAAATCGTAGTTTCAATATATTTCTACCATTTGACTTCTATATGTTCATATTCTAAGCATAGTTTCGATATCATTCTATCATTTGACTTATATATATATTTTTTACTATCCTTTTACATTATAATCCAAAGTACCATTTCCATATTGTAGTTTCGATATCTTTATACCATTTGCTTCTATTTGTTTTTGAACTACAGTTTTACATTATGTTCCAAAACTTTATTTCCAAAGCATAGTTATGATATCTCTCTATCATTTGACTTCTATTTGGTTTTCAACTATTATTTTACATTATGTTCCAAATCTTTATTTTCAAAGCATCGTTACGATATCTTTCTATCATTTGACTTGTATATTTTTTCAACTATTTTTTACATTATCTTCGAAAACTTCTTTTCTGAAATCTTCCAAACTTCATTTCCAAATCGTAGTTTCAATATATTTCTACAATTTTACTTCTATATGTTTTTACATTATCTTCCAAAATTTATTTCGAAATCGTAATTTCGATATATTTCAACAATTTGACTTCTATATGTTTTTACATTGTCTTCCAAACTTTATTTCCAAATCGTAGTTTCAATATATTTCTACCATTTGACTTCTATATGACCATATTCAAAGCATAGTTTCAATATATTTCTATCATTTGACTTCTATATATTTTTTTATTATCCTTTTACATTATTATCCAAAATATCATTTTCAAATTGTAGTTTCGATATATTTCTACCATTTGGCTTATATATATTTTTGAACTATATATAAGTATTTCAACTATCCTTTTACGTTATCTTCCTCATTTCCAAATCGTAGTTTCGATATTTTTATATCATTTAAACTTCTTTATATTTTTCAACTATCCTTTTATATTTTGTTCAAAAACTCCACATTTTGAAGTATAATTTCAAAATTATGCCCCGATTTGAATTTTATATATTTTCAACTATCCTTTTACATTATAATCCAAAATATTATTTCCAAATTGTAGTTTTGATATTTTTCTACCATTTGGCTTCTATATGTTTTTCAACTACCGTTTTACATTATTTCCAAAACTTTATTTCCAAATCATAGTTATGATATCTTTCTAACATTTGACTTCTATATATTTTTTCAAATATGTTTTTAGATTATAATCCAAAAATTTATTGTCAAATAGTAGTTTTGATATATTTCTTCCATTTGACTTTTATAAGTATTTCAAGTATCCTATTACGTTATGTTCCTCATTTCGAAATCCTAGTTTCGATTTATTTCTTTCATTTGACTTTTATAAGTATTTCATTTTTTTTTTTATATGTTCCACATTTCCAAATCGTAGTTTCGATGTCTTTCTACATTAGACTTCTATATATTTTTTAACTATCCTTTTATATTGTGTTAAAAAACTCCACTTAATTTTTAAATTATTGTTTCGATTTCTTTCTACCATTTGACTTCTATATGTATTTCAATTATCCTTTTATATTATGTTCCAAAACTTTATTTTCAAAGTATATGTTTTTCAACTATCCTTTTACATTATAATCCAAAACTTCATTTTCAAATTGCGGTTTTGATATCTTTCTATCATTTGACTTTTATATATTTTTGAACTATCATTTTACATTATGTTCCAAAACTTTATTTTCAAAGCATCGTTACGATATCTTCCTATCATTTGACTTGTATATGTTTTTCAACTATTTTTTTTACATTATCTTCGATAACTTCTTTTCCGAAATCTTCCAAACTTCATTTCCAAATCATAGTTTCAATATCATCCAAAATTTATATCCAAATTGTAATTTCGATATATTTCAACAATTTGACTTCTATATGTTTTTACATTGTCTTCCAAACTTTATTTCCAAATCGTAGTTTCAATATATTTCTACCATTTGACTTCTTTATGATCATATTCAAAGCATAGTTTCGATATATTTCTATCATATGACTTATATATATATATTTTTATCTTTTTACATTATAAACCAAAAATTTATTTCCAAATCGTACTTTCTATATCTTTCTTCCATTTGACTTTTATAAGTATTTCAACTATCATTTTACGTTATCTTCTTCATTTCCAAATCGTAGTTTCGATGTCTTTATATCATTTGACTTCTTTATATTTTTCAACTATCCTTTTATATTTTGTTCCAAAACTACACATTTTGAAGTATAATTTCAAAATTATGCCCCGATTTGACTTATATATGTTTTCAACCATCCTTTTTATGATTTGACTTCTATATGTTCATATTCTAAGCATAGTTTCGATATCATTCTATCATTTGACTTATATATATATTTTTTACTATCCTTTTACATTATAATCCAAAGTATCATTTCCATATTGTAGTTTCGATATCTTTATACCATTTGCTTCTATTTGTTTTTGAACTACAGTTTTACATTATGTTCCAAAACTTTATTTCCAAAGCATAGTTATGATATCTCTCTATCATTTGACTTCTATTTGCTTTTCAACTATTATTTTACATTATGTTCCAAATCTTTATTTTCAAAGCATCGTTACGATATCTTTCTATCATTTGACTTGTATATTTTTTCAACTATTTTTTACATTATCTTCGAAAACTTCTTTTCTGAAATCTTCCAAACTTCATTTCCAAATCGTAGTTTCAATATATTTCTACAATTTTACTTCTATATGTTTTTACATTATCTTCCAAAATTTATTTCGAAATCGTAATTTCGATATATTTCAACAATTTGACTTCTATATGTTTTTACATTGTCTTCCAAACTTTATTTCCAAATCGTAGTTTCAATATATTTCTACTATTTGACTTCTATATGACCATATTCAAAGCATAGTTTCAATATATTTCTATCATTTGACTTCTATATATTTTTTTTATTATCCTTTTACATTATTATCCAAAATATCATTTTCAAATTGTAGTTTCGATATATTTCTACCATTTGGCTTATATATATTTTTGAACTACCGTTTTATATTATGTTCCAAAATTGTATTTTCAAAGCATAGTGACGATATCTTTCTATCATTTGACTTCTATATATTTTTTCAACTATCTTTTTATATTATAATCCAAAAATTTATTTTCAAATCGTAGTTTCGATATCTTTTTTCCATTTGTCTTTTATAAGTATTTCAACTATCCTTTTACGTTATGTTTCAACTATCTTTTTACATTATAAAACAAAATTTTATTTCCAAATCGTAGTTTCGATATCTTTCTTCCATTTGACTTTTATAAGTATTTCAACTATCCTTTTACGTTATCTTCCTCATTTCCAAATCGTAGTTTCGATGTCTTTATATTTTTTGACTTCTTTATATTTTTCAACAATCCTTTTATATTTTGTTCCAAAACTCCACATTTTGAAGTATAATTTCAAAATTATGCCCCGATTTGACTTCTATATGTTTTCAACCATCCTTTCTACGATTTGACTACTATATGTTCATATTCAAAGCGTAGTTTCGATATCTTTCTATCATTTGACTTATATATATATTTTTTACTATCCTTTTATATTATAATCCAAAATATTATTTCCATATTGTAGTTTCGATATCTTTATACCCTTTGCTTATATTTGTTTTTGAACTACCATTTTATATTATGTTCTAAAACTTTATTTCCAAAGCATAGTTACGATATCTTTCTATCATTTGACTTCTATATATCTTTTCAACTATCTTTTTACATTATAACCAAAATTTTATTTTCAAATCGTAGTTTCGATATCTTTTTTCCATTTGACTTTTTTAAGTATTTCAACTATACTTTTACGTTATGTTTCAACTATCTTTTTACGTTATAAAATAAAAATTTATTTCCAAATCGTTGTTTCGATATCTTTCTTCCATTTGACTTTTATAAGTATTTCAACTATCCTTTTATGTTATCTTCCTCATTTCCAAATCGTAGTTTCAATGTCTTTATATCATTTGACTTCTTTATATTTTTCAACTATCCTTTTATATTTTGTTCCAAAACTCCACCTTTTGAAGTATAATTTCAAAATTATGTCCTGATTTGACTTCTGTATGTTTTCAACCATCATTTCTACGATTTGACTTCTCTTTGTTTTTCAAGGGTCATCTACATTATGTTTACAACATCACTTCATAAGCGTAGTTTCAAAATTTATCTACATTTTGACTTTCTATCATTTCAACAAACTTTTTTCATTATATACCAAACTTAAGAAGTGAAGTTTTGAACATAATGTAGACTCGGCGTTTCCTCGACGTTATGTTCAAAAACATCACTTCTTAGGTGCAATTCATAATTCTTTCTTAAATTTGACCTCAATTTGATTTTTAAGCGGTCCGTCGACATTATCTTCAAAACTTTACTTCTTAAGTATAGTTTCAATATCTTTCTTTCATTGGCTTCTATATATTTTTTAACTATTATTTACATTATCTTCCAAAACTTCATTTCCAAAACGTACTTTCAATTTCTTTCTATCATTATTTGACTTCTATATATTTTTGAACTATCATTTTACATTATATTTCAAAATTTTATTTCTAAAGCATAATTAAATATCTTTCTATCTTTTGACTTCTATATGTTTTTCAACTATCCTTTTACATTATAATCTAAAACTTAATTTTTCAATTGTAGTTGAGATATCTTTCTACCATTTGACTCCGATATGTATTTCAACTATCTTTTTATTATGTTCCAAAATTTTATTTTCAAAGTATATGTTTTTCAACTATCCTTTATATTATAATATAAAACGTCATTTTCAAATTGTAGTCTCGATATATTTCTACCATCTGGCTTCTATATGTTATTAATCTATAATTTTACATTATGTTCCAAAACTTTATTTTCAAAGCATAGTATTTTTAACTTTATATATTTTTCATCTTTCTATCATTTGACTTTATATGTTATTCATCTTTCGACTATCCTTTATATTATTATAATTTTACATTATTTTTCTACAATTTGGCTTCTATATGTTATTTATCTTTCTATTATTTGACTTTATATGTTTTTAAACTCTTTTTTTTATATTATATTCGAAAACTTCTTTTCCAAACTTTATTTTCAAAGCGTAGTTTCGACATCTTTCTATCATTTGACTTTTATATATTTTAAACTATCCTTTTACATTATAATCCAAAATATTATTTTTAAATTGTAGTGTTGATATTTTTCTACCATTTGACTTATATAAGTTTTTCAACTACCGTTTTACATTATTTCCAAACTTTATTTCCAAATCATAGTTATGATATCTTTCTAACATTTGACTTCTATATATTTTTTCAAATATATTTTTGCATTATAATCCTAAAATTCATTTTCAAATCGTCGATTTGATATATTTCTTCCATTTGACTTTTATAAGTATTTCAAGTATCCTATTATGTTATGTTCCTCATTTCGAAATCGTAGTTTCGAATTATTTCTTTCATTTGACTTCTATAAGTATTTCATATTTTTTTAAAGTTATGTTCCACATTTCCAAATTGTAGTTTCGATGTCTTTCTTCATTAGACTTCTATATATTTTTTAACTATCCTTTTATATTGTGTTAAAAAAACTCCACTTAATTTCAAATTATAGTTTCGATATCTTTCTACCATTTGACTTCTATATGTATTTCAATTATCCTTTTATATTATGTTCCAAAACTTTATTTTCAAAGTATATATTTTTCAACTATCCTTTTACATTATAATCCAAAACTTCATTTTCAAATTGCGGTTTCGATATCTTTCTACAATTTGACTTTTATATATTTTTCAACTATCATTTTACATTATGTTCCAAAACTTTATTTTTAAAGCATCGTTACGATATCTTCTTATCATTTGACTTGTATTTGTTTTTCAACTATTTTTTTACATTATCTTCGAAAACTTCTTTTCCGAAATCTTCCAAACTTCATTTCCAAATCATAGTTTCGATATCTTCCAAAATTTATATCCAAATTATAATTTCGATATATTTCAACAATTTGACTTCTATATGTTTTTACATTGTCTTCCAAACTTTATTTTCAAATCGTAGTTTCAATATATTTCTACCATTTGACTTATTTATGATCATATTCAAAGAATAGTTTCGATATATTTCTATCATTTGACTTATATATATATATTTTACTATCCTTTTAATTATAATTCAAAATATTATTTCCAAATTGTAGTTTCAATATATTTCTACCTTTTGGCTTCTATATATTTTTGAACTACCGTTTTAGTTCCAAAAGTTATTTTTTCCAAGCATATTTTCAATATCTTTCTATCATTTGACTTCTATATATTTTTTCAACTATCTTTTTACATTATATTCCAAAATTTTATTTTCAAATCGTAGTTTTGATATATTTTTTCCATTTAACTTTTATAAGTATTTCAACTATCATTTTGTACGTTATGTTTTAACTATCTTTTTACATTATAAACCAAAAATTTATTTCTAAATCGTAGTTTCGATATCTTTATTCCATTTGACTTTTATAAGTATTTCAACTATCCTTTTACGTTATTTTCCTCATTTCCAAATCGTAGTTTCGATGTCTTGATATCATTTGACTTCTTTATATTTTTCAACTATCCTTTTATATTTGGTTCCAAAACTCCACATTTTGAAGTATAATTTCAAAATTATGCCCCGATTTGAATTATATATGTTTTCAACCATCCTTTATACGATTTGACTTCTATATGTTCATATTCAAAGCATAGTTTCGATATCTTTCTATCATTTGACTTATATATATAATTTTTACTATCCTTTTAAATTATAATCCAAAATTTTATTTCCATATTGTAGTTTTGATATCTTTATACCCTTTGCTTCTATATGTTTTTGAACTACCGTTTAACATTATGTTCAAAACTTTATTTTCAAAGCATAGTTACGATATCGTTCTATCATTTGACTGATATTTGTTTTTCAACTATCATTTTACATTATGTTCCAAATCTTTATTTTCAAAGCATCGTTACGATATCTTTCTATCATTTGACTTGTATGTGTTTTTCAACTATTTTTTTTACATTATCTTCGAAAACTTTTTTTCCGAAATCTTCCAAACTTCATTTCCAAATCGTAGTTTCAACATATTTCTATAATTTTACTTCCATATGTTTTTACATTATCTTCCAAAATTTATTTCAAAATCGTAATTTCGATATATTTCAACAATTTGACTTCTATATGTTTTTACATTGTCTTCCAAACTTTATTTCCAAATCGTAGTTTCAATATATTTCTACCATTTGACTTCTCTATGATCATATTCAAAGCATAGTTTCAATATATTAATATCATTTGACTTCTATTTTTTTTTTATTATCCTTTTACATTATAATCCAAAATATCATTTTCAAATTGTAGTTTCGATATATTTCTACCATTTGGCTTCTATATATTTTTGAACTACCGTTTTATATTATGTTCCAAAATTTATTTCCAATGCATAGTGACGATATCGTTCTATTATTTGACTTCTACATATTTTTTCAATTAACTTTTTAAATTATAAACCAAAAATTTATTTCCAAATCGTAGTTTCGATATCTTTCTTCCATTTGAGTTTTATAAGTATTTCAACTATCCTTTTACGTTATCTTCCTTATTTCCAAATCGTAGTTTCGATATTTTTATATCATTTAAATTCTTTATATTTTTTAACTATCCTTTTATATTTTGTTCAAAAACTCCACATTTTGAAGTATAATTTCAAAATTATGCCCCGATTTGACTTTTATATATTTTTAACTATCCTTTTACATTATAATCCAAAATATTATTTTCAAATTGTTGTTTTGACATTTTTCTACCATTTGACTTCTATATGTTTTTCAACTACCGTTTTACATTATTTTCCAAACTTTATTTCCAAATCATAGTTATGATATCTTTCTAACATTTAACTTCTATATATTTTTTGAAATATCTTTTTACATTATAATCCAAAAATTTATTTTCAAATCGTAGTTTTGATATATTTCTTCCATTTGACTTTTATTTGTATTTCAAGTATCCTATTACGTTATGTTCCTCATTTCAAAATCCTAGTTTCGATTTATTTCTTTCATTTGACTTTTGTAAGTATTTCATTTTTTTTATATTATGTTCCACATTTCCAAATCGTAGTTTCGATGTCTTTCTTCATTAGACTTCTATATATTTTTTAACTGTCCTTTTATGTTGTGTTAAAAAACTCCACTTAATTTTCAAATTATAGTTTCAATATCTTTCTACCATTTTACTTCTATATGTATTTCAATTATCCTTTTATATTATGTTCCAAAACTTTATTTTCAAAGTATATATTTTTCAACTATCCTTTTACATTATAATCCAAAACTTCATTTTGAAATTGCGGTTTTGATATCTTTCTATCATTTGACTTTTATATATTTTTGAACTATCATTTTACATTATGTTCCAAAGCTTTATTTTCAAAGCATCGCTAGGATATCTTCCTATCATTTGACTTGTATATTTTTTTCAACTTTTTTTTTTACATTATCTTCGAAAACTTCTTTTCCGAAATCTTCCAAACTTCATTTCCAAAGCATAATTACGATATCGCTCTATCATTTGACTTCTATTTGTTTTTCAACTATCATTTTACATTATGCTCCAAATTTTAATTTTCAGAGCATCGTTACGATATTTTTCTATCATTTGACTTGTATATGTTTTTCAACTAATTTTTTACATTATCTTCGAAAACTTCTTTTCCGAAATCTTCCAAACTTCATTTTCAAATCGTAGTTTCAATATATTTCTACAATTTTACTTCTATATGTTTTTACATTATCTTCCAAAATTTATTTCGAAATCGTAATTTCGATATATTTCAACAATTTGACTTCTATATGTTTTTACATTGTCTTCCAAACTTTATTTCCAAATCGTAGTTTCAATATATTTCTACCATTTGACTTCTATATGTTCATATTCTAAGCATAGTTTCGATATCATTCTATCATTTGACTTATATATATATTTTTTACTATCCTTTTACATTATAATCCAAAGTACCATTTCCATATTGTAGTTTCGATATCTTTATAACATTTGCTTCTATTTGTTTTTGAACTACAGTTTTACATTATGTTCCAAAACTTTATTTCCAAAGCATAGTTATGATATCTCTCTATCATTTGACTTCTATTTGGTTTTCAACTATTATTTTACATTATGTTCCAAATCTTTATTTTCAAAGCATCGTTACGATATCTTTCTATCATTTGACTTGTATATTTTTTCAACTATTTTTTACATTATCTTCGAAAACTTCTTTTCTGAAATCTTCCAAACTTCATTTCCAAATCGTAGTTTCAATATATTTCTACAATTTTACTTCTATATGTTTTTACATTATCTTCCAAAATTTATTTCGAAATCGTAATTTCGATATATTTCAACAATTTGACTTCTATATGTTTTTACATTGTCTTCCAAACTTTATTTCCAAATCGTAGTTTCAATATATTTCTACCATTTGACTTCTATATGACCATATTCAAAGCATAGTTTCAATATATTTCTATCATTTGACTTCTATATATTTTTTTATTATCCTTTTACATTATTATCCAAAATATCATTTTCAAATTGTAGTTTCGATATATTTCTACCATTTGGCTTATATATATTTTTGAACTATATATAAGTATTTCAACTATCCTTTTACGTTATCTTCCTCATTTCCAAATCGTAGTTTCGATATTTTTATATCATTTAAACTTCTTTATATTTTTCAACTATCCTTTTATATTTTGTTCAAAAACTCCACATTTTGAAGTATAATTTCAAAATTATGCCCCGATTTGAATTTTATATATTTTCAACTATCCTTTTACATTATAATCCAAAATATTATTTCCAAATTGTAGTTTTGATATTTTTCTACCATTTGGCTTCTATATGTTTTTCAACTACCGTTTTACATTATTTCCAAAACTTTATTTCCAAATCATAGTTATGATATCTTTCTAACATTTGACTTCTATATATTTTTTCAAATATGTTTTTAGATTATAATCCAAAAATTTATTGTCAAATAGTAGTTTTGATATATTTCTTCCATTTGACTTTTATAAGTATTTCAAGTATCCTATTACGTTATGTTCCTCATTTCGAAATCCTAGTTTCGATTTATTTCTTTCATTTGACTTTTATAAGTATTTCATTTTTTTTTTTATATGTTCCACATTTCCAAATCGTAGTTTCGATGTCTTTCTACATTAGACTTCTATATATTTTTTAACTATCCTTTTATATTGTGTTAAAAAACTCCACTTAATTTTTAAATTATTGTTTCGATTTCTTTCTACCATTTGACTTCTATATGTATTTCAATTATCCTTTTATATTATGTTCCAAAACTTTATTTTCAAAGTATATGTTTTTCAACTATCCTTTTACATTATAATCCAAAACTTCATTTTCAAATTGCGGTTTTGATATCTTTCTATCATTTGACTTTTATATATTTTTGAACTATCATTTTACATTATGTTCCAAAACTTTATTTTCAAAGCATCGTTACGATA
The DNA here is from genome assembly GCA_036927795.1 of Iris macrosiphon. Taxonomy (NCBI): domain Eukaryota; kingdom Viridiplantae; phylum Streptophyta; class Magnoliopsida; order Asparagales; family Iridaceae; genus Iris; species Iris macrosiphon. Next base: position 162,197 of record JAYESA010000381.1, read on the forward strand.
TCTTCCTATCATTTGACTTGTATATGTTTTTCAACTATTTTTTTTACATTATCTTCGATAACTTCTTTTCCGAAATCTTCCAAACTTCATTTCCAAATCATAGTTTCAATATCATCCAAAATTTATATCCAAATTGTAATTTCGATATATTTCAACAATTTGACTTCTATATGTTTTTACATTGTCTTCCAAACTTTATTTCCAAATCGTAGTTTCAATATATTTCTACCATTTGACTTCTTTATGATCATATTCAAAGCATAGTTTCGATATATTTCTATCATATGACTTATATATATATATTTTTATCTTTTTACATTATAAACCAAAAATTTATTTCCAAATCGTACTTTCTATATCTTTCTTCCATTTGACTTTTATAAGTATTTCAACTATCATTTTACGTTATCTTCTTCATTTCCAAATCGTAGTTTCGATGTCTTTATATCATTTGACTTCTTTATATTTTTCAACTATCCTTTTATATTTTGTTCCAAAACTCCACATTTTGAAGTATAATTTCAAAATTATGCCCCGATTTGACTTATATATGTTTTCAACCATCCTTTTTATGATTTGACTTCTATATGTTCATATTCTAAGCATAGTTTCGATATCATTCTATCATTTGACTTATATATATATTTTTTACTATCCTTTTACATTATAATCCAAAGTATCATTTCCATATTGTAGTTTCGATATCTTTATACCATTTGCTTCTATTTGTTTTTGAACTACAGTTTTACATTATGTTCCAAAACTTTATTTCCAAAGCATAGTTATGATATCTCTCTATCATTTGACTTCTATTTGCTTTTCAACTATTATTTTACATTATGTTCCAAATCTTTATTTTCAAAGCATCGTTACGATATCTTTCTATCATTTGACTTGTATATTTTTTCAACTATTTTTTACATTATCTTCGAAAACTTCTTTTCTGAAATCTTCCAAACTTCATTTCCAAATCGTAGTTTCAATATATTTCTACAATTTTACTTCTATATGTTTTTACATTATCTTCCAAAATTTATTTCGAAATCGTAATTTCGATATATTTCAACAATTTGACTTCTATATGTTTTTACATTGTCTTCCAAACTTTATTTCCAAATCGTAGTTTCAATATATTTCTACCATTTGACTTCTATATGACCATATTCAAAGCATAGTTTCAATATATTTCTATCATTTGACTTCTATATTTTTTTTTATTATCTTTTTACATTATTATCCAAAATATCATTTTCAAATTATAGTTTCGATATATTTCTACCATTTGGCTTATATATATTTTTGAACTACCGTTTTATATTATGTTCCAAAATTGTATTTCCAAAGCATAGTGACGATATCTTTCTATCATTTGACTTCTATATATTTTTTCAACTATCTTTTTACATTATAATCCAAAAATTTATTTTCAAATCGTAGTTTCGATATCTTTTTTCCATTTATCTTTTATAAGTATTTCAACTATCCTTTTACGTTATGTTTCAACTATCTTTTTACATTATAAAACAAAATTTTATTTCCAAATCGTAGTTTCGATATCTTTCTTCCATTTGACTTTTATAAGTATTTCAACTATCCTTTTACGTTATCTTCCTCATTTGCAAATCGTAGTTTCGATGTCTTTATATTTTTTGACTTCTTTATATTTTTCAACAATCCTTTTATATTTTGTTCCAAAACTCCACATTTTGAAGTATAATTTAAAAATTATGCCCCGATTTGACTTCTATATGTTTTCAACCATCATTTCTACGATTTGACTACTATATGTTCATATTCAAAGCGTAGTTTCGATATCTTTCTATCATTTGACTTATATATATATTTTTTACTATCCTTTTATATTATAATCCAAAATATTATTTCCATATTGTAGTTTCGATATCTTTATACCCTTTGCTTCTATTTGTTTTTGAACTACCATTTTATATTATGTTCTAAAATTTTATTTTCAAAGCATAGTTACGATATCTTTCTATCATTGACTTCTATATATCTTTTCAACTATCTTTTTACATTATAATCCAAAATTTTATTTTCAAATCGTAGTTTCGATATTTTTTTTCCATTTGACTTTTTTAAGTATTTCAACTATCCTTTTATGTTATGTTTCAACTATTTTTTTACATTATAAAATAAAAATTTATTTCCAAATCGTTGTTTCGATATCTTTCTTCCATTTGACTTTTATAAGTATTTCAACTATCCTTTTATGTTATCTTCCTCATTTCCAAATCGTAGTTTCAATGTCTTTATATCATTTGACTTCTTTATATTTGTCAACTGTCCTTTTATATTTTGTTCCAAAACTCCACCTTTTGAAGTATAATTTCAAAATTATGCCCTGATTTGACTTCTGTATGTTTTCAACCATCCTTTCTACGATTTGACTTCTCTTTGTTTTTCAAGGGTCATCTACATTATGTTTACAACATCACTTCATAAGCGTAGTTTCAAAATTTATCTACATTTTGACTTTCTATCATTTCAACAAACTTTTTTTATTATATACCAAACTTAAGAAGTGAAGTTTTGAACATAATGTAGACTCGGCGTTTCCTCGACGTTATGTTTAAAAACATCACTTCTTAGGTGCAATTCATAATTCTTTCTTAAATTTGACCTCAATTTGATTTTTAAGCGGTCCGTCGACATTATCTTCAAAACTTTACTTCTTAAGGTATAGTTTCAATATCTTTCTTTCATTGGCTTCTATATATTTTTTAACTATTATTTACATTATCTTCCAAAACTTCATTTCCAAAACGTACTTTCAATTTCTTTCTATCATTATTTGACTTCTATATAATTTTGAACTATCATTTTACATTATATTTCAAAATTTTATTTCTAAAGCATAATTAAATATCTTTCTATCTTTTGACTTCTATATGTTTTTCAACTATCCTTTTACATTATAATCTAAAACTTAATTTTTCAATTGTAGTTGAGATATCTTTCTACCATTTGTCTCCGATATGTATTTCAACTATCTTTTTATTATGTTCCAAAAATTTATTTCCAAAGTATATGTTTTTCAACTATCCTTTATATTATAATATAAAACGTCATTTTTAAATTGTAGTCTCGATATATTTCTACCATCTGGCTTCTATATGTTATTAATCTATAATTTTACATTATGTTCCAAAACTTTATTTTCAAAGCATAGTATTTTTAACTTTATATATTTTTCATCTTTCTATCATTTGACTTTATATGTTATTCATCTTTCGACTATCCTTTATATTATTATAATTTTACATTATTTTTCTACAATTTGGCTTCTATATGTTATTTATCTTTCTATCATTTGACTTTATATGTTTTTAAACTCTTTTTTTTATATTATATTCGAAAACTTCTTTTCCAAACTTTATTTTCAAAGCGTAGTTTCGACATCTTTCTATCATTTGACTTTTATATATTTTAAACTATCATTTTACATTATAATCCAAAATATTATTTTTAAATTGTAGTGTTGGTATCTTTCTAACATTTGACTTCTATATATTTTTTCAAATATGTTTTTAGATTATAATCCAAAATTTTATTTTCAAATAGTAGTTTTGATATATTTTTTCCATTTGACTTTTATAAGTATTTCAAGTATCCTATTACGTTATGTTCCTCATTTCGAAATCCTAGTTTCGATTTATTTCTTTCATTTGACTTTTATAAGTATTTCATTTTTTTTTTTATATTATGTTCCACATTTCCAAATCGTAGTTTCGATGTCTTTCTTCATTAGACTTCTATATATTTTTTAACTGTCCTTTTATATTGTGTTAAAAAACTCCACTTAATTTTTAAATTATAGTTTCGATATCTTTCTACCATTTGACTTCTATATGTATTTCAATTATCCTTTTATATTATGTTCCAAAACTTTATTTTCAAAGTATATGTTTTTCAACTATCCTTTTACATTATAATCCAAAACTTCATTTTGAAATTGCGGTTTTGATATCTTTCTATCATTTGACTTTTATATATTTTTGAACTATCATTTTACATTATGTTCAAAAACTTTATTTTCAAAGCATCGTTACGATATCTTCCTATCATTTGACTTGTATATGTTTTTCAACTATTTTGTTTTTATATTATCTTCGAAAACTTCTTTTCCGAAATCTTCCAAACTTTATTTCCAAAGCATAGTTTCGATATCATCCAAAATTTATATCCAAATTGTAATTTCGATATATTTCAACAATTTGACTTCTATATGTTTTTACATTGTCTTCCAAACTTTATTTCCAAATCGTAGTTTCAATATATTTCTACCATTTTACTTCTTTATGATCATATTCAAAGCATAGTTTCGATATATTTCTATCATATGACTTTTATATATATATTTTTATCTTTTTACATTATAAACCAAAAATTTATTTCCAAATCGTACTTTCTATATCTTTCTTCCATTTGACTTTTATAAGTATTTCAACTATCCTTTTACGTTATTATCTTCATTTCCAAATCGTAGTTTCGATGTCTTTATATCATTTGACTTCTTTATATTTTTCAACTATCCTTTTATATTTTGTTCCAAAACTCCACATTGTGAAATATAATTTTAAAATTATGCCCCGATTTAACTTATATATGTTTTCAACCATCCTTTCTACGATTTGACTTCTATATGTTCATATTCAAAGCGTAGTTTCGATATCTTTCTATCATTTGACTTATATATATATATTTTTACTATCCTTTCAAATTATAATCCAAAATTTTATTTCCATATTGTAGTTTCGATATCTTTATACCCTTTGCTTCTATATGTTTTTGAACTATCGTTTTACATTATGTTCCAAAACTTTTTTTCCAAATCATAGTTACGATATCGCTCTATCATTTGACTTCTATTTGTTTTTCAACTATCATTTTACATTATGTTCCAAATCTTTATTTTTAAAGCATCGTTACGATATCTTTCTATCATTTGACTTGTATATGTTTTTCAACTATTTTTTTTACATTATCTTTGAAAACTTCTTTTCCGAAATCTTTCAAACTTCATTTCCAAATCGTAGTTTAAATATATTTCTACAATTTTACTTCTATATTTTTTTACAATATCTTCCAAAGTTTATTTCGAAATCGTAATTTCGATTTATTTCAACAATTTGACTTCTATATGTTTTTACATTGTCTTCCAAACTTTATTTCCAAATCGTAGTTTCAATATATTTCTACCATTTGACTTCTATATGATCATATTCAAAGCATAGTTTCAATATATTTCTATCATTTGACTTGTATATGTTTTTTTACTATCCTTTTACATTATAATCCAAAATATAATTTCTAAACTGTAGTTTCGATATATTTCTACCATTTGGCTTCTATATATTTTTGAACTACCGTTTTATATTATGTTCCAAAACTTTATTTCCAAAGCATAGTGACGATATCTTTCTATAATTTGACTTCTAAATATTTTTTCAACTATCTTTTTACATTATAAACCAAAATTTATTTCCAAATCGTAGTTTTGATATCTTTCTTCCGTTTGACTCTTATAAGTATTTCAACTATCCTTTTACGTTATCTTCCTAATTTCCAAATCGTAGTTTCGATGTCTTTATATTTTTTGACTTCTTTATATTTTTCAACTATCCTTTTATATTTTGTTCCACAACTCCACATTTTGAAGTATAATTTCAAAATTATGCCCTGATTTGACTTATATATGTTTTCAACCATCCTTTCTACGATTTGACTTCTATATGTTCATATTCAAAGCGTAGTTTCGATATCTTTCTATCATTTGACTTATATATATATATATTTTACTATCCTTTTATATTATAATCCCAGATATCATTTCCATATTGTAGTTTCGATATCTTTATACCCTTTGCTTCTATTTGTTTTTGAACTACCGTTTTACATTATGTTCCAAAACTTTATTTTCAAAGCATAGTTACGATATCTCTCTAAAATTTGACTTCTATTTGTTTTTCAACTATCATTTTACATTATGTTCCAAATCTTTATTTTCAAAGCATCGTTACTATATCTTTCTATCATTTGACTTGTATATGTTTTTCAACTATTTTTTTACATAATCTTCGAAAACTTCTTTTCCGAAATCTTCCATACTTCATTTCCAAATCGTAGTTTCGATATATTTCTACAATTTTACTTCTATATGTTTTTACATTATCTTCCAAATTTATTTCGTAATCGTAATTTCGATATATTTCAACAATTTGACTTCTATATGTTTTTACATTGTCTTCCAAACTTTATTTTCAAATCGTAGTTTCAATATATTTCTACCATTTGACTTCTTTATGATCATATTCAAAGAATAGTTTTGATATATTTCTATCATTTGACTTATATATATATATTTTACTATCCTTTTACGTTATAATCCAAAATATCATTTCCAAATTATAGTTTTTATATATTTCTACCTTTTGGCTTCTATATATTTTTGAACTACCGTTTTAGTTCCAAAACTTTATTTCCAAGCATATTTCCAATATCATTCAATCATTTGACTTCTATATATTTTTTCAACTGTCTTTTTGCATTATATTCCAAAATTTTATTTTCAAATCGTAGTTTTGAAATATTTGTTCCATTTAACTTTTATAAGTATTTCAACTATCATTTTTTACGTTATGTTTTAACTATCTTTTTGCATTATAAACCAAAAATTTATTTCCAAATCGTAGTTCCGATATCTTTATTCCATTTGACTTTTATAAGTATTTCAACTATCCTTTTACGTTATCTTCCTCATTTCCAAATCGTAGTTTCGATATCTTTATATCATTTGACTTCTTTATATTTTTCAACTATCCTTTTATATTTTGTTCCAAAACTCCACATTTTGAAGTATAATTTCAAAATTATGCCCCGATTTGACTTATATATGTTTACAACCATCCTTTATACGATTTGACTTCTATATGTTCATATCCAAAGCGTAGTTTCGATATCTTTCTATCATTTGACTTAAATATAAATTTTTTACTATCCTTTTAAATTCTAATCCAAAATTTTATTTCCATATTGTAGTTTTGATATCTTTATACCCTTTGCTTCTATATGTTTTTGAACTACCGTGTAACATTATGTTCAAAACTATATTTTCAAAGCATAGTTACGATATCGCTCTATCATTTGACTTCTATTTGTTTTTCAACTATCATTTTACATTATGTTCCAAATCTTTATTTTCAAAGCATCGTTACGATATATTTCTATCATTTGACTTGTATATGTTTTTCAACAATTTTTTTCCATTATATTCGAAAACTTTTTTTCCGAAATCTTCCAAACTTCATTTCCAAATCGTAGTTTCAATATATTTCTACAATTTTACTTCCATATATTTTTACATTATCTTCCAAAATTTATTTCGAAATCGTAGTTTCGATATATTTCAACAATTTGACTTCTATATGTTTTTACATTGTCTTCCAAACTTTATTTCCAAATCGTAGTTTCAATATATTTTTACCATTTGACTTCTATATGATCATATTCAAAGCATAGTTTCAATATATTTCTATCATTTGACTTCTATATATATTTTTTTACTATCCTTTTACATTATAATCCAAAATATCATTTCCAAATTATAGTTTCGATATATTTCTACCATTTGGCATCTATATATTTTTGAACTACCGTTTTATATTATGTTCCAAAACTTTATTTCCAAAGCATAGTGACGATATCGTTCTATTATTTGACTTCTATATATTTTTTCAACTATCTTTTTACATTATAAACCAAAAATTTATTTTCAAATCGTAGTTTCGATATCTTTTTTCCATTTGAGTTTTATAAGTATTTCAACTATCCTTTTACGTTATCTTCGTTATTTCCAAATCGTAGTTTCGATATTTTTATATCATTTGACTTCTTTATATTTTTTAACTATCCTTTTATATTTTGTTCCACAACTCCACATTTTGAAGTATAATTTCAAAATTATGCCCCGATTTGACTTTTATATATTTTTAACTATCCTTTAACATTATAATCCAAAATATTATTTTTAAATTGTTGTTTTGACATTTTTCTACCATTTGACTTCTATATGTTTTTCAACTACCGTTTTACATTATTTCCAAAACTTTATTTCCAAAACTTTATTTCCAAATCATAGTTATGATATCTTTCTAACATTTGACTTCTATATATTTTTTCAAATATCTTTTTACATTATAATCCAAAAATTTATTTTTAAATCGTAGTTTTGATATATTTCTTCCATTTGACTTTTATAAGTATTTGAAGTATCCTATTACGTTATGTTCCTCATTTTGAAATCCTAGTTTCGATTTATTTCTTTCATTTGACTTTTATAAGTATTTCATTTTTTTTATATTATGTTCCACATTTCCAAATCGTAGTTTCGATGTCTTTCTTCATTAGACTTCTATATATTTTTTAACTATCCTTTTATATTGTGTTAAAAAACTCCACTTAATTTTCAAATTATAGTTTCGATATCTTTCTACCATTTGACTTCTATATGTATTTCAATTATCCTTTTATATTATGTTCCAAAACTTTATTTTCAAAGTATATATATTTCAACTATCCTTTTACATTATAATCCAAAACTTCATTTTCAAATTGCGGTTTTGATATCTTTCTATCATTTGACTTTTATATGTTTTTGAACTATCATTTTACATTATGTTCCAAAACTTTATTTTCAAAGCATCGTTACGATATCTTCCTATCATTTGACTTGTATATGTTTTTTAACTTTTTTTTTTACATTATCTTCGAAAACTTCTTTTTCGAAATATTCCAAACTTCATTTCCAAATCATAGTTTCGATATCTTCCAAAATTTATATCCAAATTGTAATTTCGATATATTTCAACAATTTGGCTTCTATATGTTTTTACATTGTATTCCAAACTTTATTTCCAAATCGTAGTTTCAATATATTTCTACCATTTGACTTCTTTATGATCATATTCAAAGCATAGTTTCGATATATTTCTATCATTTGACTTCTATATATATATTTTTATTTTTTTACATTATAAACCAAAATTTTATTTTCAAATCGTACTTTCGACATCTTTCTTCCATTTAACTTTTATAAGTATTTCAACTATCCTTTTACGTTATCTTCCTCATTTCCAAATCGTAGTTTCGATGTCTTTATATCATTTGACTTCTTTATATTTTTCAACTATCCTTTATATTTTGTTCCAAAACTCCACATTTTGAAGTATAATTTCAAAATTATGCCCCGATTTGACTTATATATGTTTCCAACCATCCTTTATACGATTTGACTTCTATATGTTCATATTCTACTTTCGAAAATTGTTTGAGTTATTTTATTTGTAAAAGTAATACAAATTGTTTGAGTTTTATACCACCTCAAATGGGTGCATGCATGACAGGTGTTGTGTTGCATGTACGAAAAAAAATCAGTCATCCGCGAGCTAACTTTTGTAGGTCCAGCGGGTTGTTGGCCCCCTGAAGGCCAAAAATTTGACAATCACAACATATGACTTTAGAATTGATAAAAATATAAAAGAGGTTGATGTTAAGTTGTCCTACAAACTATCATAGACAAGAAGTTCTATGTATAAATAACTTGTAAATACCAACCTGAATGTTGGTATACAAGCTTTTTTATAAAAAAATTTAAAGTTTGTCCATAAATTTTTCTAATCCGTAGGGTGACTACAGATGTCTAGTTATCTATCATTAAACTAAAGTTTAATTGACATATTTTAACTGATAGTTCAAAATGCTGCTCTACACATGCCATCCTTAAGAATATGATCATTTCCTCCAAAATAGTACTAGATGAAACGTAGTATCCATGATAGCTGGTCTTGCATGCAAAAACTAATTAAGGGCTCTGACAAAGCACATTTTATCCAACATAATGTCTCATATTCTCATAATTCCAGAATAAATTGAGTTTTTAGGTAAAGGTAAAATGGTTATCATATTAAAACTCTTGAGCAAGTGAAATATGGAAGAAAAATGGAATAATTTGGTATAACCACTCTTCTAGAAAACCAAAAGTTCGTCTAAGAGAACCAAAACTTCGTCTAGGGATACACGTCACTCACATTGGGGATGTCAAGTTACATACTACGTTGAACCAAATTCAATTCTAAGGGTCCATTTTGAGCTAGAAGCCTAATGATTCTATAACTTTTAAACTGTGGCATGATCGACCGAGATACCCCGAGACAATGATAATGAGAATTATCAAAGCTAATTCGTGCGGTCATCTCTTAGCAAATTGCAACAAAACTAATGGTTAAGTAGGTTTCCTTAACCTCAAAAATTTTGTTTCTAAATCATTAGTCCTGAAGATTGTATATGAATAACCAACAAATAGCTTAGTTTTATTTATTTAGAATTGTATTATTTTGCATTTTTTATTTGAAACTATAGTTTCAGCATTTATGCATTAGGAATTTATATGACTTTCTCCTTAGATTATTAAATCTTTTAGACATGAGATATCTTGAACGTAATTTTTTTTATGATCTATCACTATGACAAGACATAATTCTTGTCGTTAGGGGGAGATAGGAGGAAGATAAATGCCTTGTTCCAGAAGAACGCCGTGAATTATCGTTCCAGAAGAACGCCGTGAATTATCATTCTAGAAGAACGTCGTGAATTATCGTTCCAGAAGAACGTTATGAATTATCGTTCTGGAAGAACGCCGCCAAGCATGGTTCCAGAAGAACGTATCATAGAATACTTACATCTTATATTTTATCCCTTATATTTTATTGAAAATGAATTATTATATGCTTATTTGATGAATTTAATAATGCTGCATAAATAGCTCTACCAACTATGAATGTACCTTCTAGAATAGAAGCAAATATCAAAAGAACTAAATAAAGGTAGTAAATGTATTGGTTTTTATTTAAGAAGAAGAGACTAAATAATATAAATACACCCTAAATGCTCTTGAAGTAGCAACTCCCGAAGAAGCATCTCCTTTAGAGAAAATTTTATGACGTCCAGAAGATGTCATGAACCAAAGATCCAATTTCTTAAAGTATATTTATCGCTCCTCAAAGTATATCGCTCCGGTCGAGAATATATCTCAGATCCCAGAAGAGACTGAGTAAGTGGTACCGGTACCCAAGAAATCTATGTTTTAAACATATTAAGAAAAAAATTTGGAATCAAGAAGAATTTGTCAAAGATGACATTATCAAATTAGATTAGAAGGGTGGTGAAAATAAATGATAATACTAGACTACGAATAATCTTTCAATGTTAAGGAGAAATGATGTGATATCTCTCGCACAAACGTGGAGTATTCGATAATATAGTACAAAATCGAAAAGGAAGGAAACTCGTTGGTTTAAATGGGTGATTATATAAAATAATAAAGAGATCCAAATGAATATAGCAATGTTAGCTCAAGGATTCTCGAAATGACCATGAGTAGACTATGAATAAATATATTCTCCGGTCATGATAACCTAGACGATAAGATATACATGGAATCCTCGAAGGATTTAAAATTATCATGTTATTTCCGAAGGATTTGCAAAATAAGTCTTATATGAACTAAAATATCCGGAAGAATGTGATAGACTCATTGAGTATATGTCTAGAAAATGATATAATAATGATCATAAAAATATCCTGTCATATTTGTGAAGAAATCCATGAATGGATTTATCAAAACAACCGTCTATATAATATCTCTTGAAGAAGATCTCCTAAAGAGATATTCTTCTGAAGAGAGAGAAAATATGACAGTATCTCCCGAAGAGATTGAAAATAAAATATCTCCTAAAGAGATAAGTCTCCAGAAGATATCTCATATAATCTCCTGAAGAGATAATCTCTAGAATAAATAAATCTCTAGAAGATATCTATTATATTCTCCTAAAGAGAGAATATTAATCCAATGGAGAGAGAATCTACCGTAGAGATAAATCTCCAGAAGATATCTTCCGTAGAGAAGATCTCCTGAAAAGATTTAATATGAGTAGTTATCATTACTCGGTATACCTATAATGGCCAGGTCAATGGGATCCATTATAACCGAAATAATAAAAGAACATGTTGTAGGTCCTAAAGTACCATATTTAAAGAATATTAATTCTTTAATTCACTTAACATAATATATTTATGTGAACCTGCTGATATGCATTGATCTTATAGGATATATAGGTGCATGATATCTATCTGATTCCCAAAGGAGATATCACAACCAAGGTATGTTTTATAAACAGTGTTGCAGGTATTTCGAAGATAAATAAAGCAAATCGTTGCTGCAACCTTATCAAATTATCCTTGCTCCTAATGAAGCAAACCGAGAATGCGCATGGCTATGGTTTCAATAGTTCAACAATCAGGAGGACTTGTAAGTTTCCAGGAACAACAAATAAAGCATACACATCTTTATAAGGATATGAGAATTATAAATATTAATGTATATGCAAATTGGGGAGAGATGTAACATTCCAATGTATTGGGGGGTCGATTTTTAATTTATAGTGATGTAAGAAGTAAATATAATTTTTTATAATTTTGAGGGGGGAGCATCATGAAGATGCTAATGGGGATATCTCGAAGTATGTCTTTGCACAATGTACTCTTTTCCTTCGAAGGAGTTGAAAGTGTCCTTGTAACGAAAGGAAAGTACTTCCACCAAACATTTGGAGGTGCACAGAGTTCTTGTAAGAAAGTAATTTTGGCACTGAATTCGAGTTGAGGACATGAAAGGTTGATCTTCCAATCAAAGTATCGAGTAACGAAATATTGCTTGGAAGTCCTTTTCGTAATGCTTTCTCAAAAAGGGATGTTTAATCTCGTTAATGATTAAAACTAAAGGAATGCTACGTTATATTTCAGGCCAACAATGAATCAAACATCCTTCTTATATTCTCCAAAATTAAGAACGACCACCCAAATCTATGTAACCACAATACCACATTAGCCCAACCTTTAAAGAGTTTTTGACTCTTGTTGGTATCGAGCATATGAGATGCAGAGCGTGGATGGAAATTTTGGAGCATCGTGAAGTCGGTACCGTAGGCTTTTAGAAAAACAATTTTAGGCCAACCGAGTATACTGATTTTCCAGAGTGCACAAACCGGAATTCTGGTTAGACTAACCGGAATTCCGCTTAGACTTGCCCGATCATATATTTGACAAATTTTGATATACGAACCTCATTAGAACCTTCATATATTTTTCATCATAAATAATGTTATTTGTTCCTTCAAATTGTTCCTCCAAATCATCTCTCCTTATATGTCAGTTGACATGACGGTTAATGTGACATATGGTATGACAAAATTTAAAATTAAAATTAACATGAAAATTAATAATAATAATAATAATAATAATAAAAATAATAATAATAATAATAATAATAATAATTATTATTATTATTATATTAGTATATATTTTAATATTAATATTAATAGTAATACTAATATTAATGTGCTGGAATGGATCCAGATAGAGGATTCCATAGGCGTATCCGAGAGATGCAAAGCTCCGCTGGATTGTAAGCACACTTGAAGTTGGTTGGATTGTAAGCATTTCTATTCCGAATAAAATATTTTTCAACTGTCATTAATAGTAATACTAATATTAAGTTCCGTGGGGGAGCCGCAGTCGCTCGGGTCGGGCAGGCGGCGGGTCGGGTCTGGCCGACCCGACCCGACCCGGTAGCGGGTCAGCGGGCTGGGCCGGTTGGCGGGCCGCGGGTCAGGCCCAGTGGGCCGGGCTGAGAACGGGCCGAAAAATAATAGAAATAATAATAATAATAATAATAATAATAATAAATCAATTAATTAATTAATAAATAGTTTTTAGGTGTTTTAAATTAGGTCCGGGGTCCAATAAATTCCAGAAAAATTACCCTAAGTCCAGTTTTTCATTTTACACCCAAAAATATTATTTTCATAATATTTTAATATTATTTATTAACAATTAAAAATCATTTATTAATTAAAACCCTGATTTTAATTACAGAAAAATTCCAAGAAAATTCCAGAAAATTGTAAATCCCAATTTAATATTTTTTGAAAAATCAGGGGCTTACAATGTTCACAACATCACTTCATAAGCGTGGTTTCGAAATTGATCTACGCTTTGAACCTGTATCTTTTCAAATATTATTTGTCCTTTTATTCCAGAACTTAACTTCCAAATTGTATTTTCCGAAAACTCCACTTTTGAAGTGTATATGCCACGCTTGGACTTCTGTATGCTTTCAACTATTCTTCCACATTATTATCCAAATTCATTCTAAATCATCGTATCGAAATCCTTTTGCGATTTGTCTCCACTTCATGAGCGTAGTTTCTAAATCTATCTACGATTTGACCATCTTTTCAACTATCATTTTTCATTATATTCAAAAACTTTACTTCCACATTGTTATTTCGAAATCCATCTACTATTTAAATTCTATATGTTTTGAAGAGTTCTTCTATATTACATTCAAATTCACTTAAATATAGTTTCCATATCTTTCTACTATTTGACTTTTATATGTTTTTCAACTATCCTTTTACATTATGTTTCTAAAATTTACTTCCAAATCGTAGTTTCGAAATCTTTATACGTGTTGCCTTCTATCAACTGTCATTGGTTATTATGTTGTTGAAAATATCACTTGCAAATCGTAAATTCGATATCTTTCTCTAATTTAACATCCATATGAATTTCATGCATACTTCTTCATTATGATTCAAGACAACTTTTGAAGTATAATTTTAAAATTATTCCATTATTTGACTTCTGTATATTTTTTTAACTATCATTCTACATTATAATCCAAATATTCTTTTCAAAATCGTTCTAGGATTTGACTTCTATAGGTTTTAAAGTGTTATTCTATATTATGTTCACAACTTTATTTCTTTTTAAGTGTAGTTTTGAAATTTATTTACGATTTGACTTATACCTTTTCAACTATCTTTTTTTATTGCAATCCAAATCTTCAATTCTAAAATATAATTTCAAAGTTATGCTACAATTATACTTTCACATGATTGTCAATTATCTATCTATATGATCTTCCAAAACTTTAATTTCTAAATCGTAGAATATTTCAATGATTATAATTCTATATGTTTTTCAAGCATCCTTGACATTATGTTCATAAAACTTTACTTCTTAAGCGTAGTTCCAAAATCTTTCTACGATTTGACCCCTATATGATTCTCAAGAGTTCTTCTACATTATGAAAAATTAACTTTTTATGATTTCAATATCTTTATACCATTTGAGTTCTATATGTTTTCAACAACCCTTTTAGATTAAGTTCCATAACTTTATTTCTGAATCGTAGTTTTGATATCTTTCTATTATTTTACTTTTATAAGTTTTCAACTATCCCCTTTTACATTATTTTCCATAACATCATTTCCGAATCATAGTTTTGATATCTTTCTATCATTTTACTTTTATATGTTTTCAACTATCCCCCTTTACATTATTTTCCAAAACTCCACTTTCAAATCGTAGTTACGAAATCTTTCTACGAGTTGGCTTCTATCAACTATCATTTGTCCTTATGTTAGTAAACATCACTTTCAAATCGTAAAGGTCCGACATCTCCATCGCTCTCCTGGAGGCGAGAAACATTCGGTCATGCCCCCTACTGAGCCTGTGGTGGAGGAGGTTCCTGTTGTTACAGGTCCTTTTAGTGTGGCGACTGATCTTCCAGCCGTCGCCGCTGGGGGTTCTGCTGCTGAAGGCTCTTCGGACACTAGGGTCTTAAGCTGTCGCGATGAGGTCATTCCCCTTCTTGAGGTCATTGGGTCACCTCATGAAGCTGTCGTGACGCAGTTTAGGGATGGAATACTGGAGGAAGACGATGTGACGAGGCATCCCGTGTCACGACCCGTACCCGGAAATCGGCGGGAGTGCGTGGGTACGTCCAGCCTACGCCGCAGAATCGACGGTAGTACGCTGTCTAGGTTAATCCATTATTTGCTAACTAGCTCATTCACAAATAACATAGGCAAGATAATAATGAGAAACAGATACTTAAGATTGCAATTGAAATAAATGCGACAACAGATTCAAATGTTTAGTACAGAAGTTCAGAATGAAGTCGGGGAGAAACCCGATTACTAAGATAAAGAGCAAAAACTAAGATAACTACTGCTAACTACTCAGCAGGAGTAGCTTCCTGTGCGGGAACTGGCTCTGCAACTGTATCACCTGCTGCCTCATAGGGGCCATAATAGGTGGGGGCAAGGTTCTCATCATCGCCTAAACAACAGATCCAGTCAGAAAAGGAGCAAAGTACACAGTGCACAACAAGATTAAACTAAATATTTATGACAATTAAAATGAGCATCATATTGAGAAAGTTGCATAAAAAGAACATCAATATCTCAGAGTCAATGCTTTTAAACAGGAATACGAGAAAACCGAAATAAATGAGACAGGAAAAGAAACTACAACAATCTGCAAGAAATATAACAAGATCTAGAAACTATCTGTGTGAACTTGTGTTTGTTTTAGAATACATAGTTGGCATGTAGGGGTTTGTAAGGCTAATCCGGCCGTCATAAACGGCTATTAAACATGAACAATCGAGATCCGGCTGAGGGTACAGTCGCGTACCAACAGCTATTAAACATGACAAGGGAAAGGGTAAACTACATGCCTCCTAGTATTCTCCCACCCGACATAAAAAATCAAGATATGAACTCCAATATTCAAGACATGAAATCCAGTGTTCTAGCACTACGTGTAATCATCAATGGTACTAGTAAAGCAGAGAATTAATTATCACAATATAAAGATTAATTTGAAGTGCAGGTACTTGCTTGTTGTTCGGATCTGATTAATTTAGTTCTCGGGGAAAAATTCCAGATGTAAGCCCCTGATTTTTTTAAAATATTAAAATTAGAATTTTTCACAATTTCTGGAATTTTCTGGGAATTTTCTGTAATTAAAATCAGAGTTTTGAATTATTAAATGATTTTTTATTGTTAATAAATAATATTAAAATATTATGAAAATAATATTTTTGGGTGTAAAATGGAAAACTGGACTTAGAGTAATTTTTCTGGATTTTTCTGGGCCTCAGACCTATTTTTAAATGCCTAAAAAACTAATTTTAATTAATTATATAATTAACTGATTTTTATTATTAATTATTATTATTATTATTTATATTATACCCAGCCCACGGCCCATTGGGCCGGCCCGGCCCAGTCCCCTCCGGCCCAAACCCTAACGGGTCGGGTCGGGTCCGCTTGAACCCGACCCGCCCGGACCCCGACCCGCTCCCCAGCCCTCTCCCCCGCCTGACCCGTTCCCCGCTCCGCTCCCGCCGGCCGCGCCGCCCGCCGCTCCGCCAGCTCCGCAACCACCCGCCCGCGTCGCCCGGCGCACGAAGCCACCCCCCCCGCCTTGCCCGGCGCCGTCCCCTCCTATAAACCCCCCCCGTTCGATCTCCACCGCTATAGCCACCTCTCCGTCGCCGCCCTCTCCCCCTGGCTCCGCCCCAGGCTGCGCCGCCCGCGCCACCGCCTTCCACCAGCTCCGCCGACGACGTTGCCGCCGCCCGCAGCTCCCTCCTCCGCCTCCCTCTTCTTCTCCCCCGGCAGTAGCAGCAGGCCGCAGCGGCAGCAGCTCCGGCCGCCCCCAGCTCGCCGCCGCCTCCGCCAGCAACGCCGGCGCCGCCCTCGGCCTCCCCCGCAGCGGCGCCGCCCACCTCCGCCGCCCAAGCCGCCGCCTACGGCCGGAAGCCCTAACCCTAATTCCTAAATCCCTGTGTCCGACACGAGTCGGACACGTGTCGGACACGATCCAGACCCCGGTTTTCGGGTCCCCTTCAGGTACTCGTAACTTTCGCCTCGTAGCTCCGTTTTCAATTCCGCAAATTGCGTTGTGAAGCCTGTATGACCCTCTCGGTGTCCGGACAAACTGTTCGGGGCATCGCGTCCTGTGGTGATCGCACACCGCGATCCAAAAACAGGAAAAACCAGACCCTGTTTCACCCCGGAACTGAGTCCGCCCCGCCAAACGGGACGACTTGGTCGCGTGCGGTCTTTACAGATACGTACGCATCATCGAAAAGGACGTGTGAGTTTTCGTGGAAGCTGATTCGGGTGTGCGTGCACACCGGAATCAACGCGTATCCGCGGACACCGCCCCGTATCCGCCTTTTCGGCAATTCACCCTAACTTCGTGCACACACGTCATATCGAGACGAAACTTGCGCCATCGGAATCGTAGCAATACGCTGGTCCTGTGGGTCAAGTTTGTTTCGATTCTGAGAACGTTGACGAAATCGCGTGTCGTGGGCCCCACAGGCCCCGCTCGACGGGCGATTTTGTGTTCGGCTCATCGGAATCCAAATCTGGAAGTTCCGTTGGGTTCGTATCAGCGTTCCTGACCTGTTGACACTAAGTTTGATGAATTTGGAGACCGTTGACCTGGACACGTTTTTCGGTGCAAAGCGGGCCCAACGGCGGACCCCGTTTTGACCCGAAACTGCCGTTTTTGCCCTTGTCTCCAAATTGGACCCAAGGACAGGCGTTTCTAGCTATTTGACATCTTCTGAGCGTGATGGTGATGTTTATTTCAGCATTTGGACTCATCTCTGGATATTTTCCCCGAAGACCTAGTAATCGGATCCAAACAACAGGCAAGTACCTGCACTTCAAGTTAATCTTTATATTGTGATAATTAATTCCCTGCTCTACTAGTACCCTTGCTGATTACACGTAGTGTCAGAATACTGTATCTCATGTCTTGAATATTGGAATTCATGTCTTGTTTTTCGTGTCGGGAGGGAGAATACTGAAAGGCATGTAGTTTACCCTGACCCGTGTCGTGAATAATAGCTGTTGGTACACGACTGTCCATCAGCCGGATCTCGATTATTCGTGAATAATAGCCGTCTATGACGGCCGGTTTAACCCTATAAACCCCTGCATGCCAACTAAGTATTCTAAATACACAAGTTCACACACATAGCTTCTTGTCTAGTTATGGCTCTTGTTGACTGTTGTAGTTTCATTTCCTGTCACATTTATTCCTGCTTTCTCATATTCCTGTGTATAGCATTAACTCTGAGATATTGATGTTTCTTTTATGCAATTTTCTCAATATGATGCTCAACCTAATTGTCATAAATATTTAGTTTTAATCTTGATGTGCATTGTGTACTCTGCTCCTTTCCTGACTGGATCCGTTGTTTTAGGCGATGATGAGAACCTTGCCCCCACCTATTATGATCCCTATGAGTTAGCAGGTAACACACATGAGGAGCCAGTTTCCCCCAAGAGGCTACTTCTGTGGATCAGTTAGCTGTAGCTGCTTATTCTTTCCTTTTCAGCATATACTCGGGTTTGTCCCCGATTTATCTTCTGGCTTGTATTAACTGTGGATTGGTTGTCACAGATTAAACATTATGAAATCTCAGCATTCTTTTTCCTGTTATTTTCCTTGTCTATTTACTTTTGTGGATGAGATAGACTTTATATTACCTGTGATTATGCCCTAGACAGCGTACTACCGCCGACACTGCGGCGTAGGCTGGACGTGCCCACGCACTCGTACCCGAATATCCGGGTGCGGGTCGTGACACCAGAGATGAGTCCAAAAGCTGAAATAGACATTACCATCACGCTCAGAAGATGTCAATTAGCTAGAAACGCCTGTCCTTGGGTCCAATTTGGAGACAAGGGCAAAAACGGCAGTTTCGGGTTAAAACGGGGTCCGCTGGTGGGCCCGCTTTGCACCGAAAAATGTGTCCAGGTCAAAGGTCTCCAAATTCACCAAACTTAGTGTCAACAGGTCAGGAACGCTGATACGAACCCAACGGAACTTCCAGATTTGGATTCCGATGAGCCGAACACAAAATCGCCCGTCGAGCGGGGCCTGTGGGGCCCACGACACGCGATTTCGTCAACGTTCTCAGAATTGAACCAAACTTGACCCACAGGACCAGCGTATCTGTACGAGTCCGATGGCGCAAGTTTCGTCTCGATCTGACGAGTGTACAAGAAGTTAGGGTGAAATGCAGAAAAGGCGGATACGGGGCGATGTCCGCGGATACGCGTTGATTTCGGTGTGCACGCACACCCGAATCAGCTTCCACGAAGACTCACACGTCCGTATCGACGATGCGCACGCATCTGTGAAGACCGCACGCGACCAAGTCGTCCCGTTTGGCGGGGCGTACTCAGTTCCGGGGTAAAACAGGGTCTGGTTTTTCCTGTTTTTGGATCGCGGTGTGCGATCACCACAGGACGCGATGCCCCGAACAGTTTGTCCGGACACCGAGAGGGTCATACAGGCTTCACAACCCAATTTGCAGAATTGGAGACAGAGCTACGAGGCGAAAGTTATACGTACCTGAAGGGGACCTGAAAATTCAGGGTCGAGTCATGTCCGACTCGTGTCGGACACGAAAATTCAAACTAGGGCTAGGGTTAGGGTTCAGGGGGAAATTCCGGCGAGGGGAGCGGCGGTCCGGCCGGAGCTGAGGCGGAGGGAGGCCGGTGCTTCGCCGGGCGGCTCGCGGAGGCGGTTGGCTACTCGGCTGCGGCTGCCGGAGCGGGCGGGGACGGCCGGGGGAGTGGCTGCTGGGGCTGCGGGAGCCGCTGGGACGGCGGTGGCGGGCTGTCGGCGTCAGGCGTAGCGGTGGCGGCGCGTGTCGAGGTGAGGCGGAGGAGAGAGGTGGCTGGAGGCGGTGGAGATCGACGGGGGAGGAGCGGGTGGCCGGAGAGGGGTCTGGGGCAGGGTTTAATAGGGGAAGGAGGCGGTGGCGTGGGGCCGAGGGAGGCGGCGGGCGGCGCGGGGACGGGGGCACGTGGCCGCGGCAGCGCCGGGGGACGCGGGCGGCACGGGGTGGTCGGCGGAGGACGCGGAAGCCGGAGCGGGTCGCGCGGGGGCTGGGGGGGTGCTAGCGGGTTCGGGTGTAGAGCGGTTCGGGTCTGACCGACCCGAACCCGACCCGGATGGCCAATGGGCCGGGCCGAGCTAGGTGGCTGCGGCTGAGCTGGCTGGGCCGGTCCACTGGGCCGGGCCGGCCCAAGAGAAAAAATAGAAAAAAATAAAATAAATAAATATAATAATAATAATAAAAAAAGTTTAAATAAATTATTTAATTAAAAGAATAGCTATCAGGTATCTCCGGATGACGAGGCATCCCGTTACTTCTGTTCCTAGTCTTGGTACTACCCTGGCATCCGCGGATCAGCTATCAGGTATCTTGGCTCTTTGTGCATCCATGAAAGATTGGCTCGCAGACAGAGCCACTGGTTGCTCCTCCACTGCTGTTTCGCCTTCGAGGTTTTTAAACATCGTTGTGCCGCCTGCTGCGTCTATGGCCTCATTTCCAATCCCGCCGCCTTTGACTCCGGCTACATTAGAAGAGATTGACGAGACTGTCAGGCTTTTCATCCGGAGCTTCCACATGTTCTTGAAGCAGGGGATCGAGGGCATGTTGGAGCACAACAAATCTTTCGCCTGGACAAGGCACTTTGCTGAGGGCCAGGTCCACTCTCTGAGGGGTATCCATTGTTGTGAGCAGATGGCCGACTTTCTAGGCTAAAAACCGAGGGAGGTAGAGAAATGCCTAACAGAGCTGCGGCACTATCAGCATGCAGACATGGGAATGCTGATTTTCCATTGATACAATGAGTTCTCAAAGAAGGTGGAAACGGAGAAGGCCTTCTATGCTTCGTCTATGGAGTGGTTGTAGTGTTATTTTCTAATCTTGTAGGAGAGGCGTGACAGGCTAGACGATCTCAGAGAGGAGTGCCTTTCCCTGCAAAAGGATCCGACCGAGCAAATTAGATGGTTCCCGATCGAACTTGATGCAATGGGAAATAGGCTGCGGGAGGCCCAGCAGAAAGAGGAGGTCATCTGCACCGAGGCGAGCCAAATAGCACAGAATACGGTTGGCGTTGAGGTTCTGGTGCAACAGCTAGAGAAAAGACACGAGTCCTACGCTTGCTACGAGGATTCCGAGGTTATGGCCCAAGAAGTTGAGCGCCGGGCTCGGAGGTGCTTGGATAGCCATATTGTTCGTATCCATGAGCGGATAACAGAGTTATGCTCTGACTCATAGCACCAGTAGTTCGCTTTTGCTTTTTTGTGTCTTCATTTTGCTTTCGGACTTGGGATCTTGATGTCCCCCCGGAATGTAGTTTTTCTTTTAATCTTTCGTTGCGGAAAAAAATAAAAGTTACCCCATTTTTTTCAATTCATTTAGGTTAACTTTAGGTATCGTACTAGAGGTAATATGAACGTAGTACAATACTGTAGCTTTTTTTAAGGATATTCCGCTGGGGGGTCTTTGGTGGACTTATTATTTGTTACGCACGTTGAGTGCAAAAAATAAATTCGAAAATAATCCCTATCAGAGGTAATATGGACGTGATAGATTTTGTGGACCTATTACTTTTTGCGCATGTTAATACAAGTAATAAATTTTGGATCAAGCCCTGCCAGAGGTGATATGAACATGGCAGCTTTTGTGGACCCATTACTTTTTGCGCACGTTAGTACAAGTAATAGATTTTGGAACAAGTCCTCCTAGAGGTAATATGGATGTGGCAGTTTTTGTGGACCCATTGCTTTTTGCGCACGTTAGTGCAAGTAATAGATTTTGGAACAAGTCCTGCCAGAGGTAATATGGACGTGGCTGTTTTTGTGGACTTAACACCGCTGGTGTACCTTGGTGAGTACGGATGATAAGTGGGGATGATAACCGATATCAGAGGTAATATGGACGTGATGATCGATAGCCAAAACATGGAAGGTTTGCTCAGAGGTAATATGGACATGGCAAACTCAGCCGGAAAAAAATGTTAGGACGATAGTTCATAGGTAATATGGATGTGAACCTATATCCGAGAAACTCGTTGAGGAAACCCGTAGGTTTAAATAGGTGATTATAAAAATAATAATAAAGAGATCCAAATGAATTGGGCAATGTTAGCTCAAGGATTCTCAAAATGACCATGAGTAGACTATGAAGAAATATATTCTCTGGTCATGATAACCTAGACGATAAGATATACATGGAATCCGCGAATGATTTAAAATCTTCAGGTATATTCTTGAAGGATTTAAAATTACCATGCTATTTCCGAAGGATTTATAAAATAAGTCATATATGGACTAAAACCATCCAGAAGAATGTGATAGGCTCATTGACTATCTGTCTAGGAAATAACATAATTTGTGAAGAAATCCATGAATGGATTTATTAAAACAAGATATTTTTCTGAAGAGAGGAAATATGACAATATCTCTGGAAGAGATTGAAAAAAAATATCTCCTAAAAAGATAAGTCTCCAAAAGAGATATATTATAATCTCCCGAAGAGAGAATATTAATCTCTTGGAGATCTACTATAAGCCCTAGAAATTGTTTCGGCTACACATCTTTCTCCTTTCTCTTCTACTTTTACAGCATGATAAATCTTTTTTATTTTGCATAAAGGGTACTATTTAGAAAAGGAGTTGAAAGTGTTCTTGTAACGAAAGGAAAGTACTGTCACCAAGCATTTGGAGGTGCACAAAGAGTTCTTGTAAGAAAGGAATAAAACATTAAATATGACAATTGCTAGAAATGTTGGCACTGATTTCGAGTTGAGGACATGAAGGGTTGATATTCCAATCAAACTATCGAGCAACACAATATTTCTTGGAAGTCCTTTTTCATTCTTCTTTCTCAAAAAGGGATGTTTTATCTCGATAATGATTAAAACTAAAGGAATACTATGTTATTTTCAGGCCAACAATGAATCGAACATCCTTCTTATATTAGCTCAACCTTTAAAGTGTTTTTGACTCTTGTTGGGTATCGAGCATATGAGATGCAGAGGGTGGATGGAAATTTTGGAGCATCGTGAAGTCGGTACCGTAGGCTTCTAGAAAAACAATTTTAGGCCAATCGAGTATACTGATTTTCCAGAGTGCACAATGTGCACAAACCGAAATTCAGGTTGGACTAACCGGAATTCCGCTTAGACTTGCTCGATCATATTTTTGACAAATTTTGATATACGAACCTCACTAGAACCTACATATATTTTTCATCATCAATAATGTTATTTGTTTCTTCAAATTGTTCTTCCAAATCATTCCTCCTTGTGTGTCAGTTGACGTGACGATTAATGTGGCAGATGGTATGACAAAATTTAAATTTAAAATTAACATTAACATTAATAATAATAATAATAATAATAATAATAATAATAATAATAATAATTATTATTATTATTATTATAATATTAGCATATATTTTAATATTAATATTAATATTAATGTGCTGGAATGGATCCACATAGAGGATTCCATAGGCGTATCCGAGAGGTGCAAAGCTCTGCTGGATTGTAGGCACACTTGAAGTTGGTTGGATTGTAAGCATATCTATTCCGAATAAAATATTTTTCAAATGTGTCATTCATTTTAGAATTCAAATAGACATTGTTGAGACACCAGGAAATAGACATTTAAGAAATCCAAATTTTTCCATAGACACTTCAAGAGACATTTTGGATTTTAGACTCGAGATGGAGGTACTGAATTGCAATATAGGGTTGAATGTATATTAAACATCCATTTTTTGTGCGCATGTTTTGGACCAAGATAACAATCCGCGTCTCCAAATGAGTAGACATGTATAGCTCGGACGGAATGAAGGGCTAACTAAACTAGTTTATAATTATTGAGTTTTGGATCCCAAAAATAGAGACAAAATTAGACTACAATCCAATCATCATTATTGATATTGAATTCCAATTTAGGTAGTTATTAAGTTTATATATAAACTCAGACATGCTATTGACATGTAAGAGGAGCTATTATTTTGACTAGTAAATTCACGTGCGTTGTACATAAGATAAATTTTCTTCTTCTGATATTAATGTAAAATTGTTTAAATATTTAAATATATTTGAATTAAGATGTATTGTATGTATGTTTACATTTTAATTAGAATTTGTTATATTATATTTTAATTATAATTTGTTATGAGTATATTTCTACTTTTCATAAAGAGTTTTTAAAATGGCTAGTCGTCTAAAGCATATATTTTCAGGTAATTAAAAATTAAAAATTAAATAAATTTAACTAATTGTATAACTACGTAATATTATTAAATTATAAATAAACATCTCATTCTAACTCAAGTGGTTAAGGTGGGATGTATTCTCTCTGGTTGGCTCGGTTCAAATCCTTGAATTGTTATTTATAACAAAATTTATTTTTTTAACAATTTTTTACGTAATATTAATTTTTTAAAATAATTAATTGATGATATACATAAGGCTTAAACGACTCAATTTTGAGTTGTTTTCAAGTCCCCTTATATTAGTAGAGATATATACTCACATAAAAATAAAATAAAATAAAATAAAAACCCATGTTATTCTAAAAACCCACCATATTATTCTAGACTACAAAGAACATTTAAAAAAAGGTAACATCCTACAAGTTTCCTATAACGCAATCAATCTAATTAGGCTTTGTTGCTTAAAGCCCAATAGTTGAAGGTTTATTTATGCAATATGTAAAACCTGAAAATGATTTATTAATGGGCCTAGTTTTGTTGTGCATGTGGACTGAAAGTGGAGCAATCAGTAGGTCCAAGCTAGAGTGCTTTTATTGGTGTTTCTGTTGCATAGATTTGTCAAACTGAGTTGAACATAGTCAAAATTTGTTTGGATCTATTTAGTTCCAATTTTGACAACAATGTTTTTCGGCGAGAGACAGACGTTGAAACAAAACTTGTATTGAGGTTGACGGGTTATAACTTTAAAATATGTTTTTATAAATAATTGCTACAAATAAAAAGTCTTATTTTACAATGGAAACATCACAAATAATCGCTACAAATAAAAGAGTTTTGGAGAAGTGTGACGAAGAAGGTCTAGTTAGCGGACGACCACTTTATTTTTTTGACGATTTGAATCCAAGGTAAAGTTGTTGTTTTTTAGAGTGCGCTTCAAAACGACGTAATGTTGCTGCCAAGCTGAATGACAAACATTTTTTTTATGTTGCAGTGACTTATGCGGGGGACTTTATAACCCACGTGGCTTGTGGCTTGGGGGAGATTGGTGTTTCTTAGGACAGATCTCTTATTGCAGTGTTTTGATGACTATCACCCAAGAAATGATATTAGGGACCTCTCCTTCATAAACGTGAAATCTATGAAATAAACATGGAAGAAGGCCAATTTTTCAGTCCACATATGAACTATTTATAGAGGCGACGCCTCTTACAACCTTCCACGAAACCACTTCACAGGATCGGACTTAAGCAGATTGACCGCTAGTAGTGGAAGAAACACCCACGTTCTCCTCCTTATTTCTTGGCAGATAGGATATCATGGCCTCTTAAATACTGCTTAGTCAGTTCACAACATTGTTATGTTGTTCTACATGCGTGTTTGTTCTGAGGGACTGTCAGTTTTGAAGACCGACTATTTCAATGGACTGTTATTCCACAAGACAACATATTATGCAAATTTTCTCATTTTAAGTGCAAACAAACATCTTACTAATATTTAATGAATATTAGGAGACTAAAATATATTAATATAGTATCATATTTCTTAATTAGTTATTAAGAAATATAACATCAAAATAATTAAATAATATTAGGTCATTTGAATTTTTATACTTATATCCTTCAAAGTGCTCAGTTTACTTTTTCAAGAGAATTAGTTGAAGAATATTTTAATGAGTGTACTTAATTTGTATTTTTACGAGTATTATTTAGTATGGGCATATAGATAGCTAGATGTGTTTCGAATAAGCGAGTTTAAATAAATAGAAGGAAACTATTGTTGATAATGTAATTATTTTGTTCGTTTTTATGTTATAGTTTTCTTTACCATGACATATTAAATAATTGAAATGAAATTTTGCTTACAAAATATGGTAATTTTTCTTTTAATACTTTCCGATTTGATTGAGAGATGGATTCATGTTCCATTGATGGGATTAGATACAAGCCAAGGTAAAATTACCGTCAAACTAGATCGTGGTAGAGTGAGATTCAATAAGGTTTATGAAAATTCGTACTTGAATCCCAACAACTAGATATAAAAAAACCACAAGAATATTGAATTCCAATAAATTTTATGACAAAATTGATAATATTTCAAATAACTGTACTATACATTTTGTTGTTGTTGTTGTTGTTGTTGTTGTTTTTTTTTTTTTTTTGAGATGTCCGACGATACGCACGAGACTTTGTACACGCTGCGTTGCATGCCATTTGGGTCCACTGTCCTACACCTCCTCCGACAGTTTGATCTCGTGACCGTCCGCGCCTAGTCATGGAGGTTATACCTCTTCTCACCGATCACAAGAGCCAGTTGAGTTCGGTACTATACATTTTGTTGTTGAAGTCACGTCCACTTGCGATACCAAAAAAGTGAAAAAAATAAGTTTTGATATTATTAAAAAGTATATAAAAATTTAATTTATATTAAAATAGTTTAAATACATTTTAAATATATTATTTTCATAGACAAAATTTTAAATTTTGGGATATATGTGATAACGATATATATTTCAAGAAAGAATTATTTTGGTCAACCATTCAAAATTTCGAAATAAATGAACGCCATTGACATCCATAACTATAAATCACTCGTTTGTTAAAATTAAAATTAACATTAATAATAATAATAATTATTATTATAATAATAATATTAGCCTATATTTTAATGTTAATGTTAATATTAATATTAATGTGCTAGAATGGATCCACATAGAGGGTTCCATAGGCATATCCGAGAGGTGCAAAGCTCCGCTGGACCGAGTCTTGCACGATGGCGAAACCAAGTGCAATAGGAAGCCGAGTAGCACTTGTGCAGACTTGAAGTTGGTTGGATTGTAAGCATTTCTATTCCAGATAAAATATTTTTCAAATGTGTCATTCATTTTAGAATTCAAATAGATATTGCTGAGATACCAGGAAATAAACATTTAAGAAATCCAAAATTTCAAATTTAAGAAATCACGTAATTAAAAATTAAAATATAAATAAATTTAACTATGTAATATTATTAAATTATAAACAAATATCTCTTCTAACTCACGTGGTTAAGGTGAGAAGTATTCTCTCTGGTTGGCTGGGTTCGAATTCTTGAATAATTATTTATAACAAAATTTATTTTTTTTAAGAATTTTTTTTACGTAATATTAACTTTTTTAAAATAATTAATTGATGATATACATACGGCTTAAACGACTCAATTTTGAGCCATTTCCAACCCCCCTTATATTAGTAGAGATATGTACTCACATAAAAATAAAATAAAATAAAAATCGTAGTTTGATCCTGAAACCGTCCGCCTAGCAAGAGAGTTTATACCTCTTCTGACTGACCACAAGAGCCAGTTGAGTTCGGTACTATACATTTTGTTGTTAAAGTCACGTCCACTTGCATTACAAAAAAGTGGAAAAAAAAATATTTTTTCTGATATTATTTGCAAATATATAAAAATAGTTTAAATATATAATTTTCATAGACAAAATTTTAAATTTTGGGATATATGTGGTAACGAAATATAATTCAAGAAAGAATTATTTTGGTCAACCATTCAAAATTTCGAAATAAATGAACGCCCCATAATTATAAATCACCCGTTTAGGAATGTTATTAGATTAACTATTCAGGAAGGAAAGATTACATTTATTATTATTTTCTTTGATTGATTTGATTTGATTTGATTTGATTAATCAGAGGCATACTCCCTCCCTCCTCGGAAAATCTGAAGCAAGCAAAAGCAAAAGCCGGTCATGGGGGCCGATGGTTCTGTGCCGGCTCCGGTGATGTATGTTTTCTTGCAGGTATAAAACCCCTTCTTCTTATTAGTATGTGTTTTATTTATTTGGTTTCTGCCGTTAGATATAGTTTCCCCTGTTCTAACAACTCAGAGATTACTGATTGAACATAAGAGACACATTGAAAATTGTTACCCCCAAATTCTCAATACATCATCTGACAAGATGTTGCTAAATAAAAATTCCACTTTCGAAAATTGTTTTTTTTTTTTTTTTTCATTGTTCATATCATGTAAAAAATAACTGCTGTGTTTATATTTTGCTAGTTGAATGCTTCAAGTTTCATGGTTGAATGAACATAAACCCCTGTAGCATTCTTCAAAGTTTAATCAATCACTGGGCTGAAGTTACAATGATTGATTTTATATGTTTCTTTTTTAAACTTTGGATTGGGGTTCTATGGAAAAAAAGGTTGAACTATTATTATCTTCTTCTTTTTGTGTGTGTGCGCGCGGGTGTGTATAATGGGTTTAACTTAATGCCACTAAGAGAAAAAAAAAGATTGCTTTGCATGTAATTTTCATGTATATTTCTATATTATGTTCCAAAACTCCATTTTTGAAGTGTAATTTCGAAAATATACCACGATTCCACATCTATATTCTTTTTTTTAACTATCCTTCTACATTATTATCCAAATATTCTTGTCAAAACCGTAGTTTCGAAATCGTTCTACGATTTGACTTCTACAGGTTTTCAAGCGTCCTTCTACATTATGTTCACAACACTTCTTAAGGGTTGTTTCGAAATCTATTTACGATTTGACTTCTATCTTTTCAACTATCTTTTTTCATTGCATTCCAAAACATCGCTTCCAAATCCGTAGTTTCGGAATATTTCTACCATTTAACTCCTATATGTTTTTCAAATCTTCCTTCTACATTATGTTCAAATTCACTTAAGCATAGGTTCGAAATCTTTCGAACTTCTATATGTTTTTCAACTATCCATTTACGTTACGTTCCTAAACTCTAATTCTAAAGTGTAATTTCAAAATTATGCTACAATTAGGCTTTCATATGATTATTAACTATTCATCTACATTATCTTCCAAAACTTTATTTCTAAATAGTAAAATCTTTCTATGATTACAATTCTATATGAGTTTCAAGCATTCTTGACATTATGCTCAAAAACTTCATTTCTTAAGCGTAGTTCCGAAATATTTCTACGATTTGACCCCTAAATGATTTTCAAGCGTCATTCTACATTATGTTCAAACCTTCACTTCTTATAGTTTCGATACGTTTCTATCATTAAACTTCTATATGTTTTCAACTAGCCTTTTACATTATGTTTCAAAACTTTATTTCCAAATCGTAGTTTCGATATCCTTTTGCCATTCAAATTTTATAGGTTTTTCAACTATCCTTTAACATTATTTTTCGAAACTTCACTTACAAATCGTAGTTTTGAAATCTTTCTATGAGTCAACTTCTACAATTAACATATGACCCCTATATCATTTTTAAGCATTCTTCTATATTATTTTCAAAATTCACTTCTTAGGCGTAGTTTTGTTGTCTTTCCACCATTTGACTTCTATATATTTTTCAACTATGCTTTTACATTATGTTCCAAAACTTTATTTTCGAATTGTAGTTTCGAAATCTTTCTATGACTTGACTTCTAGAACTATCATTTGTCATTATGTTCAAAAACTATCACTTCAAAATCATAAAATCGATATCTTTCTCCAATTTAACATCCATATGATTTTCATGTATACTTCTTATAAATTGTGTTCGAAAAGTCCACTTTGAAGGGTAATTTCGAAATATGCTACAATTTGATTTAGCTTATTTCTTTTTCAACTTCTACATTATTATCAAGAAATTCAATCATAACTTCTAGTTTCGAAATCTTTCTACGATTTAACTTTTATATGTTTTTCAAGCGTCCTTCTACGTTATGTTCACAACATCACTTCATAAGCGCGGTTTCAAAATCGATTTACGATTTGACATATCTTTTCAACTATCATTTTGTCCTTCCAAATTTTATTTTCGGATTTTTCTACAATTTAACTTCTATATATTTTTAAGGATCCTTCTGCATTATGTTCACAACTTCACCTCATAAGCGTGGTTTCGAAATTGATTTACGATTTGACTTATATTTTTTCAACTATCATTTGTCCTTTTACTCCAAAACTTCATTTCCAAATTATATTTTCGAAATCTTTCTACGATTTAACTTCTATATGTTATCTTTCTACGATTTAACTTCTATTTATTTTTCAATTATCCTTTTATATTACTTTCCTAAACTATAATCCAAAATTATAGTTTTGAAATCTTTCTACCATTTTTGTCTTTTATATGTTTTTCAACTATCACTATACATTATGTTCCAAAACTTTATTTCCAAAGCATATTTTCGATATATTTCTAGCATTTGGCTTCTATATGTTTTTCAACTATCATTTTACATTATGTTCCAAAGCTATAATTCCAAAGTATAGTTACGATATCTTTCTATTTTTTGACTTCTAAATATTTTTTCAACTATCCTTTTATATTATTATGTTCCAAAAACTCAACTTTCGAAGTATAATTTCAAAATTATGCCCCGATTTGACTTCTATATATATTTTCAACCATTCATCTATATTATTCCCACAACTCAATTCTAAATCGTAGTTTCGAAGTCTTTCTACGATTTGACTTCTATATGTTTTTCAAGCATCATCTACATTTTGTTCACGAGACTTCACTTAATAAACGTAGTTTCAAAATCTACCTCCGTTTTGACTTCTATCATTTCAACTAATATTTTTATTGTATTCCAAACTTTAGAAGTAAAGTATTGAACATAATATAGACTCGACGTTTCCTCAAAGATATGTTCAAAAACTTAACTTCTTAGGTGCAGTTCCTAATTTTTTTTCCCTCCGATTTGACCTCTATTTGATTTTTAAGCATCCGTCTGCATTATGTTCAAAACTACAATTCTTAAGTGTAGTTTCAATATCTTTCTATCTTTGGCTTCAGATTGTTTTTCAACTATCATATTTACATTATCTTCCAAAACTTAATTTCCAAAGCGTAGTTTCAATTTCTTTCTATCATTATTTGACTTCTATATTTTTTTGATCTATCATTTTACATTATCTTCCAAAACTTTATTTTTTAAGCATACGTAAATATCTTTTTATCATTTGACTTCTATATATTTTTCAACTATCCATTTACATTATAATCCAAAACTTAATTTTCAAATTGCAGTTTCGATATTTTTCTACCATTTGACTTCTTTATGTATTTTTAACTATCCTTTTATATTATGTTCCAAACCTTTATTTTCAAAGAATATGTTTTTCAACTACCCTTTTACATTATAATCCAAAACGTCATTTCCAAATTGTAGTTTCGATATCTTTCTACCATTTGGCTTCTATATATTTTTCAACTATCATTTTACATTATGTCCCAAAACTTTATTTCCAAAACATAGTTACAATATCTTTCCATCATTTGACTTCTATATGTTTTTCACTTATTTTTTACATTAACTTCGAAAACTTTATTTCCAAATCTTTCTTATGTTCGAAAATCTATCTACGTTTTGGCTTCTATCCAAAATCTTCACTTCTTAGGTATCATTGGCTTCAGATTGTTTTTCAACTATCATATTTACATTATCTTCCAAAACTTAATTTCCAAAGCGTAGTTTCAATTTCTTTCTATCATTATTTGACTTCTATATATTTTTGAACTATCATTTTACATTATCTTCCAAAACTTTATTTTTTAAGCATACGTAAATATATTTTTATCATTTGACTTCTATGTATTTTTTAACTATCCATTTACATTATAATCCAAAACTTATTTTTCAAATTGCAGTTTCGATATTTTTCTACCATTTGACTTCTTTATGTATTTTAACTATCCTTTTTATATTATGTTCCAAACCTTTATTTTCAAAGAATATGTTTTTCAACTACCCTTTTACGTTATAATCCAAAACGTCATTTCCAAATTGTAGTTTCAATATCTTTCTACCATTTGGCTTCTATATATTTTTCAACTATCATTTTACATTATGTCCCAAAACTTTATTTCCAAAACATAGTTACAATATCTTTCCATCATTTGACTTCTATATGTTTTTCAATTATTTTTACATTAACTTCGAAAACTTTATTTCCAAATCTTTCTTATGTTCGAAAATCTATCCACGTTTTGGCTTCTATCCAAAATCTTCACTTCTTAGGTACAATTCTTATGTGTTCAAAACTTTAGAAGTCTACATTATGTTCAAAAACTTCCTTTCTTAAGTATAGTTTCAATATCTTTCTATTATTGGCTTTATATGTTTTTCAACTATCATTTACATTATCTTCCAAAACTTCATTTTTAAAGCGTAGTTTCAGTTTCTTTCTATCATTATTTTACTTCTATAGGTTTTTGAACTATTATTTTACATTATGTACATTATGCTCCAAAATTTTATTTTCAAATCGTAGTTTCGATATCTTTCTTCCATTTGACTTCTATATATATTTCAATTATACTTTTTTTTAACATTATGTACCTTATTTCAAAATCATAGTTTTGGTGTCTTATCATTAGACTTTTATATATTTTTCAACTATCGTTTTATATTATGTTCCAACACTTCACTTTTGAAGTTTAATTTCGAAATTATGCCATCCTTCTATTTTATTATCCAAAAACTCAATTCTAAATCATAGTTTCAAAGTATTTCTACGATTTTACTTCTATATATTTTTCAAGCGTCTATATTATGTTCACAATTTTACTTCAAAAGCGTAGTTTCAAAATCTATCTACGTTTTGACTTATATCATCTCAACTTTTTTTATTATATTGCAAACTTAATAAGTGAAGTTTTGAACATAGTGTAGATTCGAGGTTTCCTCAACGTTATGTTCAAAAACTTTACTTCTTAGGAGCAGTTCCAAATTCTTTCTTAGATTTGACCTCTATTTGATTTTCAAGCATCCATCTCCATTAAGTTCAAAACTTCACTTCTTAAGTGTAGTTTCAATATCTTTCTATCATTGGCTTCCATATGTTTTTCAACTATCGTTTATATTATCTTCCAAAACTTTATTTTCAAATCGTAGTTTCGTTATTTTTCTACCATTTAATTTCTATATGTTTTTACATTATCTTCCAAACTTTATTTCCAAAGCGTAGTTTCAATATCTTTCTATCATTTGAATCTATATGTTTTTCAACAATCCTTTTAAATTATAATCCAAAACATCATTTTCAAATTGTAGTTTCGATATCTTTCTACCATTAGGGAATCTTCATAGAGAAGGGAAGAACAACGCAACGACGATTGAAAGAAACCGTTCATTAAGTCAGGCTTCATTAGCATCATTCAATTCTATCTACTTTTTGACTTCTATCATTTCAACAATCTTTCTTCCATTTGACTTCTACATATATTTCAATAATTCTTTTACATTATGTTCCTCATTTCCAAATCGTATTTCGATGCCTTTCTATCATTTCACTTATATATATTTTTCAACTATCCTTTTATATTATGTTCCAAAACTCCACTTTTGAAGTATAATTTTGAAATTATACGACGATTTGACTTCTATATGGTTTACAACCATCATTCTATATTATTATCCAAAAACTCAATTCTAAATCTTACTTTTGAAGTCTTTCTACGATTTGACTTCTATATGTTTTTCAAGCATCCTCTACATTATGTTCGCAACTTCACTTCATAAGCTTAGTTTCAAAATCTATCTACGTATTGACTTCTACCATTTCAACTAATTTTTTTCATTTTATTCCAAACTTAAGAAGTGAAGATTTGAACATAATGTAGACTCGAGGTTTCCTCGATGTTATGTTCAAAAACTTCACTCAGGTGCAATTCCTAAAACTTTTAAGATTTGATCTCTATTTGATTTTCAAGTGTCCGTCTACATTATGTTCAAACATTCACTTCTTAAGTGTAGTTTCAATATCTTTCTATCATTGGCTTCTATATGTTTTTCAACTATCGTTTACATTATCTTCCAAAACAACATTTCCAATGCGTATATAGTTTCAATTTCTTTCTACCATTTGACTTCTATATGATTTTGAACTATCATTTTATATTATGTTATAAAACTTTATTTTCAAAGCATAACTAAATATATTTCTACAATTTGACTTATATATATTTTTTCAACTACCCTTTTACATTATAATACAAATCTTAATTTTTAAATTATAGTTTCGATATCTTTCTACCATTTGACTTCTATATGTATTTCAATTATTCTTTTATATTATGTTTCAAACTTTATTTTCAAAGTATATATTTTTCAACTATCCTTTTACATTATAATCCAAAACGTCATTTTCAAATTGCGGTTTTGATATATTTCTACCATTTGACTTCCATATATTTTTCAACTATCATTTTACATTATGTTCCAGAACTTTATTTTCAAAGCATTGTTACGATATCTTTCTATCATGACTTGTATATGTTTTTCAACTATTTTTTTTTACATTATCTTCGAAAACTTCCTTTTCGAAATCTTCCAAACTTCATTTTCAAATCATAGTTTCGATATATTTCTACCATTTTACTTCTATATGTTTTTACATTATCTTCAAAAATTTATTTCCAAATCGTAATTTCGATATATTTCAACAATTTGACTTCTATATATTTTTACATTGTCTTCCAAACTTTATTTTCAAATCGTAGTTTCAATATATTTCTACTATTTCCCTTCTTTATGATCATATTCAAAGCATAGTTTCGATATATTTCTATCATTTGACTTATATATATTTTTTACTATCCTTTTACATTAAAATCCAAAATATTATTTTCATATTGTAGTTTCGATATCTTTATACCCTTTGCTTCTAATTGTTTTTGAACTACCGTTTTACATTATGTTCCAAAACTTTATTTCCAATGCATAGTTATGATATCTCTCTATCATTTGACTTTTATTTGTTTTTCAACTATTATTTTATATTATGTTCCAAATCTTTATTTTCAAAGCATCGTTACGATATCTTTCTATCATTTGACTTGTATATGTTTTTCAACTATTTTTTACATTATCTTCGAAAACTTCTTTTCCGAAATCTTCCAAACTTCATTTCCAAATCGTAGTTTCAATATATTTCTACAATTTTACTAATATATATTTTTATATTATCTTCCAAAATTTATTTCGAAATCGTAATTTCGATATATTTCAACAATTTGACTTCTATATATTTTTACATTGTCATCCAAACTTTATTTCCAAATCGTAGTTTCAATATATAAATACCATTTGACTTCTATATGATCATATTCAAAGCATAGTTTCAATATATTTCTATCATTTGACTTCTATATGTTTTTTTTATTATGCTTTTACATTATAATCCAAAATATCATTTCCAAATTGTAGTTTTGATATATTTATACCATTTAGCTTCTATATATTTTTGAACTACCGTTTTATATTATGTTCCAAAACTTTATTTCCAAAGCATAGTGACGATATCTTTCTATCATTTGACTTCTATATATTTTTTCAACTATCTTTTTACATTATAATCCAAAAATTTATTTTTAAATCGTAGTTTTGATATCTTTTTTTTCCATTTAACTTTTATAAGTATTGCAACTATACTTTTTTACGTTATGTTTTAACTATCTTTTTACATTATAAACCAAAAATTTATTTCCAAATCGTAGTTTTGATATCTTTCTTCCATTTGACTTTTATAAGTATTTCAACTATCCTTTTACGTTATCTTCCTCATTTCCAAATCGTAGTTTCGATGTCTTTATATCATTTGACTTCTTTATATTTTTCAACTATCCTTTTATATTTTGTTCCAAACCTCCACATTTTGAAGTATAATTTCAAAATTATGCCCCGATTTGACTTATATAAGTTTTCAACCATCATTTCTAAGATTTGACTTCTATATGTTCATATTCAAAGCATAGTTTCGATATCTTTCTATCATTTGACTTATATATATATATATATATATATATATATTACTATCCTTTTACATTATAATCCAAAATATCATTTTCATATTGTAGTTTCGATATCTTTATACCCTTTGCTTCTATTTGTTTTTGAACTACAGTTTTACATTATGTTCCAAAACTTTATTTTCAAAGCATAGTTACGATATCTCTCTATCATTCGACTTCTATTTGTTTTTCAACTATCATTTTACATTAAGTTCCAAATCTTTATTTTCAAAGCATTGTTACGATATCTTTCAACTACCGTTTTACATTATTTCCAAAACTTTATTTCCAAAGCATAGTTATGATATATTTCTAACATTTGACTTCTATATGTTTTTTCAAATATCTTTTTACATTATAATCAGAAAATTTATTTTTAAATCGTAGTTTTGATATATTTCTTCCATTTGACTTTTATAAGTATTTCTAGTATCCTATTACGTTATGTTCCTCATTTCGAAATCGTAGTTTCGATTATTTCTTTCATTCGACTTTTATAAGTATTTCATTTTTTTTTACGTTATGTTCCACATTTCCAAATCGTAGTTTCGATGTCTTTCTTCATTAGACTTCTATATATTTTTTAACTATCCTTTTATATTGTGTTAAAAAACTCAATTTTATATTTAAATTATAGTTTCGATATCTTTCTACCATTTGACTTCTATACGTATTTCAATTATCCTTTTATATTATGTTCCAAAACTTTATTTTCAAAGTATATATTTTTCAACTATCCTTTTACATTATAACCCAAAACTTCATTTTCAAATTGCGGGTTCGATATCTTTCTATCATTTGACTTTTATATATTTTTCAACTATCATATTACATTATGTTCCAAAACTTTATTTTCAAAGCATCGTTACGATATCTTCCTATCATTTGACTTGTATATATTTTTCAAATATTTTTTTTACATTATCTTCGAAAACTTCTTTTCCGAAATCTTCCAAACCTCATTTCTAAATCATAGTTTCGATATCTTCCAAAATTTATAT
Source organism: Iris macrosiphon (assembly GCA_036927795.1). Classification (NCBI taxonomy): domain Eukaryota; kingdom Viridiplantae; phylum Streptophyta; class Magnoliopsida; order Asparagales; family Iridaceae; genus Iris; species Iris macrosiphon. The sequence goes on from JAYESA010000381.1 coordinate 200,017, forward strand.
CCAAATTGTAATTTTGATATATTTCAACAATTTAACTTCTATATGTTTTTACATTGTCTTCCATACTTTATTTCCAAATTGTAGTTTCAATATATTTCTACCATTGACATCTTTATGATCATATTCAAAGCATAGTTTCGATATATTTCTATCATTTGACTTATATATATATATATATATATATATATATATATATATATATATTACTATCCTTCTACATTATAATCCAAAATATCATTTCCAAATAGTAGTTTCGATATATTTCTACCATTTGGCTTCTATATATTTTTTATATTTCTATCATTTGACTTGTATTCCATACTTTATTTATATCATTGTCTTCCATACTTTATTTCCAAATCGTAGTTTCAATATATTTCTGCCATTTGACTTCTTTGCCAAACTTTATTTCCAAATTGTAGTTTTGATATTTTTCAACCATTTGACTTCTATATGTTTTTCAACTACCGTTTTACATTATTTCCAAAACTTTATTTCTAAAGCATAGTTATGATATCTTTCTTACATTTTACTTCTATATATTTTTTCAAATATTTTTTTACATTATAATCCAAAAAATTATTTTCAAATCGTAGTTTTGATATATTTCTTCCATTTGACTTTTATAAGTATTTCTAGTATCCTATTACGTTATGTTCCTCATTTCGAAATCGTAGTTTCGATTTATTTCTTTTATTCGACTTTTATAAGTATTTCATTTTTTTTATGTTATGTTCCACATTTCCAAATCGTAGTTTCGATGTCTTTCTTCATTAGACTTCTATATATTTTTAACTATCATTTTATATTGTACTAAAAAACTCCACTTAATTTTCAAATTATAGTTTCGATATCTTTCTACCATTTGACTTCTATACGTATTTCAATTATCCTTTTATATTATGTTCTAAAACTTTATTTTCAAAGTATATATTTTTCAACTATCCTTTTACATTATAATCCAAAACTTCATTTTCAAATTGCGGGTTCGATATCTTTCTATCATTTGACTTTTATATATATTTCAACAATTTGACTTCTATATGTTTTTACATTGTCTTCCATACTTTATTTCCAAATCGTAGTTTCAATATATTTCTACCATTTGACTTCTTTATGATCATATTCAAAGAATAGTTTCGATATATTTCTATCATTTGACTTATATATATATTTTTTACTATCCTTTTACGTTATAATCCAAAATATCATTTCCAAATTGTAGTTTCGATATATTTCTACCTTTTGGCTTCTATATATTTTCAACTACCGTTTTAGTTCCAAAACTTTATTTCCAAGCATATTTTCAATATCTTTCTATCATTTGACTTCTATATATTTTTTCAACTATCTTACATTATATTCCAAAATTTTATTTTCAAATCGTAGTTTTGATATCTTTTTTCCATTTAACTTTTAAAAGTATTTCAACTATCCGTTTTAACGTTATGTTTTAACTATCTTTTTACATTATAAACCAAAAATTTATTTCCAAATCGTACTTTCGATATCTTTCTTCCATTTGACTTTTATAAGTATTTCAACTATCCTTTTACGTTATCTTCTTCATTTCCAAATCGTAGTTTCGATGTCTTTATATCATTTGACTTCTTTATATTTTTCAACTATCCTTTTATATTTTGTTCCAAAACTCCACATTTTGAAGTATAATTTCAAAATTATGCCCCGATTTGACTTATATATGTTTTCAACCATCCTTTTTATGATTTGACTTCTATATGTTCATATTCAAAGCGTAGTTTCGATATCATTCTATCATTTGACTTATATATATATTTTTTACTATCCTTTTACATTATAATCCAAAGTATCATTTCCATATTGTAGTTTCGATATCTTTATACCATTTGCTTCTATTTGTTTTTGAACTACAGTTTTACATTATGTTCCAAAACTTTATTTCCAAAGCATAGTTATGATATCTCTCTATCATTTGACTTCTATTTGTTTTTCAACTATTATTTTACATTATGTTCCAAATCTTTATTTTCAAAGCATCGTTACGATATCTTTCTATCATTTGACTTGTATATTTTTTCAACTATTTTTTACATTATCTTCGAAAACTTCTTTTCTGAAATCTTCCAAACTTCATTTCCAAATCGTAGTTTCAATATATTTCTACAATTTTACTTCTATATGTTTTTACATTATCTTCCAAAATTTATTTCGAAATCGTAATTTCGATATATTTCAACAATTTGACTTCTATATGTTTTTACATTGTCTTCCAAACTTTATTTCCAAATCGTAGTTTCAATATATTTCTACTATTTGACTTCTATATGACCATATTCAAAGCATAGTTTCAATATATTTCTATCATTTGACTTCTATATATTTTTTTTATTATCCTTTTACATTATTATCCAAAATATCATTTTCAAATTGTAGTTTCGATATATTTCTACCATTTGGCTTATATATATTTTTGAACTACCGTTTTATATTATGTTCCAAAATTGTATTTCCAAAGCATAGTGACGATATCTTTCTATCATTTGACTTCTATATATTTTTTCAACTATCTTTTTACATTATAATCCAAAAATTTATTTTCAAATCGTAGTTTCGATATCTTTTTTCCATTTGTCTTTTATAAGTATTTCAACTATCCTTTTACGTTATGTTTCAACTATCTTTTTACATTATAAAACAAAATTTTATTTCCAAATCGTAGTTTCGATATCTTTCTTCCATTTGACTTTTATAAGTATTTCAACTATCCTTTTACTTTATCTTCCTCATTTCCAAATCGTAGTTTCGATGTCTTTATATTTTTTGACTTCTTTATATTTTTCAACAATCCTTTTATATTTTGTTCCAAAACTCCACATTTTGAAGTATAATTTCAAACTTATGCCCCGATTTGACTTCTATATGTTTTCAACCATCCTTTCTACGATTTGACTACTATATGTTCATATTCAAAGCGTAGTTTCGATATCTTTCTATCATTTGACTTATATATATATTTTTTACTATCCTTTTATATTATAATCCAAAATATTATTTCCATATTGTAGTTTCGATATCTTTATACCCTTTGCTTATATTTGTTTTTGAACTACCATTTTATATTATGTTCTAAAACTTTATTTCCAAAGCATAGTTACGATATCTTTCTATCATTTGACTTCTATATATCTTTTCAACTATCTTTTTACATTATAACCAAAATTTTATTTTCAAATCGTAGTTTCGATATCTTTTTCCATTTGACTTTTTTAAGTATTTCAACTATCCTTTTACGTTATGTTTCAACTATCTTTTTACGTTATAAAATAAAAATTTATTTCCAAATCGTTGTTTCGATATCTTTCTTCCATTTGACTTTTATAAGTATTTCAACTATCCTTTTATGTTATCTTCCTCATTTCCAAATCGTAGTTTCAATGTCTTTATATCATTTGACTTCTTTATATTTTTCAACTATCCTTTTATATTTTGTTCCAAAACTCCACCTTTTGAAGTATAATTTCAAAATTATGTCCTGATTTGACTTCTGTATGTTTTCAACCATCATTTCTACGATTTGACTTCTCTTTGTTTTTCAAGGGTCATCTACATTATGTTTACAACATCACTTCATAAGCGTAGTTTCAAAATTTATCTACATTTTGACTTTCTATCATTTCAACAAACTTTTTTCATTATATACCAAACTTAAGAAGTGAAGTTTTGAACATAATGTAGACTCGGCGTTTCCTCGACGTTATGTTCAAAAACATCACTTCTTAGGTGCAATTCATAATTCTTTCTTAAATTTGACCTCAATTTGATTTTTAAGCGGTCCGTCGACATTATCTTCAAAACTTTACTTCTTAAGTATAGTTTCAATATCTTTCTTTCATTGGCTTCTATATATTTTTTAACTATTATTTACATTATCTTCCAAAACTTCATTTCCAAAACGTACTTTCAATTTCTTTCTATCATTATTTGACTTCTATATATTTTTGAACTATCATTTTACATTATATTTCAAAATTTTATTTCTAAAGCATAATTAAATATCTTTCTATCTTTTGACTTCTATATGTTTTTCAACTATCCTTTTACATTATAATCTAAAACTTAATTTTTCAATTGTAGTTGAGATATCTTTCTACCATTTGACTCCGATATGTATTTCAACTATCTTTTTATTATGTTCCAAAATTTTATTTTCAAAGTATATGTTTTTCAACTATCCTTTATATTATAATATAAAACGTCATTTTCAAATTGTAGTCTCGATATATTTCTACCATCTGGCTTCTATATGTTATTAATCTATAATTTTACATTATGTTCCAAAACTTTATTTTCAAAGCATAGTATTTTTAACTTTATATATTTTTCATCTTTCTATCATTTGACTTTATATGTTATTCATCTTTCGACTATCCTTTATATTATTATAATTTTACATTATTTTTCTACAATTTGGCTTCTATATGTTATTTATCTTTCTATTATTTGACTTTATATGTTTTTAAACTCTTTTTTTTATATTATATTCGAAAACTTCTTTTCCAAACTTTATTTTCAAAGCGTAGTTTCGACATCTTTCTATCATTTGACTTTTATATATTTTAAACTATCCTTTTACATTATAATCCAAAATATTATTTTTAAATTGTAGTGTTGATATTTTTCTACCATTTGACTTATATAAGTTTTTCAACTACCGTTTTACATTATTTCCAAACTTTATTTCCAAATCATAGTTATGATATCTTTCTAACATTTGACTTCTATATATTTTTTCAAATATATTTTTGCATTATAATCCTAAAATTCATTTTCAAATCGTCGATTTGATATATTTCTTCCATTTGACTTTTATAAGTATTTCAAGTATCCTATTATGTTATGTTCCTCATTTCGAAATCGTAGTTTCGAATTATTTCTTTCATTTGACTTCTATAAGTATTTCATATTTTTTTAAAGTTATGTTCCACATTTCCAAATTGTAGTTTCGATGTCTTTCTTCATTAGACTTCTATATATTTTTTAACTATCCTTTTATATTGTGTTAAAAAAACTCCACTTAATTTCAAATTATAGTTTCGATATCTTTCTACCATTTGACTTCTATATGTATTTCAATTATCCTTTTATATTATGTTCCAAAACTTTATTTTCAAAGTATATATTTTTCAACTATCCTTTTACATTATAATCCAAAACTTCATTTTCAAATTGCGGTTTCGATATCTTTCTACAATTTGACTTTTATATATTTTTCAACTATCATTTTACATTATGTTCCAAAACTTTATTTTTAAAGCATCGTTACGATATCTTCTTATCATTTGACTTGTATTTGTTTTTCAACTATTTTTTTACATTATCTTCGAAAACTTCTTTTCCGAAATCTTCCAAACTTCATTTCCAAATCATAGTTTCGATATCTTCCAAAATTTATATCCAAATTATAATTTCGATATATTTCAACAATTTGACTTCTATATGTTTTTACATTCTCTTCCAAACTTTATTTTCAAATCGTAGTTTCAATATATTTCTACCATTTGACTTATTTATGATCATATTCAAAGAATAGTTTCGATATATTTCTATCATTTGACTTATATATATATATTTTACTATCCTTTTAATTATAATTCAAAATATTATTTCCAAATTGTAGTTTCAATATATTTCTACCTTTTGGCTTCTATATATTTTTGAACTACCGTTTTAGTTCCAAAAGTTATTTTTTCCAAGCATATTTTCAGTATCTTTCTATCATTTGACTTCTATATATTTTTTCAACTATCTTTTTACATTATATTCCAAAATTTTATTTTCAAATCGTAGTTTTGATATATTTTTTCCATTTAACTTTTATAAGTATTTCAACTATCATTTTGTACGTTATGTTTTAACTATCTTTTTACATTATAAACCAAAAATTTATTTCTAAATCGTAGTTTCGATATCTTTATTCCATTTGACTTTTATAAGTATTTCAACTATCCTTTTACGTTATTTTCCTCATTTCCAAATCGTAGTTTCGATGTCTTGATATCATTTGACTTCTTTATATTTTTCAACTATCCTTTTATATTTGGTTCCAAAACTCCACATTTTGAAGTATAATTTCAAAATTATGCCCCGATTTGAATTATATATGTTTTCAACCATCCTTTATACGATTTGACTTCTATATGTTCATATTCAAAGCATAGTTTCGATATCTTTCTATCATTTGACTTATATATATAATTTTTACTATCCTTTTAAATTATAATCCAAAATTTTATTTCCATATTGTAGTTTTGATATCTTTATACCCTTTGTTTCTATATGTTTTTGAACTACCGTTTAACATTATGTTCAAAACTTTATTTTCAAAGCATAGTTACGATATCGTTCTATCATTTGACTGATATTTGTTTTTCAACTATCATTTTACATTATGTTCCAAATCTTTATTTTCAAAGCATCGTTACGATATCTTTCTATCATTTGACTTGTATGTGTTTTTCAACTATTTTTTTTACATTATCTTCGAAAACTTTTTTTCCGAAATCTTCCAAACTTCATTTCCAAATCGTAGTTTCAACATATTTCTATAATTTTACTTCCATATGTTTTTACATTATCTTCCAAAATTTATTTCAAAATCGTAATTTCGATATATTTCAACAATTTGACTTCTATATGTTTTTACATTGTCTTCCAAACTTTATTTCCAAATCGTAGTTTCAATATATTTCTACCATTTGACTTCTCTATGATCATATTCAAAGCATAGTTTCAATATATTAATATCATTTGACTTCTATTTTTTTTTTATTATCCTTTTACATTATAATCCAAAATATCATTTTCAAATTGTAGTTTCGATATATTTCTACCATTTGGCTTCTATATATTTTTGAACTACCGTTTTATATTATGTTCCAAAATATATTTCCAATGCATAGTGACGATATCGTTCTATTATTTGACTTCTACATATTTTTTCAATTAACTTTTTAAATTATAAACCAAAAATTTATTTCCAAATCGTAGTTTCGATATCTTTCTTCCATTTGAGTTTTATAAGTATTTCAACTATCCTTTTACGTTATCTTCCTTATTTCCAAATCGTAGTTTCGATATTTTTATATCATTTAAATTCTTTATATTTTTTAACTATCCTTTTATATTTTGTTCAAAAACTCCACATTTTGAAGTATAATTTCAAAATTATGCCCCGATTTGACTTTTATATATTTTTAACTATCCTTTTACATTATAATCCAAAATATTATTTTCAAATTGTTGTTTTGACATTTTTCTACCATTTGACTTCTATATGTTTTTCAACTACCGTTTTACATTATTTTCCAAACTTTATTTCCAAATCATAGTTATGATATCTTTCTAACATTTAACTTCTATATATTTTTTGAAATATCTTTTTACATTATAATCCAAAAATTTATTTTCAAATCGTAGTTTTGATATATTTCTTCCATTTGACTTTTATTTGTATTTCAAGTATCCTATTACGTTATGTTCCTCATTTCAAAATCCTAGTTTCGATTTATTTCTTTCATTTGACTTTTGTAAGTATTTCATTTTTTTTATATTATGTTCCACATTTCCAAATCGTAGTTTCGATGTCTTTCTTCATTAGACTTCTATATATTTTTTAACTGTCCTTTTATGTTGTGTTAAAAAACTCCACTTAATTTTCAAATTATAGTTTCAATATCTTTCTACCATTTTACTTCTATATGTATTTCAATTATCCTTTTATATTATGTTCCAAAACTTTATTTTCAAAGTATATATTTTTCAACTATCCTTTTACATTATAATCCAAAACTTCCTTTTGAAATTGCGGTTTTGATATCTTTCTATCATTTGACTTTTATATATTTTTGAACTATCATTTTACATTATGTTCCAAAGCTTTATTTTCAAAGCATCGCTAGGATATCTTCCTATCATTTGACTTGTATATTTTTTTCAACTTTTTTTTTTACATTATCTTCGAAAACTTCTTTTCCGAAATCTTCCAAACTTCATTTCCAAAGCATAATTACGATATCGCTCTATCATTTGACTTCTATTTGTTTTTCAACTATCATTTTACATTATGTTCCAAATTTTAATTTTCAGAGCATCGTTACGATATTTTTCTATCATTTGATTTGTATATGTTTTTCAACTATTTTTTTACATTATCTTCGAAAACTTCTTTTCCGAAATCTTCCAAACTTCATTTTCAAATCGTAGTTTCAATATATTTCTACAATTTTACTTCTATATGTTTTTACATTATCTTCCAAAATTTATTTCGAAATCGTAATTTCGATATATTTCAACAATTTGACTTCTATATGTTTTTACATTGTCTTCCAAACTTTATTTCCAAATCGTAGTTTCAATATATTTCTACCATTTGACTTCTATATGTTCATATTCTAAGCATAGTTTCGATATCATTCTATCATTTGACTTATATATATATATTTTACTATCCTTTTACATTATAATCCAAAGTACCATTTCCATATTGTAGTTTCGATATCTTTATACCATTTGCTTCTATTTGTTTTTGAACTACAGTTTTACATTATGTTCCAAAACTTTATTTCCAAAGCATAGTTATGATATCTCTCTATCATTTGACTTCTATTTGTTTTTCAACTATTATTTTACATTATGTTCCAAATCTTTATTTTCAAAGCATCGTTACGATATCTTTCTATCATTTGACTTGTATATTTTTTCAACTATTTTTTACATTATCTTCGAAAACTTCTTTTCTGAAATCTTCCAAACTTCATTTCCAAATCGTAGTTTCAATATATTTCTACAATTTTACTTCTATATGTTTTTACATTATCTTCCAAAATTTATTTCGAAATCGTAATTTCGATATATTTCAACAATTTGACTTCTATATGTTTTTACATTGTCTTCCAAACTTTATTTCCAAATCGTAGTTTCAATATATTTCTACCATTTGACTTCTATATGACCATATTCAAAGCATAGTTTCAATATATTTCTATCATTTGACTTCTATATATTTTTTTATTATCCTTTTACATTATTATCCAAAATATCATTTTCAAATTGTAGTTTCGATATATTTCTACCATTTGGCTTATATATATTTTTGAACTATATATAAGTATTTCAACTATCCTTTTACGTTATCTTCCTCATTTCCAAATCGTAGTTTCGATATTTTTATATCATTTAAACTTCTTTATATTTTTCAACTATCCTTTTATATTTTGTTCAAAAACTCCACATTTTGAAGTATAATTTCAAAATTATGCCCCGATTTGAATTTTATATATTTTCAACTATCCTTTTACATTATAATCCAAAATATTATTTCCAAATTGTAGTTTTGATATTTTTCTACCATTTGGCTTCTATATGTTTTTCAACTACCGTTTTACATTATTTCCAAAACTTTATTTCCAAATCATAGTTATGATATCTTTCTAACATTTGACTTCTATATATTTTTTCAAATATGTTTTTAGATTATAATCCAAAAATTTATTGTCAAATAGTAGTTTTGATATATTTCTTCCATTTGACTTTTATAAGTATTTCAAGTATCCTATTACGTTATGTTCCTCATTTCGAAATCCTAGTTTCGATTTATTTCTTTCATTTGACTTTTATAAGTATTTCATTTTTTTTTATATATGTTCCACATTTCCAAATCGTAGTTTCGATGTCTTTCTACATTAGACTTCTATATATTTTTTAACTATCCTTTTATATTGTGTTAAAAAACTCCACTTAATTTTTAAATTATTGTTTCGATTTCTTTCTACCATTTGACTTCTATATGTATTTCAATTATCCTTTTATATTATGTTCCAAAACTTTATTTTCAAAGTATATGTTTTTCAACTATCCTTTTACATTATAATCCAAAACTTCATTTTCAAATTGCGGTTTTGATATCTTTCTATCATTTGACTTTTATATATTTTTGAACTATCATTTTACATTATGTTCCAAAACTTTATTTTCAAAGCATCGTTACGATATCTTCCTATCATTTGACTTGTATATGTTTTTCAACTATTTTTTTTACATTATCTTCGATAACTTCTTTTCCGAAATCTTCCAAACTTCATTTCCAAATCATAGTTTCAATATCATCCAAAATTTATATCCAAATTGTAATTTCGATATATTTCAACAATTTGACTTCTATATGTTTTTACATTGTCTTCCAAACTTTATTTCCAAATCGTAGTTTCAATATATTTCTACCATTTGACTTCTTTATGATCATATTCAAAGCATAGTTTCGATATATTTCTATCATATGACTTTTATATATATATTTTTATCTTTTTACATTATAAACCAAAAATTTATTTCCAAATCGTACTTTCTATATCTTTCTTCCATTTGACTTTTATAAGTATTTCAACTATCATTTTACGTTATCTTCTTCATTTCCAAATCGTAGTTTCGATGTCTTTATATCATTTGACTTCTTTATATTTTTCAACTATCCTTTTATATTTTGTTCCAAAACTCCACATTTTGAAGTATAATTTCAAAATTATGCCCCGATTTGACTTATATATGTTTTCAACCATCCTTTTTATGATTTGACTTCTATATGTTCATATTCTAAGCATAGTTTCGATATCATTCTGTCATTTGACTTATATATATATTTTTTACTATCCTTTTACATTATAATCCAAAGTATCATTTCCATATTGTAGTTTCGATATCTTTATACCATTTGCTTCTATTTGTTTTTGAACTACAGTTTTACATTATGTTCCAAAACTTTATTTCCAAAGCATAGTTATGATATCTCTCTATCATTTGACTTCTATTTGCTTTTCAACTATTATTTTACATTATGTTCCAAATCTTTATTTTCAAAGCATCGTTACGATATCTTTCTATCATTTGACTTGTATATTTTTTCAACTATTTTTTACATTATCTTCGAAAACTTCTTTTCTGAAATCTTCCAAACTTCATTTCCAAATCGTAGTTTCAATATATTTCTACAATTTTACTTCTATATGTTTTTACATTATCTTCCAAAATTTATTTCGAAATCGTAATTTCGATATATTTCAACAATTTGACTTCTATATGTTTTTACGTTGTCTTCCAAACTTTATTTCCAAATCGTAGTTTCAATATATTTCTACCATTTGACTTCTATATGACCATATTCAAAGCATAGTTTCAATATATTTCTATCATTTGACTTCTATATTTTTTTTTTATTATCTTTTTACATTATTATCCAAAATATCATTTTCAAATTATAGTTTCGATATATTTCTACCATTTGGCTTATATATATTTTTGAACTACCGTTTTATATTATGTTCCAAAATTGTATTTCCAAAGCATAGTGACGATATCTTTCTATCATTTGACTTCTATATATTTTTTCAACTATCTTTTTACATTATAATCCAAAAATTTATTTTCAAATCGTAGTTTCGATATATTTTTTCCATTTATCTTTTATAAGTATTTCAACTATCCTTTTACGTTATGTTTCAACTAACTTTTTACATTATAAAACAAAATTTTATTTCCAAATCGTAGTTTCGATATCTTTCTTCCATTTGACTTTTATAAGTATTTCAACTATCCTTTTACGTTATCTTCCTCATTTGCAAATCGTAGTTTCGATGTCTTTATATTTTTTGACTTCTTTATATTTTTCAACAATCCTTTTATATTTTGTTCCAAAACTCCACATTTTGAAGTATAATTTAAAAATTATGCCCCGATTTGACTTCTATATGTTTTCAACCATCAATTCTACGATTTGACTACTATATGTTCATATTCAAAGCGTAGTTTCGATATCTTTCTATCATTTGACTTATATATATATTTTTTACTATCCTTTTATATTATAATCCAAAATATTATTTGCATATTGTAGTTTCGATATCTTTATACCCTTTGCTTCTATTTGTTTTTGAACTACCATTTTATATTATGTTCTAAAATTTTATTTTCAAAGCATAGTTACGATATCTTTCTATCATTGACTTCTATATATCTTTTCAACTATCTTTTTACATTATAATCCAAAATTTTATTTTCAAATCGTAGTTTCGATATCTTTTTTCCATTTGACTTTTTTAAGTATTTCAACTATCCTTTTATGTTATGTTTCAACTATTTTTTTACATTATAAAATAAAAATTTATTTCCAAATCGTTGTTTCGATATCTTTCTTCCATTTGACTTTTATAAGTATTTCAACTATCCTTTTATGTTATCTTCCTCATTTCCAAATCGTAGTTTCAATGTCTTTATATCATTTGACTTCTTTATATTTTTCAACTGTCCTTTTATATTTTGTTCCAAAACTCCACCTTTTGAAGTATAATTTCAAAATTATGTCCTGATTTGACTTCTGTATGTTTTCAACCATCATTTCTACGATTTGACTTCTCTTTGTTTTTCAAGGGTCATCTACATTATGTTTACAACATCACTTCATAAGCGTAGTTTCAAAATTTATCTACATTTTGACTTTCTATCATTTCAACAAACTTTTTTCATTATATACCAAACTTAAGAAGTGAAGTTTTGAACATAATGTAGACTCGGCGTTTCCTCGACGTTATGTTCAAAAACATCACTTCTTAGGTGCAATTCATAATTCTTTCTTAAATTTGACCTCAATTTGATTTTTAAGCGGTCCGTCGACATTATCTTCAAAACTTTACTTCTTAAGTATAGTTTCAATATCTTTCTTTCATTGGCTTCTATATATTTTTTAACTATTATTTACATTATCTTCCAAAACTTCATTTCCAAAACGTACTTTCAATTTCTTTCTATCATTATTTGACTTCTATATAATTTTGAACTATCATTTTACATTATATTTCAAAATTTTATTTCTAAAGCATAATTAAATATCTTTCTATCTTTTGACTTCTATATGTTTTTCAACTATCCTTTTACATTATAATCTAAAACTTAATTTTTCAATTGTAGTTGAGATATCTTTCTACCATTTGTCTCCGATATGTATTTCAACTATCTTTTTATTATGTTCCAAAAATTTATTTCCAAAGTATATGTTTTTCAACTATCCTTTATATTATAATATAAAACGTCATTTTTAAATTGTAGTCTCGATATATTTCTACCATCTGGCTTCTATATGTTATTCATCTATAATTTTACATTATGTTCCAAAACTTTATTTTCAAAGCATAGTATTTTTAACTTTATATATTTTTCATCTTTCTATCATTTGACTTTATATGTTATTCATCTTTCGACTATCCTTTATATTATTATAATTTTACATTATTTTTCTACAATTTGGCTTCTATATGTTATTTATCTTTCTATCATTTGACTTTATATGTTTTTAAACTCTTTTTTTTATATTATATTCGAAAACTTCTTTTCCAAACTTTATTTTCAAAGCGTAGTTTCGACATCTTTCTATCATTTGACTTTTATATATTTTAAACTATCATTTTACATTATAATCCAAAATATTATTTTTAAATTGTAGTGTTGGTATCTTTCTAACATTTGACTTCTATATATTTTTTCAAATATGTTTTTAGATTATAATCCAAAATTTTATTTTCAAATAGTAGTTTTGATATATTTTTTCCATTTGACTTTTATAAGTATTTCAAGTATCCTATTACGTTATGTTCCTCATTTCGAAATCCTAGTTTCGATTTATTTCTTTCATTTGACTTTTATAAGTATTTCATTTTTTTTTTATATTATGTTCCACATTTCCAAATCGTAGTTTCGATGTCTTTCTTCATTAGACTTCTATATATTTTTTAACTGTCCTTTTATATTGTGTTAAAAAACTCCACTTAATTTTTAAATTATAGTTTCGATATCTTTCTACCATTTGACTTCTATATGTATTTCAATTATCCTTTTATATTATGTTCCAAAACTTTATTTTCAAAGTATATGTTTTTCAACTATCCTTTTACATTATAATCCAAAACTTCATTTTGAAATTGCGGTTTTGATATCTTTCTATCATTTGACTTTTATATATTTTTGAACTATCATTTTACATTATGTTCAAAAACTTTATTTTCAAAGCATCGTTACGATATCTTCCTATCATTTGACTTGTATATGTTTTTCAACTATTTTGTTTTTATATTATCTTCGAAAACTTCTTTTCCGAAATCTTCCAAACTTTATTTCCAAAGCATAGTTTCGATATCATCCAAAATTTATATCCAAATTGTAATTTCGATATATTTCAACAATTTGACTTCTATATGTTTTTACATTGTCTTCCAAACTTTATTTCCAAATCGTAGTTTCAATATATTTCTACCATTTTACTTTTTTATGATCATATTCAAAGCATAGTTTCGATATATTTCTATCATATGACTTTTATATATATATTTTTATCTTTTTACATTATAAACCAAAAATTTATTTCCAAATCGTACTTTCTATATCTTTCTTCCATTTGACTTTTATAAGTATTTCAACTATCCTTTTACGTTATTATCTTCATTTCCAAATCGTAGTTTCGATGTCTTTATATCATTTGACTTCTTTATATTTTTCAACTATCCTTTTATATTTTGTTCCAAAACTCCACATTGTGAAATATAATTTTAAAATTATGCCCCGATTTAACTTATATATGTTTTCAACCATCCTTTCTACGATTTGACTTCTATATGTTCATATTCAAAGCGTAGTTTCGATATCTTTCTATCATTTGACTTATATATATATATTTTTACTATCCTTTCAAATTATAATCCAAAATTTTATTTCCATATTGTAGTTTCGATATCTTTATACCCTTTGCTTCTATATGTTTTTGAACTATCGTTTTACATTATGTTCCAAAACTTTTTTTCCAAATCATAGTTACGATATCGCTCTATCATTTGACTTCTATTTGTTTTTCAACTATCATTTTACATTATGTTCCAAATCTTTATTTTTAAAGCATCGTTACGATATCTTTCTATCATTTGACTTGTATATGTTTTTCAACTATTTTTTTTACATTATCTTTGAAAACTTCTTTTCCGAAATCTTTCAAACTTTATTTCCAAATCGTAGTTTAAATATATTTCTACAATTTTACTTCTATATTTTTTTACAATATCTTCCAAAGTTTATTTCGAAATCGTAATTTCGATTTATTTCAACAATTTGACTTCTATATGTTTTTACATTGTCTTCCAAACTTTATTTCCAAATCGTAGTTTCAATATATTTCTACCATTTGACTTCTATATGATCATATTCAAAGCATAGTTTCAATATATTTCTATCATTTGACTTGTATATGTTTTTTTACTATCCTTTTACATTATAATCCAAAATATAATTTCTAAACTGTAGTTTCGATATATTTCTACCATTTGGCTTCTATATATTTTTGAACTACCGTTTTATATTATGTTCCAAAACTTTATTTCCAAAGCATAGTGACGATATCTTTCTATAATTTGACTTCTAAATATTTTTTTCAACTATCTTTTTACATTATAAACCAAAATTTATTTCCAAATCGTAGTTTTGATATCTTTCTTCCGTTTGACTCTTATAAGTATTTCAACTATCCTTTTACGTTATCTTCCTAATTTCCAAATCGTAGTTTCGATGTCTTTATATTTTTTGACTTCTTTATATTTTTCAACTATCCTTTTATATTTTGTTCCACAACTCCACATTTTGAAGTATAATTTCAAAATTATGCCCTGATTTGACTTATATATGTTTTCAACCATCCTTTCTACGATTTGACTTCTATATGTTCATATTCAAAGCGTAGTTTCGATATCTTTCTATCATTTGACTTATATATATATATATATTTTACTATCCTTTTATATTATAATCCCAGATATCATTTCCATATTGTAGTTTCGATATCTTTATACCCTTTGCTTCTATTTGTTTTTGAACTACCGTTTTACATTATGTTCCAAAACTTTATTTTCAAAGCATAGTTACGATATCTCTCTAAAATTTGACTTCTATTTGTTTTTCAACTATCATTTTACATTATGTTCCAAATCTTTATTTTCAAAGCATCGTTACTATATCTTTCTATCATTTGACTTGTATATGTTTTTCAACTATTTTTTTACATAATCTTCGAAAACTTCTTTTCCGAAATCTTCCATACTTCATTTCCAAATCGTAGTTTCGATATATTTCTACAATTTTACTTCTATATGTTTTTACATTATCTTCCAAATTTATTTCGAAATCGTAATTTCGATATATTTCAACAATTTGACTTCTATATGTTTTTACATTGTCTTCCAAACTTTATTTTCAAATCGTAGTTTCAATATATTTCTACCATTTGACTTCTTTATGATCATATTCAAAGAATAGTTTCGATATATTTCTATCATTTGACTTCTATATATATATTTTACTATCCTTTTACGTTATAATCCAAAATATCATTTCCAAATTATAGTTTTTATATATTTCTACCTTTTGGCTTCTATATATTTTTGAACTACCGTTTTAGTTCCAAAACTTTATTTCCAAGCATATTTCCAATATCATTCAATCATTTGACTTCTATATATTTTTTCAACTGTCTTTTTGCATTATATTCCAAAATTTATTTTCAAATCGTAGTTTTGAAATATTTTTTCCATTTAACTTTTATAAGTATTTCAACTATCCTTTTTTACGTTATGTTTTAACTATCTTTTTGCATTATAAACCAAAAATTTATTTCCAAATCGTAGTTCCGATATCTTTATTCCATTTGACTTTTATAAGTATTTCAACTATCCTTTTACGTTATCTTCCTCATTTCCAAATCGTAGTTTCGATGCCTTTATATCATTTGACTTCTTTATATTTTTCAACTATCCTTTTATATTTTGTTCCAAAACTCCACATTTTGAAGTATAATTTCAAAATTATGCCCCGATTTGACTTATATATGTTTACAACCATCCTTTATACGATTTGACTTCTATATGTTCATATCCAAAGCGTAGTTTCGATATCTTTCTATCATTTGACTTAAATATAAATTTTTTACTATCCTTTTAAATTCTAATCCAAAATTTTATTTCCATATTGTAGTTTTGATATCTTTATACCCTTTGCTTCTATATGTTTTTGAACTACCGTGTAACATTATGTTCAAAACTATATTTTCAAAGCATAGTTACGATATCGCTCTATCATTTGACTTCTATTTGTTTTTCAACTATCATTTTACATTATGTTCCAAATCTTTATTTTCAAAGCATCGTTACGATATATTTCTATCATTTGACTTGTATATGTTTTTCAACAATTTTTTTCCATTATATTCGAAAACTTTTTTTCCGAAATCTTCCAAACTTCATTTCCAAATCGTAGTTTCAATATATTTCTACAATTTTACTTCCATATA